>JANAVB010025196.1:13674644-14205840 GCA_029216955.1 Iris pallida
ATCCATGGTTGGATCACGCCAGAGCAGTGGACTGCGATGAAGGCTAGATTCGGCGAGGCTAAGTACCAGGAGCGGTCTGACAAGGCCAAGGTGGCCCGGTCGAACGCCAGTAAGTGGTGTGGTGGCTCCATTCCTATGACGAAGTATTTTCGTCGTCTAGTATATTTCCTATGACGGACATCATCTTATATATAGTTGGATAGAATGTTTAATACTAATAATAGATAATATATTTTAACAGGTAAAAAAGGGTGAGGACCCCAACATGGTGACTGTCTTCCTGGTCACCCATCGGAGGGATGGGGAGCTCATTGACGAGAGGGCGACGCAGACATATGTACGTTCTATTCTTTATATTAATTTACTATAATTTGTAAAATAGGAAAATAGATATCAATATAGACTTTAACAAACACTTAGACATTAGCAAATATTATTCTAGGCCAACTTTCTTCGGCTACAAGAGGAGGCGGCTGCTGCTGCTAGTGCACCAACAGAGGGAGGGGCTGGTACTTCCTCCCAGCTGCCTACAGCTCCATCGTCGGACGACCTTTGGATGACCGCCGTTGGTGGTTTTCAGAAGTGTACATACTACTGTACGGGATCCTACGATGCCTATTTAGATTCAGAGTCATCCCGGGCCCCCTCTGTGAGTGTGCAGTCTCCAGCTTCGCAGGCATCATCACCAGCTCAGGATATTGGTCGTCAGATCGACGAGCTGCATCGCGAGTTGCAGCAGCAGATTTCTGATCTCCATACCGCAGAACGACGATCCGACGATTCGATGATCATCGGACGATTTGATACGATTGAGCGCAGTATACAGGAGCTGATGAGTCTGCAGCAGGCTACAGCTTCCAGCTTGCACACGCTCACCGAGTCTATGCAACACACAGAGCGTAGACAGGTCGAGCTGGAGGGATCACAGATGACCATGTCTGCCTCACTCACTCAGGTACATACTTCGATTGAGGATAGTACTCAGAAGATGGTGAGTACCCTTGTTGTGCATGCTGAGCGACTGCGAGAGCTGGAGCAGATACGTCCTCCCGGTCCATCGACGGTGCCGACTGTAGACATTACACTGCCTCCTACTGCCCCTACGGTGCTGCTCATACAGGAGCAGTATGAGTACATGCTATCTCAGATACGCAGCAGGGGTCCTGAGTGATTTTATTGATTTTTTTATGAGTTGTATGTATTGGCCCTATAGGCAAATTATTTATTGGTACACTTTTGTTTATACACTTGGTGGGAGACTTTTTATCATCTTCCATTTTTATTTGACTCTATTGGATGTTTGTGATGATGTGTGTGTCTGTGAAGTGCAGTATGCAGGATTTGAATATATTTATGTTTGTGACACAGGATGTGTGTCTGTGATGATGTTTGTTATGAGTTGTATGTATTGGCCCTATGATGTGTTTGTGATGATGTTTGTGATGATATAAAGTACAGTATAAAGTGTAAAGTGCAGTATGCATGATTTGAATATAAAGTGTAGTGTGCAGTGTGCAAGATTTGAATATAAAGGGCAGTGTGCAGGATTAGTGTTTAAACTGTATATAAAGTGCAGGATTTTTATTTAAACTGTATATAAAGTGCAGTGTGCAGGATTTGAAATCTGTAGTTTATTTTATTTTTAATTTTCCAGCATGTTAGCGACGGATTACGACGTTTGGCGACGGATTTACGACGCAGAAATATGTCGCAAATATGTATCTGGACGTCGCTAACTGCGACGGGCCGTCGCCAAACGTCGCCCAGCATGCTGACATGGCAAACCTTGCCATGTCACCACATGCGATGAATAGACGTCACTATATACGTCGCTAAATTGGCGAAGTTCTATAAATGTCGCCGAACGTCGTTAAGTTCGCGACGTTTTAGCGTCGTAGACTATTTGTCGCAACAGCGACGATTGGCGATGAACTTTTGATCTGCGACTAGCTTTTCGGCGACCTGCTTATTTTGTCGCTAATTACATCGCTAAATTAATTTAGCGACATATTTTTACTTATTAGCGACATTTTTGGACGTCGCTAATATGACTCATTCTAGTAGTGTCGGTGTGCTATTGAAAGTGTTTGGTGAAATATCACATAGAAATGAACTTCAGTAAATTGTAAAACTAATTACATAAATTTGTAGATCTATATGTGTGGGTTAATATTTGTGAAGACTGGACACGACATGTCATCTTCGTATCCAAACATGGACTAGACACGCAGCACGAGCCCCAAACCCATGCCCTGATACTTGAGCCTATTTTCTCATTGTACACGCCACGTGGACACGTTCCACTTGGCACAGAGGTGGGGGCCATCACTGTCAAACCACCCTCGAGTTTCACGACACCTCGTTTCGTGTCAGACATGAAACCGAGGCCGTACTGGTTTTACACAGGCACTGTACAGTCAAATTTCTTCGACTGATACTCACTTCGTATCCTTCGTGGACACAACCTGGACAAAAAGCAGTGTGTCGAATACGTAGCCCTACACCTACTCTACACGTGGATATGAACACGTTGTGTCTTGTGGCCTGTGTCGTGTCCAGTTCTACTCGAACATGCCGCACGAGCCCTATGTATGCAATTTACTGATACTATGTAAATTTTGGTATTTGACACGTCGTGTCCAGTTTTGTGGACACGAAATCAACCCCATGACACGTGTACACATGTAGTACACCTCTGCGCACATTTGTTTTGGGTTTTGATTGGTTATCGAATTCGAAATTGGGTTTTCATGTCTTGGGTTCACATACTCTGACACTCGACAGTTTATGAACTGAGTTGGGTTATGAAAATGAGAACACAAAACCAGAGGAATTGGATTTCGAATTGAAATGTGAACTTCATGGTTCACTGTTACTTTAAATGAGTTAGTGTAACGCCCCAGTCCCAAAATACTTAGAACTAGATACGTATCTATGCCAGCTGCATACATACGAAGTATACTCCAATATATAGAAACTCGTATGTATACATAAGCTGTAAAATGCAGTAGAACCATAATAACTAAATCTCATCCACTAGATAAATAAATGATATAAAAGCAACTTTGAATTTGTCATGTATACAATCGTTGGGCGGAGACAAAGTCCACTACCAATTATCTCAAATAAAATGTACAAGAAGGAATAGATGAAATAACAAGACGAGCCAAGTGCAATCCTCTTCGAAAGGATGGAGAAGATCACGGCCTCGGCGGTAACACCTGTAAATATCATAGAAGCACACACCTGGAGAGATAACCAGGTCCTCAAAGGGACGTAACAAGATACATAAAGAACATGCCATAATAAACTGAATATATAATATGTCACAAACCAAAATAAGTGACAAGACGACAATAAGGTAATCTAACCGTACTACAGTATTTATGCAATTAAGAACAAACCTCCAACGCATGGGCACTCTGGCTCAGTAGCAGTAATCTCAGGTATGGCCCATCAGGATACCAGGGACCTCAAAGCATAACATTCATCGAATGTCAGAGGCCAGCAGTAAATCAGTATCAGGATCCGGGACCGTATCTCCCGTGGATATAACCGGCAATAGGGAAGTGCATACTTGGCCCATACGTCAAGGAACTGTTCTTCCCACCCAATGCCTAACAGAGTCACATCCATGTCTCATAAACCTCTACTAACTGCTAAGTCTCCTAACATGCCTCTATTAGCAATTAGCCCTATCGCATGCGCATGGGGGATCAGCCCACACACAAGAACCTCTACATGCTACTCATCTTACACATCCTCGTGGTACAACTGTGTCAAGATATATGCGATACACTACAGACGGTAGTCTCTTAACTCTAAGTCCATATGCAGTCAAAGGATAATAACAAAGTATATCTAATATCACTGAGCAGACAGTAAATCAGGAACGGTAAGAACTGGAATTAAATGAACAGTGATATATAATAAAATGCAAACTAAATATAAACAGTATAATGGCAAGCTATCTTGCCTGAGATTATGTGCAAAAGGGAATAATCCAGTAGCTCGAACCGGCAAAATAACAAAGCAAGAAAAGCCAAATCCCGCAGATGACTCCGGATGCTGTAACAAACATCACGTACGAGTTTGGAATAAAAAATATGCCTAGGAAACGCCTGTCCAAAAGTAAAATTCTGGAACAGGGGCAAAATCGTAATTTCGGATCAAAACGATGTCCACCGTTGGACCCGCTTTGCACCGAAATGTGTGCCAATATCTACGGTCTCTAAAGTCGTCAAACTATATGTCCACAAATTTATTTTGATTAGACGAACCCAACGGTATGTCCAATTTTGGATTCCGGTGGGCTTTGCACAAAATAGCCCGTTGAGTGGGATTGTGGGCCCGCCAAAATAGCGTCCCGATCAACGGTCTCAGAATCGGACCAAACTTGGCTCACAGGACCAGAAAAATATTTTGAGTCCAAATGGCGCAAGTTTCATCGCGATATGATTAGTGTGCACAAAGTTGTGACTTAATTGCAAAAAGGTCGATACGGGGGTATCTCGACGGATACGTACTGATTTCGTCGCACACATGCAACAAAATTGGGTTCCGTCAGTTCCCACACGTCGACAACATCCATACGCATCTTTTGATGCTTATAGTGCGTGACCACGTCGCCCGGTTTGTCGGGGTGCACGCCGTATCGGTTGTTTTTCCACTTTTTTGAAAACAAAATTTACAGTTTTTTTGGGAAACTTTAACAACGTGTAACTTTCTACATACTAAATAAAAAGTGAATCCAGAAGGTCCATTGCAATCTCGGTTATGTTGTCTTTGACTGTCTTTAATTAGTTTTTACGAAAGTTTAATGGACAGCGAGAAAAGTGGCCGACAAGTTGGTATTTTGAAACAGTTTTTAATATTCCAGAAAAGTGGTTTTTCTCCAACTTCGTCTCGATTTTTCGAGCAAGTTGGATGGCCATGTCGAAATCTACCTGGGGGATCTCGAAGAGGGTCATGTGGGCTTTCTACAAGAATTTACGGATCAAAAATAGGAGTAGAATTGGTAGAGAAATTGATCGGGGAAGTGGGATACCTTAAAGTGGGAATCTATTGTTGTTGTCGATGGTTCCTTTGTCTTCTTAGCGAGCACGGCTTCGCCATGGTGCGTCCGAGCTTCGCCGTGGAGTGGGGAGGAGGAAGGAGGAGAGGAAGGAGGTGGAAGAAATTTTTTAGGGTTTGTATATATATATATAACTATATATATGTGTGTTAAGAGTAGGAAGGGTCGGCCTATACTTGGCTGTTGCTATGGTAAAGGGGGGTTCGGCCTATACTTGGCTTTGGGTGGTCAGGTGTTAGCATGCTGCTGCTTGTGGGTACAAGCAAAAGTGGGCAGCCCCACATGAAAGGTTTGTTATTATTATTATATTTTTTTCTTTTTCTTTTTCTTTTTCTTTTTCTTTTCTTTTCAAACTTTAGTATATATATATATATATATATATATATATATATATATATATATATATATATATATATATATATGTATATATTCATAAATACACCAAAAATCTATTTAAAATCCAATAACAAATTAAATATTATCTAATCCAATTATTTAATGTTTTTAAACATATCTACACATATATAAATTCAATCTTTAATAATCAACTCAAATTAATAATAATATTTAAATAGAAAAACTTGTTTATTAAATCTCCAAAAATAACTTCAATAATAATAGACTAATAAAATTGTTCCAATGGGTGCACTTATACCGCACACCCTTTTCCGGGTCCACAAAATATACTATTTTGTAAAATATTATTTAAATAATAAAATACCAATAATTGCACAAATAATTAAACGATTTAAAATTGTACATGAAATTCTAAAATAATTTAGAAATTATTTTTAAGTACATAAAATATGTCTACATGTCCACTTTGGTCCCACCACATGCCTACCTGGGCTTAAATTCGGTTCGGGCCCAATTCGGGCTGAACTGGACAAACCGGGCCGTCTAAAAATCAATATATAAAATAATATTTAATTAAAATACTTTAAATAAGTAAATTTACAATTTGGTCTGGTTTTCCTAGTTTGGACATCACCATGGCTAGGCTTCTCCCGGCATGACTGGTACACTAGTCAAGGCACACTGCTACATCTTCCGTGCCAAAATTCATGGTAGTCTCGTGTTCCAAAATTCAACAATGGCTAAGGTCATTGTAAAAAATAAATAAAACCATAAATTGTATAAATTCATTTTTAAGTCTAATAAAATAATAAAAAATAATAAAAAATAATTTAAAAAATAAGGGTTTTTACATCCTACCCAACTTACAAGAATTTCGTCCTCGAAATTTAGGATTAATAGGGTAGATAGGGTTGAGGGATAGGAAGAGTTCGTCAATACCAAAATGCAATTAAATTTTGGAGGAGGCGATAAAACGGCGTTCAACACCACCATGCAATAGAAAATTTGTGGGGTAGATATATACAAAAATATATCATGGTTATGGAATTGAATAATGGTTGCCAGTGAAGGTAGCAAAATTTCGATAATCCAGTTTGGAGAGTAATAAGGAATTGAGTAGATCAAAGAGAATAATTTAGACATTTGGGAGATGTGGTTCCTAGAGAGAAACTGGAGACTAATCGCCTCGATTGAGAGTTTGATTTAAGTGAATGATTAGAATCATTTTCGAGTGCTCAAGAACAATTGGAAGGACACGATAATAATTCTAGGGTTCAGAAGTGAGGAGTAGTTAAAGGCGAGGATATAGCCACATGAGTCGGTCGGTGGCTATCTACATTTGTGTATAATTAACCGATTGGGCAACCAAAGATGATACCTTGAGTCTATCTTAGCAAGTACAGTGCCTTGTCTTTCCAAAATAAGTAAAAGACAAGAACAACAAGGTTTCAAAGACGGTGTTATATATTGAGTACGAATTGTGAGGTTCATAGGCGATGAATATAATTGAAAAAAAGAATTGCCAAGGCTGTCGCGGATGAGACTCTAAGGCAAGTTTACTATGCCTTCATCTACGTAGTATAATATGTGATAAGCGAACCAAAGTGCAATAGGTTGATCAGACTATCATGCACCGGTTCTGATTAGACAATATGTTAGTGGGTGCACCCAATAAAATATGTTATGATCAAGCTTGATAACGAAATAAGCTTGCAAAACTGAAGCTACGTTAGTAGCGTGAGATAGTCAAAATATGAGCAAGGGAGGTACTGATGAAGAAAATTTTAAATAGTCCCAGATCTTTTAAAATCGAGGCTCGTCCGAAGTTTTGGCCTATACAGTTTTCCTAGTGTTTCTTCATTTATGGCTTGGTAGACTAGATAAGGTAGGGTCCTCTGAATTTATAGTCTAAGTGAACTTACCAATGTGGTTCACAAGGAAAAAGGTTTGTTAGGTGGTGAGGTATTCTACCCAACTTACAAGAGTTAAACTAATAGTATCATGGGACAATGGGTCAAGCAATCAAGATAAAGTACAAATTTAAGCATTTGAGGAGTTAAGTAGAACACAATCACATATCGGATCGGAAGAATTTAGTCGAGGTTGAACCCCTATCCATAGTCAAAAATTTTTTATATCGGTATCATGGTAAAGATTATAGTTTGGCCATTATGACCATATGGTCATATCAAGAAATAGAGTACAAGGAGATGGGTTTTGGTGGGAAATGATATGTCTACAGGAAGGTGGGCTCGTCTAGGTCTTACATATAAAATTTGTTGGAAGGAAAAGTCTAGTGTTGTGCTCCAAATATCCAAGTCATGGTAAGGGACGCCAAAAGATCTAGAATAGAAAGTGGGAGTTCACGAGGTGATAATTAATGCCCAAAAAGAAGATCAAGTTAAAGCATGAAATAAAATTAATTAAATATCCAGTAAAAATAATTTAGTAACAAAATTTCCGGAGAGAAGATAGTCTTCTAGATGAATACCGTTAAGGAACCATTATCTCAGTATTCAAATTGCAAATGGGTTAGAAGGTCGCAATTTAAAAGATCTAGAATTGAAGGAAGGTCGAGTAAGTCAAGGTGGAAATACAGTCACACAGCTGGGTCGATGACTAACAACACTTGTGTATATACTACTATTATGGTCATGGGTGACATGGCAATTAGTGTGGAATACTCAGTAGGGTTATCTTGGGGCCTTCCAATAAAATTTAACTCAAGTATCCTCCAAAAGTTTCAAAATTAAACTTTCAAAAATAAACCACCAAAATTTGTATTCACTCCAAGCCGTTCAAATTCATCATAAAAATTTAATTCACTTTCATAAATCTCAAAGCAAAAATTTTTTTTATAACGTTACTACTAACATTTTCCAAAATTAACGTTTAAATTCAACTTTTTAACTCAAGAGTTCATAATTTACGAATCCATAAAAATTTCACAATCAATCAAAAATTTGGCACTCTAAAATTTTCAAATAATTTATAATAAAACTCTTAGCATATTAAAAGCAATCTCAAAAATTTAGCTCAATGCTCTCATCAATTTTAACTTCTATTTATGCTATATTATTCCAACAAACTCATAACTTTTAAATGGTAACTTCCTTTAATCAATCAAAATAACTTTCCATCACATCCTTCGAAATTCTCAAAAAAAAATTATATTAGCAATCCCACATTAAACTAAATTTTCAAATAATCTTATCAGTCAAAATCTTTTTTTACCAAAAATCTAAATAGATTTGTAAATCCTCAATCATAGGACACAATTTAAAACAAAGAAAAATCCTCAAAAATCGTTTTCATAACTTTCAAATATTTTAAACAAAAATTCACCGTCATTACTTCCCCTTAAAATTTAAAATTTTATAAACACGAAAATCGCAAGTTGTACAACTCCGTTTAAATAATCCCTACGACCATTTTTAAAAGCTAAGATCATTTTCAAACCAAATTTATAACTGTTCAAGGTGCATAACTATAATACAATAAATCATGAACATTAAAACTCGAAAATCAGATAAATTTTATATTTGTTCAAAGATGTATATCTATCACCCAAACTCATAAATATCACAACTCGAAACACAAATCAATTTTATACTTGTGCAAGGATGTATAACTATAATCCAATAAATCATAAATATCAAATCTTTGAAAATCAATCAATTTCTTAAACCGAGTATGAAATTCTATAAATCCACTGGTGTTTACTATTTAGAAATCTCAAGGTTAAAACTTTCCGTGGTAATATCCTACTTTACAAATTACTAATCATTAAATCACCCAAAAAAAAACCCTTTAACTCAATTAGAGTCTTAAATGTATTCCAATTACCAATATAACCATTCTAGCCATGTGTTTGACCTATGAGCATATACTAGTGTAGTCATCTTCCTTGTTGACACTAAGCACGAAAATAACAATCAACGGTAGAAAGGAATCAATCAAGATGCAATTCAAGGAAGTCGAACGAGAGTTCGAAATTTGAAGCCAAGGGAAGAGGTCAAGCTGTATGGATGAGATTCCTATAATTCTAATCCTATGTTGCAGGTTCACATCGGTACAGTAACGTAACCGAAGTGACAAACTAGACCTGCATGGGCCCCCACAAAAATATGTAACGCCCCAGTCCCAAAATACTTAGGACTAGGTACGTATCTATGCCAGCTGTATACATACGAAGTATACTCCAATATATGGAAACTCGTATGTATACATAAGCTGTAAAATGCAGTAGGACCATAATAATTAAATCTCATCCACTAGATAAATAAATAATATAAAAGCAACTTTGAATTTGTCATGTATATAATCGTTGGCGGAGACAAAGTCCACTACCAACTATCTCAAATAAAATGTACAAGAAGGAATAGATGAAATAACAAGACGAGCCAAGTGCAATCCTCTTCGAAAGGATGGAGAAGATCACGGCCTCGGCGGGAACACCTGCAAATATCGCAGAAACACACACCTGGAGAGATAACCAGGTCCTCAGAGGAACGTAACAAGATACATAAAGAACATGCCATAATAAACTGAATATATAATATGTCACAAACCGAAATAAGTGACAAGACGACAATAAGGTAATCTAACCGTACTACAGTGTTTATGCAATTAAGAACAAACCTCCAACGCATGGGCACTCTGGCTCAGTAGCAGTAATCTCAGGTATGGCCCATCAGGATACCAGGGACCTCAAAGCATAACATTCATCGAATGTCAGAGGCCAGCAGTAAATCAGTATCAGGATCCAGGACCGTATCTCCCGCGGAGATAACCGGCAATAGGGAAGTGAATACTTGGCCCATACGTCAAGGAACTGTTCTTCCCACCCAATGCCTAACAGAGTCACATCCATGTCTCATAAATCTCTACTAACTGCTAAGTCTCCTAACATGCCTCTATTAGCAATTAGCCCTATCGCATGCGCATGGGGGATCAGCCCACACACAAGAACCTCTACATGCTACTCATCTCATACATCCTCGTGGTACAACTGTGTCAAGATATATGCGATACACTACAGACGGTACTCTCTTAACTCTAAGTCCATATGCAGTCAAAGGATAATAACAAAGTATATCTAATATCACTGAGCAGACAGTAAATCAGGAACGAAAAGAACTGGAATTAAATGAACAGTGATATATAATAAAATGCAAACTAAATATAAACAGTATAATGGCAAGCTATCTTGCCTGAGGTTATGTGCAAAAGGGAATAATCCAGTAGCTCGAACCGGCAAAATTACAAAGCAAGAAAAACCAAATCCCGCAGATGACTCCGGATGCTGCAACAAACATCACTAACGAGTTTGGAATAAAAGATATGCCTAGGAAATGCCTGTCCAAAAGTTAAATTCTAGAACAGGGGTAAAATCATAATTTCGGATCAAAACGATGTCCACCGTTGGACCCGTTTTGCAATGAAATGCGTGCCAATATCTACGGTCTCTAAAGTCGTCAAACTACATTTCCACATATTTGTTTTGATGAGACGAACCCAACGGTATGTCCAATTTTGGATTCCGGTGGGATGTGCACAAAATTGCCCGTTGAGTGGGATTGTGGGCCCGCCAAAATAGCGTCCCGATCAACGGTCTCAGAATTGGACCAAACTTGGCTCACAGGACCAAAAAAATATTTTGAGTCCAATGGCCTAAGTTTCATCGCGATATGATGAGTGTGCACAAAGTTGTGACTTAATTACAAAAAGGTCGATACGGGGTATCTTGACGGATACGTACTGATTTCGTCGCAAACATGCAACAAAATCGGGTTCCGTCAGTTCCCACACGTCGACAACATCCATACGCATCTTTCGATGTGTATAGTGCGCGACCACGTCGCCCGATTTGTCGGGACGCACGCCGTATCGGGTGTTTTTCTACTTTTTTGAAAACAAAATTTATAATTTTTTGGGAAACTTTAACAACGTGTAACTTTCTACATACTAAATGAAAAGTGAATCCAGAAGGTCCGTTGCAATCTCGGTTATGTTGTCTTTAACTGTCTTTAAGTAGTTTTTACGAAAGTTTAATGGACAGCGAGAAAATGGCCGACAAGTTGGTGTTTTGAAACAGTTTTTAATATTCCAGAAAAGTGGTTTTTCTCCAACTTCGTCTCGATTTTCTAGCAAGTTGGATGGCCATATCGAAATCCACCTGGGGAATCTCGAAGAGGGTCATGTGGGCTTTCTACAAGAATTTACGGATCGAAAATTGGAGTAGAATTGGTAGAGAAATTGATCGGGGAAGTGGGATACCTTAAAGTGGGAATCTGTTGTTGTTGTCGATGGTTCCTTTGTCTTCTTCGCGAGCACGGCTTCGCCATGGTGCGTCCGAGCTTCGCCGTGGAGTGGGGAGGAGGAAGGAGGAGAGGAAGGAGGTGGAAGAAATTTTTTAGGGTTTGTATATATATATATATATATATATATATATATATATATATATATAACTATATATATGTGTGTTAAGAGTAGGAAGAGTCGGCCTATACTTGGCTGTTGCTTTGGTAAAGGGGGGTTCGGCCTATACTTGGCTTTGGGTGGTCGGGTGTTAGCATGCTGCTGCTTGTGGGTACAAGCAAAAGTGGGCGGCCACACATGAAGGTTTGTTATTATTATTATATTTTTCTTTTTCTTTTTTTTTTCTTTTTCTTTTCTTTTCCAACTTTAGTATATATATCTATACATATATATATATGTATATATTCATAAATACACCAAAAATCTATTTAAAATCTAATAACAAATTAAATATTATCTAATCCAATTATTTAATGTATTTAAACATATCTACATATATATAAATTCAATCTTTAAAAATTAACTCAAATTAATAATAATATTTAAATAGAAAAACATGTTTATTAAATCTCCAAAAATAACTTCAATAATAATAGACTAATAAAATTGTTCCAATGGGTGCACTTACACCGCACACCCTTTTCTAGGTCCACAAAATATACTATTTTGTAAAATATTATTTAAATAATAAAATACCAATAATTGCACAAATAATTAAACGATTTAAAATTGTACATGAAATTCTAAAATAATTTAGAAATTATTTTTAAGTATATAAAATATGTCTACATGTCCACTTTGGTCCCACCACATGCCTACCTGGGCTTAAATTCGGTTCGGGCCCAATTCGGGCTGAACTGGACAAACCGAGCCGTCTAAAAATCAATATATAAAATAATATTTAATTAAAATACTTTAAATAATTAAATTTACAATTTGGTCTGGTTTTTCTAGTTTGGACATCACCATGGCTAGGCTTCCCCCGGCATGACTGGTACACTAGTCAAGGCACACTGCTACATCTTCCGTGCCAAAATTCATGGTAGTCTCGTGTTCCAAAATTCAACAATGGCTAAGGTCATTGTAAAAAATAAATAAAACCATAAATTTTATAAATTCATTTTTAAGTCTAATAAAATAATAAAAAATAAATTAAAAAAATTAGGGGGTTTTACAGTTAGGTTTTGAGTTCAAAAATGAAACTGGATTTGAATGTTTGAGAAGAAAACTGAAATTTGATATTGATTTTTGGGTTTGGTATGAAATGTGGTTTGATATGAACATTTAAAACCAGAGATTAGATACTGGTGTTGGGTTTGTATCTTTGAATTGAATTCGAAGTTAGTTTTTTGATTTAGAGATTTAATTGAGTATATACATGTTTATGTTAACTATTCAAGACTGTGAATTTTATGAAAACTGAGATTATATGTAAATATGTTATCTGAGATTTGGGAATCAAATGAAACTGGGTTTGAGGTTTGAGTTTTAACTGTCAACTGAGAATTTGAATTGGGTTTAGTTGATACATTGTATTAGTTTTGATAGCATTCAAATGTTTAACTAAGATAACTGTAAACTGGGACTTGGGAGTTTGATATTGTTTTGGTCTTGACAAAAACTGAGAATGGGATTACAAAAACTGAGAAGGGGTTTTGGGTTTTGGGTTTTGAATGTTTAAAAACTGATTTTGGTACTAAGTTGAATATGATTCACTATTTTTCTGAACTCTAAGTAACTGAGACACACACACACACACCCTTTCACTCACTCACTCTATTTCACTCACTCACTATGCTCTCACACACACACACAGTCACTTATGTTTCTTTCCCCTTTCCCTTTATATATATATATATATATATTTTTTTCCTTATATATATATATATATATATATATATATATAAATATATATATTAAAAAAAATATATATATATATATATATATAAAATATATATATATATAATATAATATAATATAATTGTAAGTTTGTATACCTTGTAGCCTAGGTTATATATATAGGATTTGATATAGTTTTGGTTTAGACTTGTATAGGCTTAGTATATGGTTTATATGATATAGGATTGTGGTTAGACTAAGATTGACTAACCTAGACTGGATGGGACTAAACTTGGACTATAGTTGACCAAGCTTGACTGTATAGTTGACCAGAGTTGACCGAGAGTTGACTTTCATGTAGATTGACTTAGAATCATGTAGATTGTATTGTCAATTTCAAATATTACATCATTGGATACGTCATAAACTGTGTGCTCTATTTAGGACTCAGTTACATCAGTACAGACATCTATTTTCACAGTCCCTCGGGATCGGTGGCGAGTACATACTCTGATTATTTTCATACTTGTTAGAACTTATATTCTTGCTTTAGATAAAATTATTTGATACTGTCATGTTATAATCACGGATTGGTACTATATAGATCTTTTTTTGAGATGTTATCCCCCTCAGGAGCATCGTATACTCATATTATGTGCTTTTCACGTACATCTTGTATTCCCGTGCTTTCGCTAATTATGTATACTCTTGTGCAATCTTGTACTCTCACGATTCACATGAGCAACATGATAAAAACCTCTTGTGAAAGGTGACGTAACTGGAATGGATCCTTGTGTATTGATTGGGGAGGATGAGTAGAAAATGGTTATGTGATCAAATTACATCTTGCATAAAGCTTGTGTATGTCCATTGTGCCCTCACGTATAATGGAGTCCCGTTTTATCGAACCTAACCTGTTTATATAACCAGCTCATTCTCTAAATCACTTATATTATATACAGTTCTTATTTCATATACAAACTGTCTCTTATACTCAGATTTGTCTATTTACACTATCCTTCTGAACGTCTTACAGTTTTCCTAATAGTTTATTCTACTGCTTGTTTTATATATTTGCCATGATGTGATCCTATTTCGGTGTTATGTATTCGCTCCTGTCCTGACTGGACCTATTGAAAATATAATAGATGATACAGAGGACTTCTGCCCAACCTATTATGGAGCCCATCTAGACGATGCCTGTGAGTTAGACCTACAGGAGGATCCAGCTCTAGCTGAGGACGTCATCCCTACTGCTTAGACTAGATTAGCTAGGTTTTATCTTAGTTCTTTATATTTGTATTGACTTCTGAGTTTGTATTATTTGGATGTTTGAAATGTCGTGTCATTTAGACACAGACTTATTTCCTTCTGATTGTATTTCTCTTTAGTGATTTCCTATCCATCATATCGTGCTATTTCTATCTCTAGATTGTGATTTCCATCTCTAGATTATGATTGTATTGTACCTTATATGATTTGTCCTCCGTTCGGAGAGTATATTATATTGTATTCAGTTTGTGATAGTGACCCAGAATAATATTCTACCGTCGGCACTGTGGTGTAGGCCGGACGTACCCACTTGTCGTGCCCCTGCACTGGGTGCGGGTCATGATACATCAGAATCCCTAAGGTTTGGAGAAGACAACGGAGGATGATGCTGAGTGAGGAGCCATGGTCGATGTGGATACGATCGACCTTGATGGCACCAATATACCCTCTATAATAGAGAGGTCTATTATGCCAGTTGTTCTTCAACAACATATCTTGCAGAGTGAAAGTAATGTTGGGAATCATCTCGAGCACATTATGGTAATGTGGGTACGCGGCAGGATCCTCCTTGAGCAATTGCACTTGGGTGATGAAGGAATCAACATTCTGTAAAGCTTCGCTAAGGGCATCTCGAGTCTCTTTAGAGAGACGGAGGAGCTCGAAGAGCGACAGCCTGGCTGGAGCATTGGCAAGCTATGCCAGTATATCAAAGTTATAGGGCTTGATCGGCCCTACTGCTGAGTCTTTTCTTAGAGGTTTGTCAAAGAGAACCTCCTTCTGCCTTTGCTTATCTGTAGGGGCTTGAGATGTGTCCGCTTCCGATGCATTAGGTGCAGTGGCCGCAGCAGGCGGAGGTATTTCCTCCTCTGGAACCTGGTTATCTTCTTGCTGGTGAGCTGAACGAGTGGTATCCAGTGTGTCGTCAGTCGATATAGAAACTATACGACACGATTTGACCTTCTTCTCCTTGACAGAGTGTGCTGCAGGCAGCGTCATGTCTGGGGCAAGATCAGGATGGACCCACATAACCTTGTCTCACGGTATCGTAAATGGGATGAGGCCTTGAGCGTTGTCAAGGGCCGGTGGAAGGTTGACTACTTCCATTGTTGCCTTCGGAATAGGGATGATACCGTCTTGAGCCTCTGTCCTTAGAAAACTTCCGAATTAAAGGTGACCATATTGGTAGTGATAGTTTTTTCCTCGTAGTCCAATGAGATGACCTTGGCATCAATGAGGCATTCGATCTGGGTCTTCAACATGTTGCAGTCGCGTGTCGAATGGTGAACGTACTGGTGATAGTGGCAGTATTTTGGACTATCCACCTTTTCTACTTTGTCCAGACGCTTTGGAGGCAGGAGTTGAAGTTTGCCACCCTTCATCAACATATCGAAAACATCTAGCATATCTTCGTCGTTGAAGGAGTAGGTTTCATTCGGCTTTGTCGCTTCTGCCGGCTTATGGTTCATCGACACTGAACCTTTGGAGATATTGACGGTCATGGCTTGCTTTTTTTTACCATCCTTGGGCACGGGGTTATTTCTAGATGAGCGCTTCCCTTTGTCTTTGAGTGAGGGGAAACTCATTCCCAGCAGTTGAGCATCCCGCGCCTTTCTTTCGGCTACATCCACCTCGGTGATGAAAGGTGTCCACCCTATGCACGGAGCACTGTGCCACAACTTGATTGTGGGGAGCATGTTCTTGCAGCATGATTTTATAAGCATGGGTTCGGGCATACCAGGTGGTAACATCAGAGCTGCCTGGTGGAAGCGCTCAATATAAGCACGTACAGACTCTTTTTCTTTCAGGACAATGTCCATGAGAGTAGACATTGTCATGTCAATTACTCCTTCATAGAATCGAGCGATGAAGAGATGCTTTAAATCATCAAATGATGACATGCAGTTGTCGGGGAGACTGCAAAACCATTCGTAGGCTACCCCCTGCAACGGTCCTACGAATATGTTAGTGAGCAGAGCATCATCCTTTGGTAGATGCCTAGTTACCGAGGCGAAGCACCTCAGGTATCGACGAGGAGACTCCTTTGCATCAAATGGTATAACGAGCGTCTGCGGCTTGTGCTTGGGAGGATATATCATATTATCCCATTCGACAGGATATGGTTGTTGAATCCCCATCTTTTGGAGTGATTCTCGCTTTTCTCTGGCATCATAGCTTGCACACAATTCTTTGAGGGCCTGTTGCATGTCATTTGACATTGCGGGTCCAGTTATTGATGGAGTGGATGACAGCGGCATTTCTTGACTCAAAATAGGAGGCGTATTAGACCAGTCATTCATACCCGGGTCTTGGTTGGCAGGAGCATGGACGTTGGATGTCAATTTCCCTTGATCTTCCGAACTACAGAAGTTAATGCCAGGATAGTTTCATTTAACGTATTTAGGCCTGTCTCCATGGCCTTGGTACGTTTTTGATGATTGGACCCCTTGTTGCTTTCCCTGGTATCACCTTCGGCCATAAAAACGGACATGCTGTGTGGACAGATAGAAGGGACGGTGAATCTTTTACTCTCTGTCTCAGACACCTGAGTCTCGTCATCCTGAGGGTAGATAGGTAGATTGCTATCATCTTCTGACTCATTGTAGTTGCTACCCCCAGCCTGCTGGTTGCTTGCGCCAACAGAGGCATCTGTGTTAGTTCCATACAATCTCTCATCGGGTTGGAACGAGGGATTGTTATAGATGGTGTGTTGGAATACACCCATGTTGGGCACTGTCAGTTTATTGCCTCCATGTCGGCCCTTGGATTTGTTGGCCGAGGCAGGAGGGTTCTTGGCAAGCTTCTTAAGAGATGGAGAACCTCGTGCCACTTTGCATGAAGCAATGAGGAGTTCGTCTTCTTCTTTATTCAATATTTTTTTGCCGAGTCTCTGATGTGCAGATGCCAGCGGTTGCAGTCTTTAGAAGACGGACTACCTCTTCGGTGATGATGCTGCTGTTTGGCAACAACAACAGTTGATGGTGATCTAGGTGCAGGTATGTCTTGGGCCAGACACGTTGTGTGCAGCAGAATCCTCCCTCGCCTTGTGCTTGTGAGAAATCACTTTATGCAAATCAGAGGTTTCCACTTCTATACTCCTTTCGTGCGTGCAGAAAAGCTGCGCGCATGAATACGGATGTGAAGGTAGCTTCCCACTTCTCAGTTCCCGCACGTGAGATACGCTTGGGTCCTGATTAGAGGGTTACTGATGAGGCAGACTCGTTCCATGCTTATAGCAACGCTGCTCGCACGACTCTATTCACACAGTATGCACCCCCTTGTTTGAATCATATGCATGAGCGCTCAAGTGACAGTAGGGTTTTACTGGTCGAGGCATCGAAGCACTTGAACTAGTTTTATATAGCTTTCCATCGACTGTGTGTGTGACTGTCAATGCGGGCCTTTAGCCAGAGTCCAACATAGCCTTACCCGATAGGTAGGTATGTAGAAGCATGGAAAATAATAAAGAAAGATCCATGCGGCCAGAGAGCCCCATGTGGCTCAGAGAAGTCATACGGCTCAAGGATCCATGCGGATAAAGGATCTATGCGGCTCAAAGAGGAGCCACGTGGCACGCAAACAGCTCTCTCGTTTGTCCTTTACTGCATTAAATGCCTTGACGGCTGACATCTCTGACAGTTCTGACACAAAGATATCATTATGACTCCCTCATAATGACGAACTCCTTGGGAAGCAAAGAAAATCTCTGACACGATCCCCCGAGAGTCAGAAACTGTTATGAGGCCTTAATACGTGGACAGTCCCATGCGGCCCAAGCGGAGGCTCCCCCATGCGAATCACGAAGAATAGCTCCATGCGGCTCACGAAGACCAGCCCCATGCGGCTCACGAGGACTAGCTCCATGCGGCTCACGAAGACCAGCCCCATGCGGCTCAAGAAGACTAGATCCATGCGGCTCGCGAAGACTATCTCCATGCGGTTCACTCATGTGGTCATCCACACTCATGCGGCTCAAATTACCATACGGTCCAAATAGTCAGGGGGCCACTCTTAGGCAGCCTTGACACGTGGCCATTCTTATGCGGCCCAATGAGGAGCAACTCTTCTGCGGCTCAGATTTCTGCTGTTATGACACGTGGCATGATAGCAGGGCGCGTGGCATCAGATTGATCGAAATCTCTCAACAAATTCCAATGAAATATTGGGATCAAATCAGATCATTTGCAAATAAGCCAATTAAAGACACGTGTCGAGGAATCCGAGGTTGGCATGACAAATCAGGAGGATTTATGTCAATCAGCATTAATTACCCACAAAAGATTTGATGCAACCACATTTATTGCTCAAATCTCGATGAACGGCCCAGATCCAATGATCCTTAGCCGCCGACTTTCAAGAATGGGCAATCATTGTAAACCCTAATGAGGCCTCCTACTCTTATAAATAGCATGGTGCCATTCTCTTGCAAAGGACGGACATATACACAGAGATATACAGAGAGAGCCAGAGAGCCTGAAGAGATAGCATTTCTTCATCAACGCCCAACAGTTCTTCTACAGAGCCAAGGCTGCACCCGATCGTCCAAGGAGTAAGGCAGAGCTGTCGTCGCTTTCCCGAGCCTCTATTGTCACCCTCCAGAATCTAAAATAAACAATTGTACTTTGTACTTAGATTGCTGTACCTAGGTTTTCATCCCTAGGCTTTCTTTGTACAAGCGAGTTTGTATTGTGAAGTAAAGGTCCAGTCCTCCGATAATTGTTCTATTTTTTTATATTTCATGGCAAACACGATGGCTACTCTGCTGGAGACAAACTTCTCCACGGCTGAGGAGTTGATGACGCAATCGAATGCAGCCAAACTTGGCTCCACGCAACAGAAGATGGTCGTCCGCTTCGACCAACAAGCGTTTGAAGAAATGCTCTCTGAAGAAAGTGTTGGCCGATCCAGAAGCAAACCCGCACAAAGAAAGCTCGCTGTGAGTGGAGGCCAAAATCGGTTGCTCCTCCACAAGCTCTGGACGGGGTACTCTCTGCTACCCAAGACGGCAAAGGCGACTCTCATACGGCTCCACTTCGAGCCGTAGAGCACTCTGCTGTCCCCAAGTTCGGCAGAGAAAAGCACTACGATGCTGGACTTGCAGAGACAAAGAGTGATTCCATGCGCCCCAAGAAGAAGCCGAACACTCCTGTGGCTAAATCCTCCAACCACATGCAGGAGGCTCATGCGGGTGAATCTGCCAGTCGCATAAAGAGAGTCTATGCGGCCAGATCATCCAGCCGCATGAAGAAAATGCATACGGCTGAGACTCCCAGCCGCATGAAGAAAGCCTATGCGGCTACATCTGCCAGCCGTATAAAGATTATTGATGAAGGCCGCATGACGCCTACTCCACGCGGCTCTGTCTTCGACCACATCTCTTATGGCCCTGATCTCTTGTGCTCCCAAGAAGACTTGTCTGACTCTCTCCAGTATCACTTAGACTCTTCGTACTATGTGCCCTTACGCACTAGAGCGAAGAAGTCTAAGGCAGCGCGAGCCTGGCGAGTTCGGTCCGCTGATCTGATCTCTGACCATCCGAGCGTCCCGTATACTGTTACGCGGGCCTCGGATGGGAAGTTGTACCGAACCACTAGAGTCCAGCCCCCGGCGGCAAACGGACAGAGAGGTTCGCAAAAGTCTCCCAAAATCTAGGGAGCAAACATGGTCAATCCAGACCCATCTGACTTGCGTGAGGCCATCCTCCACAAACGCAAGGAAAGAGAAGATGCATCAGGGTGCAAAGAGTCCTCCCACGGACGTCACTGCACCCAAGTCATAGTTAACTGCTGCTGCAACAACGCGACAGTACGAAAAGACCGGCAGTCCGTCTTTAAAAGACTGCAACAGCCATCTTCAGAAGACGAGGCACTTTCCGTCGTCTCCTGCAACTCTGCTCAGAAAGTCTCCGCCGATGGGAGAGGGAAGAAGATAAATGTTCCCAGCCCGAAGATTTCAACCACTTTGACCAAGAGACTGTCGTCTAAGCAGGTGCCCACCACCGGAGTTTTCTAAGGTACCCGTTCTAAGACAAAATCTGCTACAGTAGGAGATTCGTCGTCCACACCACTGGGGTTGCTGGGACTGGGGGTAGTACTCCCCCGAACCTCCGCGACAACCCGATGTCCCAAGAAGACGAGCAGGGTGAAACAACTCTCCCATCAGATGCAGCAAACCCCGACGTCCCCGAGGACGTTCACAACACCCAAGACGAGGCGAACTCGGAGACTGGGGGTACTGTTCCTTCTGAGTCCAAACCAGAAGAGAACATTCCCACATACCCCGATGACTTCTCACTACAGGGGTATGATTCGGAGGACGTTTCCTTCACCGCTTCGTCCATCTCTCCTCATGTAAAGACGATGTTCATGACGGACAGCAGCCAAGGTGGCTCCAATGATCGCCAACGCATCGACACTCTGGAGGCCATACTGCTTGCCTTGGACAAGTCTGTGGACGAGATCAAAGTGGCCCTTCCAACTCTCTAAGGAGGGACGCCGGGCCAAACAAGTGCGGGTCCCGCGGTCAATGCAGACTCGAATTCAGCGGTACCGAACCCGGGCAACAATCCTCCTGAAGTAACGGCCCCCACCGCTGTGGATGAGGCACGAGAAGCGAGAAGAGAGGTCCAGGAGCTCCGAGCCGTGTTTTACGCTCAAGAAAACTCTCAAGACCTCAGAATACGGCAACCGTACCCTGCTGTCTGGAGGGATGTTCCATTTCTACCAAGATATAAGCCGTTCAATATTAATACTAATGATGGCAAGACCTCAGCAAGTCGGTACATCACTTACTTCGAGGTCACCACCGACCATCTGCCCCATGACGATGCCATTCTCATACGATTATTCATCGGGGCATTGGAAGGAGTCGCCTTCGACTGGTATCGCAACCTGCCAGACAACTACATCCACTCCTTCGCCGGCTTCAAGCGCATGTTCTTGGAGAGATTCTACGAAGTAGGGCAGGACATCACAATGTCCACCCTCATGGACGTCGTTCAAGGGGAGAAATAGCTGACAAGGAACTACATTGAGCGGTTCCGCCAAACCGCAATGAAGTTGCCGTCTGGAAATTCGGATTCCTCCTTAATTAAAATTTGCCAAAAGAGATTGCTCCCAACAATCAGTCTCTGGATGTGTGAAAGTCAATTGAAGGACTGGAAGACGTTTATCATCAGTGCCACAAGCGCCGAAGAACGATTGAAGAAGGCTCACCAACTGGGATTGCACATCTCAGAGGGAGAGGACAAAGGCAGGCATCCCAACGCCAACACCAACAATGGGGGTAGCTCCACCAACAATCGAGACAACAATGGCAAGCAGGCTATGGTGGCCGACACAGCACAGAAACCTGAGCCAAAGCCGACAGACAAACAATGGCCGCAAATCACTTACTCCTTCGAAGACGGTCACGTCAAGCCCATCTTGGACATGCTCATACAAGGAGACAGAATTCAGCTTCCTCCACCAAGACGGGAACCACGACCGGCAGAGATGGAGAACCCAAAGTACTGCCATTATTACCGCTACGTCCACCATGCTACACACGACTGCTACCAGCTAAAATGGTACATCCAAAATCTCATAGATTCGAACGCTCTGGCTATCGATTTCGAAGAGGTAACCGTGGTAGCCAACATGGTGTCAGTACAATTTGGCAGCTTTCCTCCGACGGAAACTCAAGACGGTGTGGTCCCCATCCCTCTGGCGACAATAGAGATTGCTAATCTTCCACCTCCCCGAGATCAGGCTGCTGGTCTAGTGCCCCTCACCACATCACGAGGGGAGGTCATATGGGTCCATCCAGACTTAGTATCTGAAGTGACTCAGTCCACACCATCCTCCATTCGCAAGAGCAAGAGTGGAAAAGTCAGGTCCTGCCGCACAATCTCGGCAGATATCGAAGAAGCTACAACCGTCGTCACTCGGTCTGGGGCACAATCCCAACCTGTGGCTGACAACTTGACTGAAGATCATCAGCCCGCTACAACCGATGCTCCGGGACCGGCTCAGCCTCCGACGACCGACAAGCCTAGGCCGAAGGAGACTCGTTTTGACAAATCCCTCCGAAAAGAGATACCACAGGGGCTGGAGAGGCCCTACAACTTTGACATCCTGGCACAATTGGCCAACACACCGGCCAATTTGTCACTATACGAGCTTCTGAGACTCTCAAAGAATATTTGCGCGGCTTTGAACGATGCACTCCAAAATGCCGACGCGTACCTGGCTCAGGTCAACCTCACGGGAGAGAGCCCGCCTGCAGATCTCCAAGACAGCGCTTGCACGGGAGTGATGCCCAACATTATCTTCACTCCGCAGGACATGCTCATCAAAACCAACCTGCACGATCGCCCGTTATACTATACTGATACATCGGCGACGTAAAGGTGGATCGAATGCATATCGGTCCTGGCTCCTCCATAAGCATTATTCCGAAGGGTCTGTTACATCATCTCCACATCCCTATGCATCGCCTGATGCCTACAAGCACCGCCATCAGTGGTTTCAATTCGGGCAGGAGCTATCCAATTGGAAAGATTCGTCTGAAGTATCAGATTGACGATCTCCAATCAGAAGTCACCTGCTATGTCATAGATGCAGACACTTCTTACAACATCCTCTTGGGGCGCCCGTGGATACACGATTATATGATCGTGCCTTCCACGCTGCACCAGTGCTTCAAATATGTCGACAATCACGGCTTCGTGAGGACGGAATTTGTCGACATCGATCCCTTCAAAGGGGTCGAATCCTACTACTCAGACTCCTGCCTATACGAAAAGTCGAAGAGGCACCTTGGTGAAGGAGATGGGCAAGCTCGTACCGAGACAACCACAGGATCAGAAGAACCTCTGACGATCCACCTCCAAGCTTGCAAACCTGGCAAGTCCGTACTCCTTACAGCCACTCTGCGTAAGGACGCAATCAGCCTCTCGGCACAAGAAGAGCAGATGATAATTCGGCTGCCAAGGTCTGGCCAAGTGCCAAGACCCACAACGGAGCCACTGACAATCAGGCTGCCGAGAGTCGGCCAGCCGCAAACGGAGAAGCTCAATCCCTCCGATAAGCCAATGATGAAACGCCTTCCCAAGAAGGGTCGTCACCCCGATGCAAGGCCTGGAACCTCTAGCGAACCAACCACTCCCCGCCCAGCATCGAGCACCAGACTGGGGGTCGCTAGTCTGCCAACAACTCCCCGTTCTGCTCCACCAGCTGAACCCCTGACGATCAAGCTGCCCAGGTCGTCCTCTCAGTCTTCATTTACGCAGGGGATAGTCGAAGAGGAACCGGAGCTAGCCAAGTATGTGGCTGCCCACACTGATGTTCCCTCCACAGATGATGTAATCCCGCTAGAAAAGATACCTTACTTCATCAATAAAGGGCTATCTTTGAACTACCTCGAGCTTAACAAGCTTTGTACAATGTATGCTATGGAACACGGTATAGGTACTCACCTACACACACAAGTGACAAATGTATACACCGTAATCCAGCTTACTCCAGTGGAAGACGCTTACCGTATAATCGAGGGAGGGGACCAACCAATCATCTTCGGCCGGAAAGACGATCCTCATCCCTTCACCATAGAAGAAGTCGACCTTGAATCAGATGCCAGAAGACTGCCTCTGTATCTTTATAGCCCCCAATCCAAGTATCTCATGCAAAAACAGGGGTATGATCTGGAGACGACGCCAGGCTTGAACTACGGCACTAGACGACGATTACCTTTGAAGCCACCGGTCCCGGCTGGCAAACCACGGAACTACTATAGCAAGACTCGATGTAGGTTAGGGTATGTTACACCCACGACGACCCCTGAGAGTTCAGATGAAGAATGTGACTGGCATTCACATTCAACCGGGTCACCAACTTCTGATTCGGATACCAGCATCGGAGATGTATTTAGACAAGTCTTGCCAATCAACATGGCATTCGCCGACGCTTATGAAGAAGATGAAGACATCCCTAAAATCCTCGAGTTAGAGCCGTGGGCCCAACAGTTGGATGCACAATAGGAAAAGCGGTTCGAACAGAGAGAACCTCCTACTGAAGATGAGGTTATACAAGTGGATCTCGGCAGCGAATCTTCTCCAAAACCGATCTTCGTCAGTAAAAGCCTAACAGACGAAGAGCGAGAATCGCTGCTGGAACTTGTCAAAGAATATATTGATGTGTTCGCCTGGAGCTATGAAGACATACCGGGGCTAAATCCCGATATTGCTCTTCACAAACTCAACATTCGGCCGGATGCAAAGCCAGTCAAGCAACAACAGCGACGCTTCCGCCCGGGCATCATGGATGCTATCGAAGCCGAAGTCAACAAACTGATAGCCAGCGGCTTCATTCGTGAGGAGCAACATCCTGACTGGGTTGCCAACATAGTACCCGTCCTCAAGAAGAATGGGAAGATTCGAATCTGTATTGACTTTCGCATTCTGAATGAGGCATGCCCCAAAGATGAAGTCCCCCTTCCTATCACAGACATCATGATTGACAACACCTGCGGCTTCGAACGTATGTCATTTATGGATGGCTTCTCGAGGTACAATCAAATCAAGATGTCCCCTGACGACGAAAAGCATACATCATTTCGAACACCGATTGGCACATACTGTTACACAGTCATGCCTTTCGGTCTGAAGAATGCCGCCGCCACATATCAAAGAGCCATGAGCATCATCTTCAGAGACCACTTATGCAAGACGGTATAGTGCTATGTTGATGACATCTCCGTCAAGAGTCGCTGTAAGGGAGACCATCTGAAGGATCTGAGAACGGTATTCGACCTGATGCGAGCGCACAATCTGAAAATGAATCCCACAAAGTCCTTTCTGGGCGTATCCAGCGGGAAGTACTTGGGTTTTATTATCACCGCCCAGGGTATCCATGTAGACCCTGAGAAAACAAAGGCAATTATGAAGATGGGTCTGCTGAGAAATCTCCGCGAACTCAGAGGCCTCCAAGGGAGGCTAGCTTACATCAGGAGATTCATTTCCAACCTCTCCGGGCGATGTCGACCATTCACCCATCTCATGAAGAAAGGCATCTCATTCGTATGGGACGAAGAATGTCAGCATTCCTTCAACAGCATCAAAGAATATTTGTCGAACCCTCCAGTCCTGGTGGCCCCCGTTGCTGGAAAACTATTCCTGCTCTACATACGAGCAATGGAACATTCCCTCGGCGCCCTGCTGGCACAAAACAACGATGCAGGACATGAACAAGCCATATATTACCTCAGTCGAATGATGATTGGGTCAGAGCACCGATACACCGCTGTAGAGAAGGAATGCCTCGCCCTGGTGTTCGCCATTCAGAAGACGCGGCACTATGTTACTGGACAAACAATACATGTGATCTCGTGAGTCAACCCTCTCAGGGTCCTCATGACTAAACCAGGGAAACTCAGCTCTCGCCTCGCTACATGGGCAATATTGCTGTCCCCTTATCATATGATCTTCGTCCCGCAAAAGGCTATTAAGGGTCAAGCCCTGGCAGACTTTTTGGTGATCAACCGCGCAACATCGTCGTCGGAGTCGGGGTGGTACTGGTTTCTTCTTCCGGATTGGTGATCAACCGCGCTTACTCTCTCACAGAACCCTGCTCTAACAATGTGGCCGAGTACAATGCTCTGGTCATTGGCCTCCAACTGGCAAGAGAGCTGGGGGTAGAATACCTTGAAGCATACGGCGATTCTCAGTTAATCGTCAATCAGATCCGGGGCTCATACGAAGTCCTCCACGAAGACATGATCCCCTATCACCAAATAGCGATCGATATTATCTCGTTGTTCGAGGGGTTCTTCATCGAGCATGTTCCCAGACTCCGAAATATCGAAGCTGATGCCTTAGCAGGCCTGGCCGCTTCCCTAGCAGTGTCGAATCATACTCATCAATCGGTGGATGTGATAGGACACGAATTGGTCTGCCCCAAGAACAACATTCAATTCGTGATGAGTTATTCCGCTCAGACGATCGACGATGTCCCAGATTGGAGACAACCATTCATTGACTTCGTCGTCTATAATATCCTGCCCGAGAACCCAAAGGAAGCCACCTCCATCAGAAGGCGTTCTCTCAGATTCTTCTACGATACAGAGACAAAAATGATGTATCACCGATCTTATGATGGATTATTGCTTCGGTGTCTGTCAAACGCAGAAGCCAAAGAAGCCGTACGAGAAGCTCATGACGGTGTCTGCGGGGCCCATCAGCCTAGCCCTAAATTACAAGACCGTCTTCGCCGAATGGGATACTACTCGTCCACGATGATAGCAGATGCGATAGACTATGCTAGAAAGTACAAAGCTTGCCAAGTCCATGCAGACTTCATTCACCAACCATCCGAATTTCTATATCCGATAGTGGCGTCCTGGCCATTCGAAGCATAGGGGATGGATATCATTGGTCCAATCACTCCACCTTCCTCCCGAGGACATTGCTTCAAACTCGCCATCACAGATTACTTCTCCAAATGGGCGAAAACTGTCCCGCTTGCAGAAGTAAAGACTTCAAACGTGATCAATTTCCTTAAGCATCACGTCATTTATTGCTTTGGACTACCCCGGAGGATCATCCACGATAATGGTCAACAGTTTACAAGCCACGCCTTCTATCGGTTCTGCGACAAGCACCGCATCCAGAATATTGCTTCGACGCCATACAATCCAGCAGCGAATGGGTTAGCAGAAGAATTCAACAAAACCATCATCAAGTTACTCAAGAAGTTCGTCTCGTCCAACAAACGTGATTGGAACGAGAAGCTTGGTGAATGCTTATGGGCGTACCGTACCACAGTCCGAACGGCCACAGGAAACACACCATTCTTCCTGGTGTACGGAAGTGAGGTAGTTCTCCCATTGGAGACTCAAATACCCTTGCTCCGTGTCGCTGTCACTTATCAATTGACGACAGATGATAACTACCGACGCCGACTACAAGAGTTAGAGGCCTTAGATGAAAAGCGCCTCCTGGCTCAGCAAAGATTCGAGCTATACCAAGCACGCATCTCCGAAGCCTTCAACAAGAAGGTTAAAATTAGAACATTTCAAGTGGGCGATCTCGTTCTGGCAGTCCGGAGGCCAATGGTCATGACTCACAAGACCGCCGGCAAGTTCCAGCCAAAATGGGAAGGTCCATTTATCATTGAGGCTGTATTCTCCAACGGTGCCTACCGCCTCGCAAAGCAAAATGGAGACTTGATCATGTTGCCCGTCAACGACAAGTTCCTGAAGAAATATTATGTCTAAATGACATTCTAGATTATGGAGTCATGTACCCGCTAGTGCCGCTGAACTTACAGCCACAATATTCCAGACCATTGAGTCATGTACCCCCTGGTACCGCTGAACTCACAACCACCCATTCCAGATTATTGAGTCATGTACCCGCTGGTGCCGCTGAACTCACAACCACTCATTCCAGATTATCGAGTCATATACCTGCTGGTGCCGCTGAACTCACATCCATAATATTCCAGATTATCGAGTCATGTACCCGCTGGTGCCGCTGAACTCACACCTCCAAATTCTAAAATTATCGAGTCATGTACCCACTGGTGGCTCTGAACTCACATTCTGGTCACTCTTTCAGATAGTAAGTCATGTATGATCATACCTCCGAACTTTCTTCCTAGAAGAGATCCTCCCTTATGATCCACTACCCGCACTCCCTGTACACAAAAAGGGTAACCGATCCACAAATTTCCAAAACGGCCATGTCCTCATTACCTCTGAGTCGTTTCACTTCTGCCAAAAACAAATCACCCCTTTGCATAGAACTTCCATGTCCTCATTACCTCTGAGTCGTTCTATGTACCCTCCTTCATTGAGCCCACTCCTGCCATGTCCTCATCACCTCTGAGTGGGAAGGCTCCGTCGAAGAAACGTTTCTGCTTGCCATGTCCTCATTACTGTAGAAACGAAATAGTAAAGTGTAATACTCAAGAGGGGGGTGAATAGAGTTGGCAGCGGAATAATGCTAATTAA
The DNA here is from genome assembly GCA_029216955.1 of Iris pallida. Taxonomy (NCBI): domain Eukaryota; kingdom Viridiplantae; phylum Streptophyta; class Magnoliopsida; order Asparagales; family Iridaceae; genus Iris; species Iris pallida. Next base: position 13,703,494 of record JANAVB010025196.1, read on the forward strand.
AAAATGTTAATAGCACAATCACAGAATATTAATCACAACTGAAATAAAGTAAAGACGGAGTTAAGAGAGCAAACGCAAAGACAGCGATGTATACTGGTTTCCCTTTGTTGAGGACTAATCCAGTCGGTAGAACTCTTGCTACCAGTTGAATCTACTATTGAAAAAACCGCAAGTTTTCTTACGAAGTCCTTGCAACTTCTACAACGCGAGCTTTGATACGAAGAACTCGTCCAACTTCAAATGTGAAAAGGTATTCTTCAATCAAGCCTTCTGATTACAATCTCTCAGAAACTTCTAGACCATACCGTACTGGCAAATTGACTAGAGGATTATAACTGGCTTGGGATCTGAAATTGAAAGCTCTAGAAAACTCTTTGGAAGACTGAAAGCTTTAGATAGAGAGAAGATTGAAAGTGAATGAGTGAGTTGAAATGATCGAAATCCTTCTCTATTTATTGGAATTCCAAAGGCAGACTTCTGACAGAATTCGGGCAGAACACTATGAGCAAATCTCGGTCAAATCCGTTACTGCAGGAGGACCAAGTAACAAGGATTCAAAATCACAACGGCCACCAACCGAACTCTGGCCGAACTCGGTCCGAGTTCTGTCAGGGTTTAGTCAGGATTTAGATAGGGTTTCAAAAAGCTTTTTGGTGATTTTTGAAAACCTTTTTGAAAACCTTTTTGTAAACCTTTTTGTAAACCTTTTTGAAAGGTCATTTTAAAAACATTTTGAACTCATTTAAGGGTAGCCTATTAGCCAGTACGACTCGGTGTAAAACATATTCCTAGACTCAAATAAAATGAAAAATATATTGCATAAGGAATTACAGACTCGAGTAGGCAAACAGATCTTCGGTCTTGAATACAGTAGATAGCCATTCTTGATCATGTTCAAGAGTCCGAGATTTCCCGACTAGCTTCGTATATCCAGATAGAGTTTAATCAATTATTAAAATCAGGTTGACCATATGACCAATGGGCCAACAATCTCCCCTATTTTGATAATTGACAAACTATGAATGATATATCATTAAGCTTGTTCAAAATATCAAAAAGTAGAATTGTTCATATCCTGTATTATCTCAAAAAAAATGTTAGATCTTTAATTTTCTCCCCCTTTGTCACTTAGCAAAATAATTGCAAAAGATAAAGCTCCCCCGCAATCAATGCATAAGTAACAAATAGTGAGAAAACACATATAAAAGAAATAAGGCATAAAACTAGAGAAATATCACAGGCATGTATTGTCAAAAAAAATCATCACAGGCATGTAATTTCACAGGCAGTTTATAAAGAATGAAGCAATATAAGAAATAGTGCTATCATAAACTAAAACTGAAACATAGTGCTGAAATAAACTGGAATGCCATAAACTGAGGCATAATAAACATGTCCATGAAAATAAAAGAGTACTGAAGCAAACTAGAAAGTGCTAATAATAATCAAAAAGTACTGATAATAACTTGGAATGTCGGAGCATTTCCAAGTGCACAATAAAATATCACTCAAAATCATATAGTCACATCTCCTCATCATCATCCTCATCATCATCATCAGCTCGACCAGCATGTCCTGAAGGACCAGCTCCAGAGGTACCAGCGCCAGAAGGATGAGGAGGGGCGCCAGCATAGAACTCACCAACAAAGTCACGAGGTGGAGCACGATCAGGACGGTACCAATCATAGGCGTTACCGGGCTGGAAGTAGGCATGAACAGCCTCATCCTCACAGCGGTAACCAGAGAAAGCTGGATCTCTAGGGATGGAACCGGCTGAATGACCAGTCTGGACGAAACGAAGATCAGCTAAAGAATTTGCAAGCGCCTGATAATGGGTGACGTCGCGGAACTCACGCTCGATAGCTATGTCCGTCATCGAGACGTACAAAGCAGATAAATGCTGATGTATGCCCTCAAATGTCATGGCATACTGATGAGGTGGTGGAGGAGGTGCAGTAGGAGGAGCAGGAGGAGGAGCTGAAGCAGTCATGCTACGACGAGATAACTGAAGAAACTTGGGCTCAGGGTCCTGAGTACAAGTCGACAGATCGATATCGAAGCGCTGAAAGATGCGTGGGAGAATCATCGCGTAAGAGAGATTTCTATCTCTTGTACGACAATGACCCATCATCTGAATCATGGTCTTAGGGGCAGAAAATGGAATCCCCTTAAGAATATGGTACATGGCGGACAACTCAAGAGAAGTCACATCATCCTTTGTAGTAGATTTTGGAAGGATAGTGGAATAGATGATACGATGCAATTCATAGTTAAACAAGTTCAGGTTGTTAGCCTTGAACTTTCCAGAGCGTACTCTATCAGGTGCACAGAGTTCCGCTTTGAAACTCGCGAGTGTCGTACCTTCGGGGAAATCAAATTCAGTGATGTCAACTAGCAGTTCACCTTCGTTAGGGATACCAAAGATCTCCACTAAGAGGTCATTATTGAAATTGATATCAATACCTCCAACACGAGTGCTCACATCAAAAGTGTTTAATATGAGATTGCAATAAAATAATCTAATGGCATTAGTTGCTATAGGGAAGCAGATTTTAACAAAAAGATGTAACCCTAATGCCTCAAAGAAATGACGATGATCAGGAAATACAGTCCGTTTGACTGGAGCGCCTGTGCATATGGATCTCATGGAGAAGTCTCCAAACCACAGTAGGGCTTGGTATAGGGTTTGAAAGAAAAACCCATCGAACGCGCCGTCGCTCGTTTGGACCGACGAGAAGAGGGGATCAATATACGGATGCGAAGATGACCCTTCCTCACTGGGGTTCGTCTTCTTCCTCTTTAAAGGATTGAATTTGGGTGCCATTTGTGCAAATTGAAGTAAAAATACACTAATTGAAAGGTGGACAAAGATGGAGTTATACCTCCCGAAATAAAAGTATGTCGAAGAGAACGACGAACTCCGCACGAATCCAAATTTTGGATTGATTTCACTACTTGGATTGGAAGAATGAGGGTGGTGAAAAGCTAGGGTTCGGGGCTCCTTCGCGGCTGCTGCTGTTGTTGTGATTTAGTTTGGAAGCAATGAAGAAGAAAGGCTGCTCGGGTTCAGTATATATCACCTGACACCCTAAACCGAACTCGGGCCGAATTCGGTCAGAGCTCTGGCCGAATTTGCCTAGGGTTCTTTATAGTTAATTTTTGCCATTCTTTTTCATTGTCTCATTTCAAATATTTAATTCAAAGATTAGTCATTTCAACTTCAATTAACATAATTAATATTATTTTATAGATTAAATGTCGTTACACAGTGACTGTTTCAGATTAGCTGTAGGAGTACTGTCCCAGCTGGCGAAGGTTCACCGGGGAACTCTTAAGTACCGCTTCGCTTCAACCATTGTTGTGATGACAGACAGACTCTTTATTGGCTTGTCTCTAATACAGTTTTTGCGTAATGATATATAATCATAAAACAAAATTAATTAATATTATTGACGTCCAAAATTCCTAATTCTTGACGTAAATAATTGAAACGATCTTCCGCTAGAGATTTAGTGAAGATGTCAGCTAGTTGATTTTCAGTATCTATGTACACAAGGTTTATATCTCCATTTTGATGATGATCTCTAAGAAAGTGATGTCGAATCTCGATATGTTTAGTACAAGAGTGACATACTGGATTCTTAGTCAAATTAATAGTGCTCGTGTTATCACAGAAAATGGGAATATGTGTGTAAAATAAATTATAGTCTTCTAAGGTTTGTTTCATCCATAAAATCTGAGCACAACAACGTCCTGCGGCGATGTACTCAGCCTCTGTTGTTGATAGGGCTACAGAATTTTGCTTTTTACTAAACCAAGAGACTAAAGCCTTGCCTATGAAATGACAAGTATCACTGGTACTTTTTCTATCAATTTTGCATTCAGCAAAATCTGCATCCGAATAACCAATAAGGTCAAAGGACTTAGTTTTGGGATACCACAAGCCAACAGAAGAAGTGCCCTTAAGGTATCGAAAGATACGCTTAACTGCGGACAGATGTGATTCCTTTGGGTTAGCTTGAAAACGTGAACACAGCCAAACACTAAACATTATATCTGGACGACTAGCAGTTAAATAAAGTAAACTACCAATCATACCTCGATACTTACGTATGTCGACTGGCTTGCCTTTTTCATTTGAATCAAGCTTTGTTGAAGTTGCCATTGGAGTGCCAATAGGTTTGACATTGTCCAGATCAAACTTCTTTAGCAGGTCTTTTGTGTACTTGGCTTGATTTATAAATGTCCTATTATCAGTTTGTTTGATTTGCAATCCGAGAAAGAATTTCAGCTCTCCCATTATGCTCATCTCAAACTCATTCTGCATACACTTAGAAAATTCTTGACAGAGATATTCATCAGTAGATCCAAATATAATATCATCAACATAGATTTGAATTAAAAGAAGTTTGCCATTAAAAGACTTAATAACCAGTGTAGTGTCAACCTTGCCTTTTGAAAAACCGTTGTTAAGTAAAAAAGAGCTTAGAAGATCATACCAAGCACGAGGGGCTTATTTTAAACCATATAAGACTTTCTTCAACTTGAAAACATGATCAGGGTTTTTGAAATCCGTGAAACCTGGAGGTTGTGCTACAAAAACTTCTTCTTTTATAAAACCATTTAAAAAAGCACTCTTAACATCCATTTGAAATAGTTTGAAATCATGAAAACATGCAAATGCACATAACATGTGAATGGATTCTAATCTCACAACTGGGGCATAAGTCTCATCGTAGTCGATACTTTCTTCTTGATTGCATCCTTGAGCTACGAGTCGAGCCTTATTACGAATCACTAAACCATTCTCATTTAGTTTATTTCGGAATACCCAACGGGTGCCAATGACCGGATGATCAATAGGCCTGGGAACAAGTTCCCAAACTTGATTCTGTTCAAATTGGTTTAATTCCTCTTGCATAGCATCTATCCAAAAACTATCACTACATGCTTTATCAATAGTTTTGGGTTCTAGCTGTGAAATAAATGCAACACTAGAAACAATATCTCTACTGGATGTACGAGTACTTACTCCTTTGGTAATATCACCAATTACCAAATCTTTTGGATGATCAGCTGTAAATTTCAACCTTTTCGGTAGATTCTGAAGATAGCTGGTTCCTGGATCTTCTCTAGGAGGTTCAGCTAGTGCAGAGCTTGGTTGAGGATCAGTTGATGTTGAGCTTGATGCAGTCAGATCTTCATCACTGTCATCGATAGTCATTTGATTTAGTTCATCAAAAGTGACGTTGATTGACTCTTCGATGATCACGGTTCGTTTGTTGAAGACTCTGTATCCTTTGCTCTTGGCCGCATAACCTAAAAATATACCTTCATCGGCCTTTTCATCAAATTTTCCCAAATTGTCTTTTGTATTAAGAATAAAACATTTACAACCAAATATTTTAAAGTATGAAACAGATGGAATTCTATCAAACCATAACTCAAATGGAGTCTTCTTCGATTTGGGTCGAATTAGAATTCTATTGAGAACAAAGCAAGCTGTATTGACAGCTTCAGCCCAGAAATATTTGGGTAGACTATACTGGTTTAACATCACTCTGGCCATTTTGGTTAGAGTTTTGTTCTTACGTTCCACAACTTTATTTTGTTGTGGAGTCCTAGGACAGGAGAACTCGTGTACAAAACCGTGTGTCACAAAATTGCTCAAAATCAGCATTCTCGAATTCGCCTCCATGATCACTTCTGATTCGAGTGATTATGTAACCTTTTTCATTCTGTACTTTCTTGCAAAAGACGACAAATTCGGATAATGCATCATTCTTGCGTGTCAAGAAATATACCCACGTGTATCTAGAGAAATCATCTACAATTATAAAAGCGTAAAGCTTACCTCCGAGGCTAGCAACTCTGCTAGGACCAAATTAGTCCATATGAAGCAATTGTAGAGGTCTAGTAGTACATACTGCGTTTACTGACTTGAATATGGATCTGGTAGCTTTGTTCTTTTCACGTTGGCTGCATACGGAATCCTTCTTGAATGTAATGTCCGGTAAACCGCGTACTAGCTTCTTTGTAGATAATCTTGAGTTCGTATCCATATTAGCGTGACCGAGTCTCATATGCTACAGATGACTCTCATCACAACATCACCGATACCAATGATATACCCTTTCAAGTTATTACCGAAGGAGACATAGCCTTCCTTCTTTTTCTTCGACAGTGTTGCAAATAGGGTAACGTCACCGGTCATATGCTGTGATCAACCGCTGTCGAGGATCCATTTGCTTCTAGCATGTGAAAGGTATTCTACCTACAAAATAGTTTGCAGATGAAACTTTTGGTACCCATTTCTTGTAGGTCCTGAATTGTTAGCTTTTGGTATCCAAGCATAAACATTTAAATCAACAAGCTTTCTCATTCTATATGCAGATGAAATATGACCAATGAGGCCACAATAATGATATTGTGCATGTCGAGTGTTGAAAGCTGAGTGGTGTGCATGGTTGGTAGGTTTAGGTTTTCTAGTATAGAAGAAAGCATACCTATAATCTTGTTTGGGCTTAACCTTTTGGGGTAAAGGTTTGTTAGGGTTAGGTCTGACAGTGTTTGGCTTGGGAATGTTCCGATTTTTCGGTAAGTGACACGTGTTAGGGTAGGATGCAGCAGGCTCAGGCTGTTTTCCTAACCTAATTTCCAATCTTTTGGAAGTGTCGTACAACTTAGTATAATCAGAAGTGAGTGATTCCATTCTGATTTGTGCACATCGAAGACTTTGCTTCTCTATAGAAAGTTCTTCCTTGAGTTGGCCAATAATTTTGTCTTTCTCTTCAGATGACTTGGTAGTCTCGTGTAATAAGAGCTTTGTTGAAGAAAGCTCACCAGACTCACTAATATTATTTCTAACCTCAGCTAGTAGGTCGGTAAGTCTACCTATTTCACCTTTGTACTCTTTGAGTACCTTCTTAGAGGTCTCATACTTGCTATGCAGTTTCCTGTAATCAGTCATCAGGTCACTGAAGGCATCTCCTAATTGCTCAAAGGTGAAGTCATCATAAGTATCAACTACAGGTTCAGTAGGCACCTGATCGGATGCCATAAAGCATACGTTTGCAGCGTCTTCTGATTGTTCGTCTTCTGAGTTGCTGACTTCACTTTTATGCCATATGCTGGTATTGGCATATCTTCTAGATGTTGATTTCTTCAGGTTCCCTTTTTTATACATGTTTCTCTTCTTGCTTGATGATGAGTTTGTGGGACAATCCTTCTTTATGTGTCCCTTCTTCTTGCAACCATAACAGATAGCATCTTCTTGATACCAGTTGTTGCTGTTGTTCTCTTTGACTCTCTTCTTATGTCTCATGAATCTTTTGAACTTCCTTGCTAGAAGTGCTTGATCTTCAGCGTCAGATTCACTGCTATCTGAATCACCTTCAGCAGCTTTTCTATGCTGAGCCTTGAAAGCGATCGTCTTATCCTTTGGTGCAGGCTCTTCAAAATCTTGTAGCTCCAGTTCATGAGTGAGTAGTTTACCCATGAGTACTTCGAGGGACATAGTTGTGAGATCGTTCCCTTCAATGATTGCAGTAACCTTTGGAATCCAGTTCTTGGTAAGTGCTCGCAGGTGTTTGTGAATCTTTTTATGGTTACTGTAATCTTTGCCTAAGGAGGACAAAGGATTTACAATATCCAAGAATCTCTCGAACATTTGTGTAACTGTTTCGTTGGGCTTCATCTTGAACGCCTCGTACTCTTGAGTAAGTCTGCTGACTTTAGATTCTTTGACTTGAGTCGTGCCTTCATGTGTGACTTCAAGTAGCTTCCATACTTCATTGGCCGTTGTGCTGATAGACACCCTGTTAAATTCAGTTCTATCTAAAGAACAAAAAAGAGCATTAATGGCACGTGTGTCAAGACTGGCCCTTTTTTTCCTCTGTATATCTGCTATGGAGTTTTTCAACTAAAACTCCATCAACATTTATACGAGGTGTCTTTTGATAGCCATCAAGAACAATGGACCATAAATCAAAGTCAAGTGATTTCAAGAAGAAACTCATCCGTGTTTTCCAATAGGTATAGTTCGTACCATCAAACATTGGGGGTCTGTTTGTGGCCTGGCTTTCACTTGTGAATTTTACATTTGTCATATGTTGTGCTGTGATCTATATAACAGTTAATTAAAATGAATAAATAATTGTACTGTTACCTTTGCTTTACCTGTAACACCCGCTCTGATACTAATTGTAGGAACGGAATAGTAAAGCGCAATACTCTAGAGGGGGGGTGAATAGAGTTTGTAGCAGAATAATGCTAATTAAAAAATGTTAGCAGCAGAATCACAGAATATTAATCACAACTGAAATAAAGTAAAGACAGAGTTAAGAGAGCAAACGCAAAGATAGCGATGTATACTGATTTTCCTCTGTTGAGGACTAATCCAGTCGGTAGAACTCTTGCTACCAGTTGAATCCACTATTGGAAAAACTGCAAGTTTTCTTACGAAGTCCTTGCAACTTCTACAACGCGATCTTTGATACGAAGAACTCGTCCAACTTCAAATGTGAAGAGGTATTCTTCAATCAAGCCTTCTGATTACAATCTCTCAGAAACTTCTAGACCGTACCGCACTGGCAAATTGACTAGAGGATTGTAACTGGCTTGGGATCTGAAATTGAAAGCTCTAGAAAACTCTTTGGAAGACTGAAAGCTTTAGATAGAGAGAAGATTGAAAGTGAATGAGTGAGTTGAAATGATCGAAATCCTTCTCTATTTATAGGAATTCCAAAGACAGACTTCTGACAGAATTCGGGCAGAACTCTATGAGCAAATTTCGGTCAAATCCGCAACTGCAGGAGGACCAAGTAACAAGGATTCAAAGTCACAACGACCACCAACCGAACTCTGGCCGAACTCGGTCCGAGTTTTGTCAGGGTTTAGTCAGGGTTTAGTTAGGGTTTTAAAAAGCTTTTTGGTGATTTTTGAAAACCTTTTTGAAAACCTTTTTGTAAACCTTTTTGAGAGGTCATTTTAAAAACATTTTGAACTCATTTAAGGGTAGCCTATTTGCCAGTACGACTCGGTGTACAACATATTCCTAGACTCAAATAAAATGAAAAATACATTGCATAAGGAATTACAGACTCGAGTAGGCAAATAGATCTTCGGTCTTGAATACAGTGGATAGCCATTCTTGATCATGTTCAAGAGTACGAGATGTCCCGACTAGCTTCGTATATCCAGACATAGTTTAATCAATTATTAAAATCAGGTTGACCATATGACCAATGGGCCAACAATTACCTCTGAGTAAGTATGATGATTCTCTTTCGACTTATTATTTGTACCCACAACCGGAGTACGCCAAGGATAATTGGTCCACAAATATTCCTCGCTGAGTCCGCCCCTACCATGTCCTCATTACCTCTGAGCAGGAAGACCCCACGGCAAAACCCTCGTACTTACCATGTCCTCATTACCTCTGAGTAAGTATGTTGGTTCTCTCTCGTCTTATTATCCGTACCCTGAACCAGGGTACGCCAAGGGTAATAGGTCCACAAATATCCTCTGTTGACCATAAATGTCCTCTGTTGACCACAAATGTCCTCTGTTGACCACAAATATTCTCCGCTGAGTCCGCCCCTGCCATGTCCTCATTACCTCTGAGCAGGAAGACTCCACAGTAAAACCTCCGTACTTACCATGTCCTCATTACCTCTGAATAAGTATGATTGGTTCCCCTTCATCCTATTATCCGTATCCTAAGTCGTGGTACGCCAAGGATAATAGGCCCACAAAAGTCCTTTGCTAAGTCTCTTAGTACAGGCCTACCATTCCTCATCATGCCCCGGGAGCCCAGCTGCTCCATGTCAGTCTATATCCCGATACTGGGAACGTCTACGACCATCTTGTCGTGGAACTGTTCTAAGTATCCCCAGTCAAACTTGTTACCTGTACCTGAAACCAAGGTATGCCATGGGTAACAGGTCCACAAACAAGTCCCCCATGCGGGGCAAATATCACCACAACACCACAGGCACAAACAAGCAATACAAATGAAGGATGGAATAGAAAATACTCTTTATTTGAAAGACGAAAAAAGCATTACATGTTTTGGGACCACGTCCCTCTCAAAGAAAAAAAAAGGAAAAAACAGGAATAAAATAAAAAAAAGGCCGACTATAGTCCAGCATTACACAATTCCAAGAGGCGGTTTCTCACCAAGGTAGTACCCCGCTCAACCTTCTGTCTAGCCCTGCGCTCAGCTTCCTGGGACAACCGTTCCCCATTATCCAGGTCCATGAGTGTTCGCCAGTCGTCATCCAACCTCTTCAGAGCCACCTCCAGGTCAGCCGAAGCTTTATTGACGTTATCAGCTTCCTGGATAATCAGCCCTCTATCGATCAGGGCGGCCTCAAGCTCAGACTCAAAGAAAGTTAACTTCTTTTGGAGCTCAAGGATCTGCTCCCGTGTTTCAGTAATCCTACGGGAGGCAATCGCTTCCCGAGCTGTAACATCTTCACTCTCATGGCTCAATTGATTATAGCGATCAGACAGAGTACGGAGATCCTCCAGTACGGCCAGCCGGGTTTTATCCTGAGCAGCCCTCGCCTTCTCTATAGCAATTGTAAGGGAGCCACATTCCTGATCTATAGCGGCGGATAGATCAACCTGCCGCAGTCCCTGAGCTGGGCCACCAGCTGATCAGTCTCCAACAATTTTGCCTCCAGGAGTGCAGCCACCCCTGCCCCACCAGGAAGGACCTTAAGGATATCAACGTGATCCTGGGCGCATTGTCGGGCCAAGACGAAAGAGGTCCCTCTGTCCACAGCAGCTTCTATCCCCCTTTTTAAGTGACGATGGAAGCTGTCGACCACGTCCTGTAACGATTCGTCCAGGACCTCTGTAGAGGATGGCGTCAGAGGAAGCGTGGCCGGCAGCATCGAAGGAGTGGTGCTAGAACTTGCCACCATGGGGGCGACTTCCGAGCAGAACGATGCACGAATAGCGGCTAGCTCTTCCTCTGCCACCCGAAGAGCCTGGACGCTTGGCAAGGCGGAGAGGTCGACTCTCTGGGCCACCCGAGCAGAAGAAGATACGAGGACTATTGTCCCCTGCCCCGATTGTCCCATCACCGGACTTGTCGAACTCGAGCCCGCAGGAGGACCATCAAGACAAGCAGGAGGGAGAGAAGATACGCCCCTCTCTGCCAGTGCCCCTTCGGCAGAGTCTGTCTCAACAAAGTCCATCCTCGGCACTGGAGAGGCAGGACCTGCATGTCCAGGACAATGATTAATCGACATGACCCGGAGGATGTGATCATAGAGCAGATAGGCCTCCTCGCAAGTTAAGATTCGACTTATCTTACCGGGAGAGGAGCATTGAGGCTGCAGCTCGTTCGCAGCTAGCAGGGCCTCCTCACCCGCGATCTCCAAATTAAATTTGGCCAGCTCCTCTGACCCAGCCACCTCGGAGGGAGAGGCAACTCGATCAGCATCATCATGACAGAATTCAACAATTTCAGGGGCAGGCTCACCGGTGCCCCCGTCATCCCGGGTCACGACCTCTGCAACTCGAGAGTCCTCTTCTTCTGACGCCTACAAGAGGAAAAAAAGATGATTAAAATCAAAGCTAGAAGAAAGGGAGGACCGGTAGTAACTTATTTACCTCTGATGCGGGGTCGATTTCTTCGCCTCTTTCCTTGATAGTCAGCCCGCGGTGTCTGGTCGCAGCCAGTTTCCGAGAGCGAGGAATGCCCCCAACAGGAGAAAGTTACCTGCTATGCTTCCGTGCAGGGCTGGGTGCAATGGACGGCTGATCAACCACTATCTCATCTGGCAAAACAGGCGGCTAATCCGCCTCTATATCTGTCGAATCCGGCACCTCGACTCTGTTCTTCCTCTTCCTTGTCTTGGCCCTCTGGAAACCCTCATCCAGGCCGGTACCAACGATGAAACTGGTACCTGGGTTAAAACCGACAGGGGGCTTGTTCGCCATGACGTGGTACAGAGCCGCTATATACAAGATATCTACTGACGCCTTGATAGCGGGAACGAAGAAAATGATACAAGTATGGAATGTGTCATAGTAATGCCAGGCCCGGATGCCGTCTAGAAGGCTACCTTCAAAGACCAGACGAGAGCTGGGGCTGTCTAAAAAAAGTTGACTATATCCAAATTGTCGGGCTAACCTGCTCGGCAGATAAGACTCCAGAAAGACAGTGTTACGGTTGCGATACACCAGATAAGAGGGATGGATATTTTGCAGCCACAGAAGCATCTGGCCGTCCAGAAGTTGAGTGGGGCCAATACCGTCAAGATAGACAGCCGCTATTTCCTCATCAGTGAAACGAGGGACAGATACGAAAATGTTATACATGTCTGCCCCCGCCAATGCCATCCGACAAGCATGCATGGTCTCGAACTCCTAAGACTCATTACGATAGCAGAAGATAAAAGCGTCGTCATCAGTTACACCGTCTCCAGAGCCCGGTCTCATCAAAGATGGGTAATACATCAACAGCCACCCCATCAAATAATGTTAGGGCAACTCGGTCCATTCAAAATCTTTCGTCACATCACGGGCAAGGACCTTGGATGTGAAAGTGCGAAGGCCACGGTATATACTGCACACCATGGCCGGGAGAAGAGCTAGCCGGACCCGCAAAACTAACTTCATAGCCGCAAGGATGAAATTGCGACTGATCCTCTCGATGGAACCTGCTCCGCCCGAGACTACACAGTTTTGCAGCCATATCATTAAGAATCCCGCCAGGAGCGCTTTCTCTGACAACTCGTGGGTGTCCTGATAAAAATAACCGAAAGAGTCGGTCTGACTCCCGAACCTGTCACTAGAGGTGGCCACCCTCTTAGCTGACGACACTAAGGCTTTTACTGCCTCCCAGGACTGAGGACGACGGGGAGTGACTTGACCTGAGGCATCCGTCGTGAAGAGATAGTGCACCCAGTCTTTGGTATGAGGGGCATTCCCTTCCGAGCTGTTCTTCTTTTTGGCTATTTGATGACATGTGCTATAATGGCACAATATCTCTTGATAAAGAGCCACGAAGCTTGGATACCGCCTTTCCAACTCTTTGAACTCCTCGTTCGTGGAAGTATATGCCTCAAAAGCTTCGTCCCCCCAAGGAAGCTTGGAGATCGCATGTAGTTCGTGGAGCGCAAGCCATATTTCCCCTACGGGCGTATAGAAGGTCCCCGTGCGGCGGTTATACATCTCCAGCAGAGATATAAACAATCTCTTGTTTATAGGCAAGCCATGGCTAGTACCCCGAATAGCATGGTAAAGACCAATCTCATATAGAAAGGCCTCATACCTTCGTTAAATCCACGTAGACAGATTGGTCCACGAGGGAATCGGATGTATCCATCTGGAGAGCATCAACCGACCAATGGGATATGAGCCCTTCCGAGCGAGTTGGTTCATAAAAGTGTCGGCTGTAAAAAATGTGAAATTGGGACCCGCCACATTCAAGAACGTACCCGAGGCCAATCCTATTACAGAACGGCAGGTGTGCACCTTGCCTGCGCACACTGACTTCAGGCTGTTGTTATAATGGATGTCCCCCATGAACATCCCACTCCGGGTAGGAGTTAAAGAATCTTTCATCTTCCGGTCCAGGGGAGCATATTAAACCAAGATAAAAGGAAGTGTTGCTCCATCTGGGGATGCGGATCGCCATCCCGTTAGAAACAAAACTCTAGTTCTCTGACACCTCCAGAATCTGACTGTTCTTCACAGTCAAGGCATCTCCAAAGAAGAATGCGGGCTTCAAGTATTCCCCTTCTAACTTCCCTGAGGTCATCATAGCATTAAGAAAATAGAAAGACTGATTCTTATGGGCATTCAATCTCGCCGGAGGCTCGTCATTCGGGAACTGGTCTGCCATATGCTGAACTATATGGTCGTACCTATAGCCTAGAGCAGCTTGGGTGCTGCCTACCAGGAGCTCTCCAGCAGCATTAACTGACAGATTTACTAAGAAGAAGACAGAAAAAGATAAGTTAAAAGGATGGACAAAAAGGAACTAATGGGTGCTTTCGAGCTTATGCAGCTCCAAGCCTCATGCAGCTCAGGAGAACACTTATGCGGCTCCAACTTACTGAAGCCTCATGCGGCTCAGGAGAACACTTATGCGGCTCCAATTTATGGAAGTCTCATGCGGTTCAAGCTCAGAAGAACATTCATGCGGCTCCACTTAGTGAAGGGTCATGCGGCAGTGCTTTCATAGGGCCCGCAGGGATCGGATAAGTTCGTGCGGACCACGTAACAAACAAAAGTGGGCGAATCTATGCGGCTCAGTGTAGCTTATGCGGCCTTGTTGGTGAAGCACGTATGCGACCACAGTGGTTATTCTTATGCGGCTCGTGGCTCGACCATAGGACGCACATGCGGCTCACATAAAGATAAAGGCTCGTGCATAAAGCATATGACGTAGCCATAGCAGTTAGGGTTCTTTAAACCTACATAAAGTCCTTACCAGCAATAGGAGGATGAACGTCAAGGTGAGCTGCGGGCACGACGGCCGGCGGAGGAACAGCCACGGCTGAAGTAGAGGCAGTCTTCTTCGACGAAGACGCCGCCTTCTTCGCCGCAACGATCTTCTTGGGAGCCATTGGCAATTAAAGAAGAAGATGACAATAGAGCAGGGAAAATTCGAAGTGAAGAAGAAAGTAAAGTAGTTTTCTCTCTCAAACTCCTCTTATTTATAGGAGGACAAGAGAGGGGGAGAACACATAGATTGATAACCGCCTCGGAAAAGACGAAACCGACTCCTCGGATTTTGGCCCCTCTCCATAAAGGAGATTCACCCAGGGCATAAAATCTAAAGATTTAATGAGCCGACCCTTGGGATCTCCCCTAAAAGCGGCACTAAAACGAATTCGAGGCAATTAATGATGCGTACACGTGGCAAGGAGCTATGCGGCCCGAAAGTCCCTACGGCTGATTGACTCAATGCGGCCGAAACATCTATGCGGCCGAGTCATCCATGCGGCCGAGTTATCCATGCGACCAAGACATCCATGCGGCCGAGACATCATATGCGACCAGAAGAACACATGGCCATGCTTCTTATTCAAAGTATTTTAATTTTGCAAATTAAAAACTTTGAAGGGGGTCTTGTAGAAGCATAGAAAATAATAAAGAAAGATCCATACGGCCAGAGAGCCCCATGCGGCTCAGAGAAGTCATGCGGCTCAAGGATCCATGCGGATCAAGGATCTATGCGGCTCAAGAAAGTCCTATACGGCTCAAAGAGGAGCCACGTGGCACGCAAATAGCTCTCTCGTTTGTCCTTTACTGCATTAAATGCCTTTACGGCTGACATGTCTGACAGATCTGACACGAAGATATCATTATGACTCCCTCATAATGACGAACTCCTTGGGAAGCAAAGAAAATCTCTGATACGATCCCCCGAGAGTCAGAAACTGTTATGAGGCCTTGACACGTGGACAGTCCCATGCGGCCCAAGTGGAGGCTCCCCCATGCGGCTCACGAAGAATAGCTCCATGCGGCTCACGAAGACCAGCCCCATGCGGCTCACGAGGACTAGCTCCATGCGGTTCACGAAGACCAGCCCCATACGGCTCAAGAAGACTAGATCCATGCGGCTCGCGAAGACTATCTCCATGCGATTCACTCATGCGGTCATCCACACTCATACGGCTCAAATTACCATACGGTCCAAATTGTCAGGGGGCCACTCTTAGGCAGCCTTGACACGTGGCCATTCTTATGCAGCCCAATGAGGAACAACTCTCCTGCGGCTCAGATTTCTGCTGTTATGACACATGGCATGATAGCAGGGCGCGTGGCATCAGATTGATCGAAATCTCTCAACAAATTCCAATAAAATATTGGGATCAAATCAGATCATTTACAAATAAGCCAATTAAAGACACGTGTCGAGGAATTCGAGGTTGGCATGACAAATCAGGAGGATTTATGTCAATCATCATTAATTACCCACAAAAAATTTGATACAATCACATTTATTGTTCAAATCTCGATGAACGGCCCAGATCCAATGATCCTTAGCCGCCGACTTTCAAGAATGGACAATTATTGTAAACCCTAATGAGGCCTCCCACTCTTATAAATAGCAGGGTGCCATTCCCTTGCAAAGGACGAACATATACACAGAGATATACAGAGAGAGCCAAAGAGCCTGAAGAGATAGCATTTCTTCATCAACGCCCAACAGTTCTTCTACAGAGCCAAGGCTGTACCCGATCGTCCAAGAAGTAAGGCAGAGCTGCCGTTGCTTTCTCGAGCCTCTACCGTCACCCCCCAGAATCTAAAATAAACAATTTTACTTAGATTGATGTACCTAGGTTTTCGTCCCTAGGCTTTCTTTGTACAAGCGAGTTTGTATTGTGAAGTAAAAGTCCAATCCTCCGATAATTGTTCTGTTCTTTTATATTTTATGGCAAACAAGGTAATTCTGTCAAAGACAGATCTTCTCGCCTGTGCAGCTGTCTTCATGTACGATTGGGCAACTGCGCGCTTCCTCCGGCGTTGTGCCTTTAACGGGAGAGCTACACTTCTCGCTGCGTTTCTCACCAGTGGAGACTGAACGAGGTGGCACGGCAGCAGCAGTTGAAGTCTTCTTCGTGGCTTTGCCATTCACGATATTCTGGAGCGCAGTCTCCTCCATCATGCTGCTTGTCGCAGCAGTCTTGGGCACCCAAGTACGTCGAGTCTTCTTCGATTTTACGAACGGCTTCGACGGGCTCAACTTCTCTTTAGAGAGGAGATCTTCAAAGCTTGTTGGTCGAAACGTGCGACCAATATCTTTTGAGAAGATCCTATCAAGTTATCGTCAGATAGCGTTACCACCTTCTCGTTGGAGGAGAAGAAAGTCCACAGCTGAGTCACCATCTTGTTTGCCATGACAAAAGGTTGAACGAACTTTTTGTATATTAAACGTATAAAAGAGTACAAAGGACTCATAATCAGGAGATCTAAGTACAAAATTTATGGGGAAGTGTGACGGTGGAGATCGAGCACTGCAGCGGCTCCTTTACTTCGTTGACGATCTGATGACTAGTTAAACTTGCTCTGACATTTTGGTACTTGTGAGTGGAACTCTGTGTCACGACCCGCACCCACTGTTTGGGTACGAGAACGTAACAACGCCCAGCCTACGCCGCAGTGTCGGCGGTAGAACGCTGTCCTAGGTCACAACATCTAACAATATAATGCTAAGCAGTTTATACTCCCCGAATGGGGGTGACATAGCAGATACAGTCTCAATCACATCTAAGGTAGAGCATGATAAGGATAGATAAAACATAAAATCCAAAAGAGATACAGGAGATAGAATTCTAAGTGTCTAAGATACATAACCCAGAATACATCTTAAAACCCAAATATAGTAATCCACAAATCAAATACAACTCCAGACGAATGAAATAAGTACCTAAACAACCTCTAAAGTGTCTCCTCTAGGCTAGCAGGCACCTCCAGGCTATCTGTAAAATTTATCAACAGGTCCAATCAGGACTGGAGCGAGCACAGTATATCTCAACAATTCATAGCAGGTTAGAAAATATAAATATGCAGTAAAGTAAGATACAGGTACTGAAAGAAGTGCAGTATAAAAATAGAGAGAGAACTGTAATAGAAATATCTACTATACATAGAGAACTAGCAGTGACTAGTGAGTCAGAGTACAACATGAACATGTAAATGGCCTGGGATGATTCTGTGAAGATACTACGGAATGATTCAATGAAGATACTACTGGTGTATTATTCACATGTCCACTTCTACTCCCCCGTACCCCCAATCAATACACAAAGATCCAGCCAGGTTATGTTATATGATTCCATGCACGGCCCCGAAGGGTGATACATGGATGTCCCATAAATGGAAAGTCTGGGGGTTGCCCAACTGTGTAAGATTCAAGAGACTCTATAATCATGAGGATATATGTCACAAGTAATCAAATGAACCAAGAAGCATAGTGATACGCCATGTAAGTGAAACGCACAGAACACGTAGTACCCGATGCTCCCTAAGGATAATATCTTAAGAAAAGATCCATATAGTACCAATCCGTGTGACCATCGTGACAGTACAAGTAAAGTAATCTACTGCAGGAAATAATTCTAAGTAGGATATGAAATGATCAGAGAATGTACTCGCCTCGATAACCTGAACAGCTGATAAGTATAGGGGGGTCCTACTGAAGCCACAGAGTCCTATTTAAAGCAATACAGGTTACAAGGTGTTCAAGTTGTAATAAATGAATCTCTATAATCAATCTACATTATTCTAGGTTCTTCTAAGTCAAAACAACTCTAGGTCGACTCCGGTCAATAATCTAGTCAAACTAGGTCAAGTGTTGACTTACAGTTGACTTTGGGTCAACTGGTCAACTCTGGTCAAACAGGGTAAATTCTAGTCTAATATAAAGTATACTTCGTTATTTGTACGTCGAAACTTACGACACGTAAATCGAGATAAGAAGATTATCGGTAAGGATGATAATCTTATTATAGTGATCCACGTGTCCAACTTGTCAATTTCAGCGATGTGAGATCACTGGAATTGGCTGATCTCAGTTTCGTTGTACTAATCCCGAAATACGAACATTATATGAATTAATTATTAATTAATTATAAAAAAGGTTAAACTCAAAGAAATTATCAACAAACATTGTCGGACGATAAAATAAACATCGCCAACGTGTCCAGAATGCTCAAATTAGCTAGGTTAGCCTACCCAACGGTCCAATTTTGACACAAGGGCAAAAAGGTAATTTCGGATCAAAACGGTGTCCGTGTCGGAGCCGTTTTGCACCGAAAAACGTGCAAGAAAACAAGTCTACAAAATATAACAAATTATTTGTCTACAAAACCAGAATGACGATACGAACCCAACGGTATCTCTAGAATTGGATTCCGTTGACCCGAACTCAATTTGGCCCGTTGACCAGAACTTGGAATTTCGGTTTGCACGAAAATGCGTGCCGGAGCCAAAGTTCTCAAAACTTAGCAAACTACCTGTCAACGAGTCCAGAATGATGATACAAACTCAACGGTATCTCCGGAATTGGATTCCGATGAGCCGATCTCAAAATGACCTGTTGACCCGGATATTGGTATCTGACTTGCACCGAAATGCGTGCCCGATCCAATGTCCACCAAAACCTAACAAATTATATGTCAACGAGTCCAGAATGACGATACGAACTCAACGGTATCTCCAGAATTGGATTCCGATGAGCCGGCATCAAAAAGTCCCGTTGACCCAGAATGTGGTACCCACTTTGCACCAAAAAACGTGCCAGGGCCCACGTTCTCCAAATCTAACAAATTTTATATGAAAACATGACAGAACGACGCCACAAGTCTAATGGTGGTGTCAGAAATGAAATCTGGAGTCCCGTGTTCAAAAATAGAATTTTACAAGTTAGAAATTACGAATTCGGACGGCCAACTTTGGCGTCGAATTCAACCAATCAAACAAGCTCACAATGAAACGAAACTGGAGGGGTAGCAAGAGGGTTATACCAGCTTCGTACCGGAAATGGTAGCACGCCAAACGGAGCTGCGGTGGAGGAAATACAAGCTGACGAAGTTGGTCCCGTGAAACTGTCCAAATTTAATACAATTTAAACGGTCAACTTGGTGGCCGGTTTTGATGTATCAAACGATAAAATTAACGGATAAAAATTGACAGGAATGAAGGTAGATATACTGAGATTGTGACGGAGCAAAGAAATCGCCGATCCAACGGTCGGATCTCCAAAAAAATGCGTGTGAAGTTGCTGCAACGGAGCGCCAAAACCAACTCGACTCCGTGCGCGACACGACGGAACGTCGTGCAAAACGCACGAATCGCCTCGACGGCACGTCCCGGAGGATGGTGGCCGTCAGGGGATGGCAGCGTAGGGTGGGGCGCACCCACGATGAGGGTCGCCGGGGCCATGGCGACGACGACGGCGGCGGCCACGCCGTTCGCGCGCGCGCGCCAAGTGCGGACTGCTGCCGCTGGTGCGCTGTGCACGTGCGACGGCGCACGAGGCTGTGCGCGGGCTGCGCGCGGCCAGGCTCGCCGGCGAGGGTGCATCTGGGACGGCCAGGTGCCGGTGCACGGCGGCGCGGGGAGAGGTGAACGGTGGTGGTGGCGGTTTTGAAGTGGTGATGGTGCGGCTTGGTTTTGATCCAAGGAGGAGGAGAGGAGGAGGAAGTGGAGGAGGGGAGTGGTGGTCGATGGCCACGCTCGGCCAGGGAAGGTTGGAGCTCCGACCATTGATCGGGAGAGGGTCAGGTTTGCATAGGAGGAATGGTGGTTGCTGCTGTTGTTGAGTTGTTTTTGTTTTGTGTGTGTAGAATTTAGAATAGGTGAGAGAGAGAAGAGATGAGTTGTTATTACTGAATGAGAAGGAGAGAGAGAAAAGTGCCATCCTAGAAATTAGGGCCGGCCATGTGGGTTGCTGTGAGAGTGTAGGAAAATGTATGGATGGGATGAATTTGAGGAAAATCAAAGGCTATGATTTTATTAGCTAGAATTGATTCATTCCGATGGATTTAAATAAGTAGAAAATTTCCAATAAATATTAGAAATAGGTAGAAAGAATAATTAATATTTTTGGGAAAGAAAATATAAGGGCGTCACGATGGAGAGCAACATGGAGCTGGGCTGGACTCGGTGGAGCTGGATTGGGTTAAAACCGGACATTGTGCAAAAATTGAATTAAAAATTAGACGTTGATGATCATGAGTAAATAAATAGCACATGGGGATTCCAATAAATGGGACACAAGTGGCGGACGGATAGTAGGCTCAAAGTGGGCCATGTCCATAGTTGGGGCGGACAGGTTTTGGTCGACATGGGACCCACAAATCAAGTTGGAAAATGAATGTGATGCCGTGGAGTGAAATAAAATCGGGTCACGTGTCGGGAAAGTTGTGCGAATCAAATGGAGCTCAAAATGACGTGTCTGAGTGAAACACGAAGGTCATGGGTGACGAGCGTCTCGAGTAGATCATCAATGAGAAGTTGGTTTCAAGAAACTGACTGGTCTGGTGCTCCCAAATGAAAAGTCACGGTAACGTGCTGAAAATGATCGAGGAAAAGAGTGGGAAAATAAATAATAATCAAATGGTCTAAATCGACCCGAAGTTCAGCGAAGTAAAAAGAGCACAAGGGAACAAGTTTGAGTGGGACACTATATACCGTCATGAAGGTAATCCTGTCCACTCCAAAACTCGTGAAGGAGATTTCCAGTGTTGAACATCCCTGACACTCCAAATATCAATGGCATGGAAAAGTACACTTAGGAAAAATAAAGAATAAATTATTTAATGAAACTAAACAATTAGAAAATAAAATAATTATGAAAAAAAATCAACCCGAAATTCAGGGTGCTCACATCCTATCCACCTTATAAAAATTTCGTCCTCGAAATTAAAATGTCGATACTCCCTCTAGGTCAAATCCCCCACAATCAAAGTCCCAGATTAAAACAAAGCATACCATCAAAAGGACGACATACAGGGTCATGGCATACGGTGGTATTGTAAGTCTCATCTAGGTATACTAGTCATGCTAACTGAATCGGTCATAGGGTATCAAAACACACAGGCAGTCTAGGGTGCTAAACAAAAGTTACAAAAACAACAAACCATCAAAACTGTAAGGCAGTCTACCATCCTATATGAAAACTGGTACTTATCATAAAAATAAAGAAAAGTAACTACCCATTATCTTTAAAGGGTTCAGAAAAAAAAAATCAAAATCAAAGTTAAGGAATGAAAGCCAATTTCATGAAAATTTCCAATCACAATACGTAATAAGAATATTTAGTCTCGATACGATCTAAGTTGATCAAATTGGGGAAATCAAGATTTAGGCAATATGGAGGACAGGTTCAACAAAGTCTGAGATCGAGTATATAAGGACAGAGATTTAGGTCACAATCAAATTTAATTTGATTAAGTACAACCCAAGATATAAATATGATAAGAAAAGATAATCGAATTCGATTTGGTCGTGATTAAGAAAACTAGGATTCAATAATATTGAAAAACCTTTTTAGAGAAAAACAGGAAAAGATTTCATGCGAAGTCAGTAAATCATCTCTCTCTAATACTATCAGTTTATCATTTGCCAATCATATTTTTCTCACAAACCCCAATATAAAATCAACCTTCATATGACTACCCTCAAAATTTCTATAACCTTTAGTCATCTAAATTTTACCATGATCACCATAGACAAAAAAATTTAACTTCCAAAACATTTTCCACAAAATGTACCCCACTTTTTAGGAGTCGACACTTATTCATTTAATCAAAATTTTAAATTCCTTCACCTCGTTTTAAATTAGATCCGAAACCTCTAAATCTAATTTATGAAATCCTTGAATTTGTTTAAATCAAGTCTCGTATTCACTAAACTCCAATACCACTATGTCACACAAATTTATTCTTGTTTATAAATTAACCTTCATATTTTCTTCAACGTTTACCTTCAAATGTTATCCTTTTGAATTCCACAATTTCTCCCAATCATCTAAAATAATTTCTATAACGTAAAATCCTTGTGTTCTCTCTATCTCTAGTCACCCTCTTACAATATCTAGTTCAATTTCGCATAATCATTTTATATAATAAAAAAATTCACTTCTTTTTTTTTTTAAAAAATCTACATAGCCTCAGAGTAAAAGTTTTTCCAGAATCAATAACCAAGATTTTCTAAGTTCTCAAAACTAGGTTGACCTCGAACATCCTCATTAGTTTTGAAATACATCCATGAATTATCCATAACCAACTTTCTGTGATTGTTTCTAAATTGATAACATTTATACCTCGATTTCATTTTAAACCTTTACCACATCTCCATTTCAAATTTTTCATATTTGACATCCAACACTCTGATTCCTACAAATCATTTTCTGATAACCAATTACATCATTTCCGAACTAGATGATTTACGTCACTTTCTCAACATTTCTCAGATTAAAAAAAAATGATATAAAGATTCAAGAGTTTTCAAGGTATAGCTGACAGAATTATATACGAGACAGGGAATTGATATAATCAGGACAGGCATATAAGACAAGAATGATGGTAATAAAAATACTGGCAGGAAAAGAATGATAAAAGAATCTGTTCTGCTTATCTGTTTTAAAAGAGGAAACCATTTTGAAATCCAGAACTAAAATATCAATCCCAAGATAAAGTCTAGGAAAATCATCGATTCATTAAGAAAAATTTTATGGTAAGAAGTTACACAAGGTTTATAAAAATAGCTAAAGCTACATCCCAAGTAAACAAGGAGAAACAAAACAAAACAAAACAACAATAATTCTTTTTTTTGGACTGAAACAAAAGTCGCAAAACATGTTCGAAAACATTTAAGGTACAATCTGATAATCATATGCGTCTATCCAAAATCATGGTACTATGAATCCTCGTCATACTAGTAAGCAAGGCTACGATAATCACAGAGTCCTTGACTTATGCACATACCTCTAGAATCATGGTATTTAACATTTTCGCAGTGCCGCTAGCTTGGCTGCGAAAACCTTAAATTCCCACACCCGAGAAATATATCCAGAGTCAGACTATATGCCCTCACCATGCTGGCTAATGTGACTATAGAAGACTAGATTCCATAACATAGATGACCTAGCCCATATAATTTCATCTTGTCAAAAATTAAATTAAATCAACAATGAATACCCAAAAATCAAATCAAATTTATCTACGAACATCAAACTCAAAAATGAACAAAATCCTTCAATCATATAAATACAAACTCGGATGCTACAGCTAATCGTCAAGATTCAAAATTCAACAATCTTCCATGAAAATCAATAAATACAAACCCAAATTCAACAATAATCCATCAAATTCAACAACAGAAAATAAAGATAAAATAATCAAGAAAAAAGAGAGTTTTCAAATCGAAATTAAAATAAGATTCTCAAGGGTCGTCCCAGGAATCTTTGAAGGGTTCCTAACTGTGATTGAGTACCTTCAAAATATATCCTATTCCTACTGCAGGCTGTAGTGGTACTCTAGTTCGAATACCACTACATAAACTCGACCTGCATGGGCCACTACTAAAAACGTGTCACGACACGCACCCACTGTTTGGGTACGAGAACGTAACAACGCCCAGCCTACGCCGCAGTGTCGGCGGTAGAACGCTGTCCTAGGTCACAACATCTAACAATATAATGCTAAGCAGTTTATACTCCCCGAATGGGGGTGACATAGCAGATACAGTCTCAATCACATCTAAGGTAGAGCATGATAAGGATAGATAATACATAAAATCCAAAAGAGATACATGAGATAGAATTCTAAGTGTCTAAGATACATAACCCAGAATACATCTCAAAACCCAAATACAGTAATCCACAAATCAAATACAACTCCAGACAAATGAAATAACTACCTAAACAACCTCTAAAGTGTCTCCTCTAGGCTAGCAGGCACCTCCAGGCTATCTGTAAAATTTATCAACAGGTCCAGTCAGGACTGGAGCAAGCACAGTACATCTCAACAATTCATAGCAGGTTAGAAAATATAAACATGCAGTAAAGTAAGATACAGGTACTGAAAGAAGTGCAGTATAAAAATAGAGAGAGAACTATAATAGAAATATCTACTATACATAGAGAACTAGCAGTGACTAGTGAGTCAGAGTACAACATGAACATGTAAATGGCCTGGGATGTTTCTGTGAAGATACTACGGAATGATTCAATGAAGATACTACTGGTGTATTATTCACATGTCCACTTCTACTCCCCCGTACCCCCAATCAATACACAAGGATCCAGCCAGGTTATGTTATATGATTCCATGCACGGCCCCGAAGGGTGATATATGGATGTCCCATAAATGGGAAGTCTGGGGGTTACCCAACTGTGTAAGATTCAAGAGACTCTGTAATCATGAGGGTACATGTCACAAGTAATCAAATGAACCAAGAAGCATAGTGATACGCCATGTAAGTGAAACGCACAAAACACGTAGTACCCGATGCTCTCTAAGGATAACATCTCGAAAAAGGATCCATATAGTACCAATCCGTGTGACCATCGTGACAGTACAAGTGTTTGCCATTGATTGTAAAAGAACAGAATAATTATCGGAGGACTGAACTTAGACTCACAATACAAACACGCTCGCACAAAGAAAGCCTAGGGACGAAAACCTAGGTACAGCAGACTAAGTGCGATTGTTTATTTTTGATTCTGGGGGGTGACGATAGAGGCTCGGGAAAGCGACGGCCGCTCTGCCTTACTCCTTGGACGATCAGTATGCAGTCTTGACTCGGGGAAGATTTGCTCGGCGTTGACGAAGAAAGGCTCTTCTTGCTCCTCTCTGGTTGCTCTCTGGGCTTCTCTCTCTCTGTGATTGTCACGAAAAATGAGGAACTCTCTCTCTGTGGGTATCTCCCTCTTCTAATTTTTTTTTTATTATTGCCGCCCTCTTTTTTTTTTTTTTTTTTTTTGTATGAATGCTGCTGGCTATTTATAAGGGTGGGATGTGATTATTAGGGTTTGCTATCTGTTTGGAATGTCGGCGCTCCTTCATTCTATCTGGACCCTTGATCTTGATCATAACGAATCTCGGCCACTAATGCGGATAGCACCAAATCTTATGAGCAGTTAATGCTGATTGCTTTAAATCTTCGTGATTGGTTATGCTAATATCTGATTACTCGCCACGTGTCTTGTTGATGATGTCAAATATTCTCGTTGGGATTCGGTCGAATCTTCAATGCCACGTCTTTTGATTGAAGATCCTGCCAGGGCCGCATAGAGTGGCCAATACTTGAACCGCAGGGAGATACCCTTCATGAGCCGCATGAGTCAACATCTCGTCAAGCCGCAGGGGACGAACTTTCTGTGAGCCTCATATGCGTGGTCTTTGCGAACCGCAGGAGACGACCTCTCCATGAGCCGTATAGTTTCTGTGGGCCGCATGTGGTATTGAGCCGCATAGGCCGGGCTATGAGTGGACCGCATATGGCGGATTTTTGTTAATCATATTAGAATGACGCCTCACGGAGCCGCATGAAGCTGTTCTTTAACCGAGCCGCATGAGACTTTTGCCACGTGGCAACATAGGATTTCTGACAGATCGGGTCAGAGATCTTCTTCTTTTCTCGAAGAATCTGTCATTATGGCAGAGCCATTATGACACTTTATGTCAGAGACGTCGCAGCCGTCGAGTCGTGTCAGAGCATTAAATGAGGCCATTACTCCAATGGCCAACTGTAGGGGGGGTCACACGTGGCATCGATTTGAGCCGCATGTCCCCGAGCCGCATGAGTCGGGGGGTCTCCTTTTGGGCCGCATAAAGCAACTCCAGTATGAACCGCATAGGCTTGCTGTCCAGAGCCGCATGGGTCATTATGCCTTTATTTCTAATATTTTCCATGCTTCTACAGGACCCCCTTCAAAGTTTTCAATTTGTAAAATTGGAACACTTTGAATAAGAAGCATGGCCCCGTTCATGCCGCATAAGTGTCTCAGCCGCATAGAGTTAGCTGTCCGCATAGACTCTTTTCCACATGTCCTGATTAAATGCTCTTGATTTGTTTTGATTTTATGCCGTCTCTTGGGGGAGGGTCCTAAGGGTTTTTTCCTTCTGATTGTCCAGTTTGCCTCGATAGCCGAAGGGTCGATCATGTCGTTCGAGGCGTCGTTCAGTAATCCTTCTTTTTCTATAAATAGGCAGGTTTTAGATTTTTTTTGACTGAAAACTCCTGTCTTGTTTTCTTCTTCAACTGACAAACAGTAATGGCGCCTAGGGTTTCCAAGATTGTGAAGAAGGCCGCGGCGAGGAGAAAGAAATCGGCTTCGTCGTCGACCGTCGCACCCCCCATCTGCCTTGATGTGCACGTCGCCATCGAAGGTAATAACCTATGTAGAAGATTGGGTATTTTGAAACCCTAACATGGTCTGCTCTACTGTCTCCTCCGTGCACGCAACCACGTGACCCACATACACGTTCCCTGATTGAGCCGCATGGGGTATACCCCATGTTTGAGCCGCATACAAGTTCAAGATATGTAATCTGCATACATGTCTCGTGATCGAGCCGCATGGAGTATGCCCCATGTCGGAGTCGCATGTGAGTTAAAATTTCGTGGTCCGCATATACGTCTCGTGACGTGGATCACCTGAGATTTTTCCCATGTCCGACCCGCATACGAGTTGTCTTCAACGAGCCATATAACTTGTCTCTTTTTAGAACATCTTTACTTTGTATCTTTGTTTTGTCCTTGCAGTATCTCCACTGAACGCCGAGGTTGCAGTGCCAGAGGAGCCGTCGCCTCCTGTCATCGACCAAGGACCTGCCCTCGTTAAAGAAACGAAGGAGGAAGAACCGCCGTCTGCACAGGATGGCCTCTCTCCAACTGTCGAGGCTGTTGAGGGTGGTAGCTCTGGGGATTCTGATACTCTTATTCCGGACGAAGATCTCCTCCAACTGCATCCCTCGTATGTGAAGTGGTTGAGGGATTGGTATATGCGTTTCTGTAACTAGGTTTTTAGGAATTCCCTGCAGATATCTATTTTCTGCATGTTTCTATCTGTTTTCCTGTGGCTTATATCTTTCCCTTTCGTCTGAAGAAGTAATGAAGAATTTCCTTCGGTTTCGTTTGTTAATTGCGTGAATGTAGCCGATCGTTCTGATGAAGGGAATGTATTTGCTTTCCTCCTTTCTTGTCATGATTTACTTTCAATAGGATATTCTGTGTGAACTTTGTATCCCTGGTGTACCCCACGATAATTTGGATTATGACTGGCATGCTTATCCTGAAAGAATGGGGTTATGTCAAGTCTGGGGACTTTATTTCCCAACGGGATCTTTTGCTCATTTGGGCGACGTCGTTGCCTCCAGAGCCGGTGTATCGAACTAGTCAGTGGTTTGAGCGGTCGACTGCCTCGCTGAAAGACCATTTCTTGACGTTTTGTGGCCTCCGGATCATAGTTGTTCCTCTGTCTTATCCTGCTTATTTTCTCTTTATTTCTATCTTGTAGCAGTGATATAATCCCGAAGGATGTGAAACTTCGAAAATAGATATGTTTCATCTTCATCTTGTACTTGCGGTGTTTATGGAATTTGGACTTGCTGGGGGATTTATTTGTGGACCTGTTATCCTAGGCGTACCTTGGTTTTAGGTACGGATAACAGTTTAGATAGGATGTCCGGGACAGTCACAATAAAGTGGTCATGGATGTTTTTGGTACTGGAGGAAGGAATGCCGTAGAGCAGCTGGGCTCCCGGGGCGCGGTAAGATGGTGGATTTATGCTAAGAAGCTTAGCGAATGAATATTTGTGGACCTATTACCCTTGGCGTACCCTAGTTCAGGATGCGGATAATAGGGTTAAAGGGAACCGAACACATTTGCTCAGAGGTTATGATGACATGGCAAACATGAAGGTTTTATCCTGAAACCTTCCTGCTCAGCGGTAATGAGAACATGGCAGAAGAGACTTTTCGGAAGCTATTTATGGTCAACAGAGGACATTTGTGGTCAACAGAGGACATTTGTGGTCAACAGAGGACATTTGTGGTCAACAGAGGATATTTATGGTCAACAGAGGACATTTGTGGTCAACAGAGGACATTTGTGGACCTATTATCCTTGTCGTACTCTGGTTGTGAGTACAGATAATAGATTGAGAGGGAACCAACATACTTGCTCAGAGGTAATGTGGACATGGCAAATATGGTGATTTCTTCGACGGAGCCTTCCCACTCAGAGGTAATGAGGACATGGCAGGAGTGGGCTCAATGAAGAAGGGGTGCATAGAGCTACTCAGAGGTAGGAGGACATGGAAGTTCTATGCGAGGGGGCGGTTTGTTTTTTTGGTGGTAGTGAAAACGACTCAGAGGTAATGAGGACATGGTCGTTTCGGAGATTGGCGGATCGATTATCCTTTTTGTGCACTGGGAGTACGGGTAGTGGATCATGAGGGAGGATCTCTTTCAGGAAGAAAGTTCAGAGGCGTAATTATACGTGACTTACTATCTGATAGAGTGACCGGGATGTAAGTTCAGAGGTACCAGCAGGTACATAACTTGGTGATTTAGAATATTGAGGAAGTGAGGGTTTAGCGACGCCAGCAGGTGTATGGCTCGGTAATCTGAAATGTTGTGGATGTGGGTTCGGTGGTATCAATGGATACATGGCTCGATAATTTGGAAAATGTTGTCTAAACATAGTATTTTTTCAGAAACTTGCCGTTGACGGGTAACATAAGCAAGTCCCCATTCTGTTTGGCGAGACGGTAGGCGCCGTTGGAAAACACGGCCTCAATGATAAATGGGCCTTCCCATTTTGGCTGGAATTTGCCTGCGGTCTTGTGAGTCATGACCATTGGCCTTCGGACTGCCAGAACGAGATCGCCCACTTGGAATGTTCTGATTTTGACCTTCTTGTTGAAGGCCCCTGAGACACGTGCTTGGTATAGCTCGATCCTTTGCTGAGCTAAGAGGCATTTTTCATCTAGGGCCTCCAACTCTTGTAGTCGGCGTCGGTAGTTATCGTCTGTTGTCAATTGATAAGTGAGGGCGACGCGGAGTGAGGGAATCTGAATTTCCAGTGGGAGGACTGCCTCGCTCCCATATACTAGAGAGAATGGTGTATTCCCAGTAGCTGTTCGAATCGTGGTACGATAGGCCCATAAACATTCGCCGAGCTTCTCGTTCCAGTCGCGTTTGTTGGAAGATACAAACTTCTTGAGGAGTTTGATGATTGTTTTGTTGAATGCTTCTGCTAACCCATTCGATGCCGGGTTGTATGGTGTTGAAGCAACATTCTGAATGCGGTGCTTATCGCAGAATCGGTAGAATGCGTGGCTTATAAACTGCGGACCATTGTCATGGATGATCCTTCGTGGCAATCCAAAGCGATATATGACGTGATGCTTGAGAAAGCTAATCACGTTTGAAGTTGACTTCTGCGAGTGGGATAGCTTCCGCCCATTTGGAGAAATAATCAGTGATCGCAAGTATGAAGCGATGTCCTTGAGAGGAAGGTGGGGTGATTGGACCAATGATATCCATTCCCCATGCTTCAAATGGCCAAGACGCCACCGTTGGATGTAGAAACTCGGATGGTTGGTGAATGAAGTCTGCGTGGACTTGGCAGGCCTTGCATTTTCTGGCGTAGTCTATTGCGTCTGCCACCATCGTGGGCCAGTAGTAGCCCATTCGGCGAAGGCGGTCTTGCAGTTTAGGGCCAGACTGATGGGCCCCACAGATACCGTCGTGAGCTTCTCGTACAGCTTCTTTGGCTTCTGCGTTTGATAAGCACCGGAGCAATAACCCGTCGCAGGATCGTCGATATAGCATCTTTGTCTCTGTATCGTAGAAGAATCTGAGGGAACGTCGTCTGATGGAGGTGGCTTCCCTTGGATTCTCGGGGAGGATGTCGTATACGACGAAGTCAATGAACGGCTGCCTCCAGTCTGGTGTTTCGTCGATTGACTGGGCGGAATAGCTTGCCATGAATTGGATATTGTTCTTGGGACAGACCAGTTCGTGGCCTATCACGTCAACCGAGTGATGGGCTTGGTTCGGCACTGCTAAGGAAGCGGCAAGGCCTGCTAGGGCATCGGCTTCGATATTTTGAAGTCTGGGGACGTGTTCGATGAAGAATCCCTCGAATGAGGAGATGATGTTGATTGCTATTTGGTGGTAGGGGATCATATCTTCATGGCGGACTTCGTACGACCCCCGAATCTGGTTGACAATTAATTGTGAATCGCCGTATGCTTCAAGATATTCTACCCCCAGCTCCTTCGCGAGTTGGAGGCCAATGACCAAAGCGTTGTACTCGGCCACATTGTTGGAACAGGGCTCCGTGAGAGAGTAGGCGCGATTGATCACTAGCCCGGTAGGAGAGATCAATACCACTCCGACCCCGACGACGATATTTCCCTTGGGTCCAGTTCTTGAAGCGCCATCGAAGAACATCCTCCATATGTTATCGTGGGTGGTTGTATTCGAATCGGCGACCTCATCTGGGATTTCCTCGTATATTTTGGATAGCCCCGATCCTGGATGGGCTGCCAAAAAGTCTGCCAGGGCTTGGCCTTTGACAGCCTTCTGTGGGACGAAGATCATATGATATGGGGATAGTAGTATCGCCCATGTAGCGAGGCGAGAGCTAAGCGCCCCTGGTTTAGTCATAAGGACCCTGAGGGGATTTACCCGTGAGATCACATGTATGGTTTGTCCTGTAACATAATACCGCATCTTTTGAATGGCGAATACCAAGGCGAGGCATTCTTTCTCCACGGCAGTGTATCGATGTTCGGGCCCGACCATCATTCGGCTGAGATAGTATATAGCTTGCTCGTGGCCTGCATCGTTGTTTTGTGCTAGCAGGGCACCGAGGGAGTGTTCCATTGCTCGTACATAGAGTAGGAATGGTTTTCCAGGGACCGGGGCCACCAGGACTGGGGGATTTGACAAATATTCTTTGATGTCGTCGAAAGCACGTTGGCATTCCTCGTCCCATACGAATGAGACTCCCTTCTTCATGAGGTGTGTGAAGGGTCGGCATCGCCCGGAGAGATTGGAAATGAACCTTCTGATATAAGCTAGTCTCCCTTGGAGGCCTCTAAGTTCGCGGAGATTTTTCGGGGGACCCATCTCCATTATTGCCTTGGTTTTCTCAGGGTCTACATGGATACCCTGTGCAGTGATGATGAAACCTAAGAACTTCCCGCTGGATATGCCCAAGAATGACTTTGTAGGGTTCATCTTCAGATTGTGGGCTCGCATTAGGTCGAATACCGTTCTCAGATCTTGCAGATGATCTTCCTTACGGCGACTCTTGACAGCGATGTCGTCGACGTAGCATTCCACTGTCTTGCGCAAATGTTCTCTGAAAATGATACTCATAGCCCGCTGATATGTGGCACCAGCGTTCTTTAGACCGAATGGCATGACTGTGTAGCAGTACGTGCCGATCGGTGTTTTAAATGATGTGTGCTTCTCGTCGTCGGGGGACATCTTAATTTGATTATATCCCGAGAATCCATCCATGAATGACATACGTTCGAAGCCGCATGTGTGGTCAATCATGATGTCCGTGATTGGGAGGGGAAATTCGTCTTTCGGACATGCCTCATTCAGATTACGAAAGTCGATGCAGATTCAGATTTTTCCGTTCTTCTTAAGGACCGAGACTATATTGGCGACCCAATCAGGGTGCTGCTCCTCTCGGATGAAGCCGCTGGCTATCAGCTTGTTGACTTCGGCTTCGATTGCGTCCATGACTCCTGGGCGGAAACGTCGTTGCTGTGCTTGACTGGCTTTGCATCCGGCCGTATGTTGAGTTTATGAAGAGCAATATCGGGATCTAATCCCGGCATATCTTCGTAACTCCAGGCAAATACGTCAATATATTCTCTGATGAGTTCCAGTAGTGATTCTCGTTCCTCGTCTGTTAGGCTTTTACTGACGAAGATTGGCTTTGGAGAGGATTCGGTGCCGAGGTCGACCTGCATAACTTTATCCTCTGTAGGAGGTTCTCTCAGCTTGAACCGCTTTTTCTATTGTGCGTCTAGCTGTTGGGCCCATGGCTCAAGCTCGAGGATTTCAGAAATGTCCTCGTTTTCTTCGTAAGCGTCGGCGAATGCCATGTTGGCTGACAGGACCTGTCTGAATATGTCTCCGATGCTGGTATCCGAGTCGAAAGTTGGTGACCCGGTTGAATGTGACTGGCAGTCGCATTCTTCATCTGAATTCTCCGGGGTCGTCGTGGGAGTTACGTACCCTAGTCCGCATCGAGTTTTGCTATAGTAGTCCCGTGGCTTACCAGACGGTACTGGGGGCTTTAAAGGTAGTCGCCGTCCGGTACCGTAATTCAGACCTGGTGTAGTTTCTAGATCATATCCTTGCTTCTGCATGAGGTATTTGGACTGGGGACTATAAAGGTATAGAGGCAATCTCCCGGCATCTGACTCAAGATCGACTTCTTTTACGGTGAAGGGGTACGGATCGTCTTTTCGGCCGAAGATAATCGGGTGGTCCCCTCCCTCGATTATTTGGTAAGCGTCTTCTGCTGGAGTAAGCTGGATTGTGGTATATACATTTACCACTTGTGTGTGTAGGTGAGTGCCTATACCGTGGTCCATAGCATACATTGCACATAGCTTATTGAGCTCGGTGTAGTTCAAAGATAGCCCTTTATAGACAAAATAAGGTATCTTCTCGAGAGGGATTATATCATTCGCGGAAGGGGTATCGGAGTGGGCAGCCACATACTTGGCTAATTCTGGTTCTTCTTCGGCCACCCCCTGTATAAGTGAAGACTGAGAGATCGACCTAGTCAGCTTGATCTTCAGAGGCTCGACTGGCGGAGCAGGTCGTGGAGTTGTTGGCAGACTGGCAACCCCCAGTTTGGCATCTAACGCAGGGCGACGAGTGGATGGTTCGCTAGAAGCGTCTGACTTCGCATCGGGGTGATGTCCCTTTCTAGGAAGACGTATCGTAAGCGGTCTATCGGAGGGTTTGAGCTTCTCCGTTTGGAGCTGACCGACTCTCGGTAGTCTGATGGTAAGTGGCCCTGGTGTGGGTTTTGGCGCTTGGCCAGACCTTGGTAGCCGGATTCTCATTTGTTCTTCTTGTACCGACAGACTGATTGCGTCCTTACGCAGAGTAGCCGTAAGGGGTGCAGAACAGCCCGGTTTGCGAGCCTGGAGGTGGATCGTCAGAGGTTCTTCTGATCCTGTGGTTGTCTTGGTGTGAGCTTGCACCTCCTCTTCGACCAGGTGCTTCTTTGATTTTTCGTACAGACATAAATCTGAGTAATAAGATTCGACTCCTTTGAAGGGATCGATATCAGCAAACTCTGTCCTCACGAAGCCGTGCTTATCGACATATTTGAAGCACTGGTGTAGCGTGGAAGGCACGATCATGTAATCTTGTATCCAAGGCCGCCCCAGAAGGATATTGTAAGATGTGTCGGCATCTATGACGTAGCAGGTGACTTCTGATTGGAGATCGCCGATCTGACATTTCAAGCGTATCTTCCCTATTGGGTAGCTCCTGCCCGAATTGAAACCGCTAATGGCGGTGCTTGTAGGTGTTAGGCGGTGCATCGAAATGCGAAGATGATGTAGCAGACCCTTCGGAATGATGCTTATGGAGGATCCAGGATCAATGTGCATTCGGTCCACCTTCACGTCGCCGATGTATCCAGTGTAGTACAATGGGCGATCGTGCAGGTTAGTTTTGATGAGCATATCCTGCGGAGAGAAGACGATATTGGGCATTGCCCCTGTACACGTACTATCTTGGAGCTCTGCAGGTTGATTATCTCCTGTAAGGTTGACCTGAGCCAAATATGCGTCGGCATTTTGGAGCGCCTCGCTTAAAGCTGTGCGGACATCCTTCGAGAGCCTCAGGAGTTCGTATAAAGACAATTTGGCCGGTGTATTGGCCAATTGAGCCAAGATGTCGAAGTTGTAGGGTCTTTCTAGCCCCTGAGGTGTCTCCTTTCGGAGGGATTTATCGAAGCGAGTCTCCTTTGGCCTAGGCTTGTCGGTCGTCGAAGGCTGAGCCGGTCCCGGAGTATCAGCGTTTGTGGGTTGCTGATCATTAGTCGGATTCTCGGCCACTGGTTGGGCTTGTGCTCCAGATCGAGTAGTGACAGCTGAGACTTCCTCCTTCTCTGTCGAGGTGGTGCGGCATGATCTGACCTTTCCACTTTTCTTTTTAGAAGGTAAAGTGGGCTGAGTCACCTCGTGGATTAGGTCCGGATGAACCCACATGATTTCCCCTCGTGATGTGGTGAGAGGTACTAAACCGGGAGTTTGATCACGGGTGGGCGGAAGATTAGCGATTTCCATCGTTGCCAGAGAGATGGGTATGACACCGTCTTGAGTCTCTGTTGGAGGGAAATTGCCGAATTGTACGGACACCATGTTGGCTGCTACGGTTACCTCCTCGAAGTCGATAGCCAGAGCGTTCGAATCGATGAGGTTCTGGATATACCGTTTCAGTTGGTAGCAGTCGTGTGTAGCATGGTGGACATAGCGGTGGTAATGGCAGAATTTCGGATTTTCCAAATCAGCCGGCCGAGGTTCCCGCCTTGGTGGAGGAAGCTGAATTCTGTCCCCTTGTATAAGCATGTCCAAGATAGGCTTGACGTGGCCGTCTTTGAAAGAATAAGTGATTTGAGGCCATTGTTTGTCTGCTGGCTGTGGCTCGGGTTTCTGGGCTGTATCGGTCACCATAGCCTGCTTGCCTCTGTTGTCCCGGTTGTTGGAGGGGCTACCCCCATTGTCGCTGCTGGCATTGGGACACTTTCCCTTGTTCTCTCCCTCTGAGATATGCAACCCCAGCTGGCGAGCTTTCTTCAATCGTTCTTCGGCACTTGTAGCGCTGATGATAAAAGCCTTCCAGTCCTTGAATTGGCTTTCGCCCATCCAGAGACTAATTGTCGGGAGTAATCTCTTTTGGCAAATTTCAATCAAGGAAGAGTCCGGGTTGCCAGATGGCAACTTCATTGCGGTTTGACGAAACCGCTCAATGTAATTCCTCGTCAGCTCTTTCTCTCCTTGAACGACGTCCATGAGGGTAGACATCGTGACGTCCTGCCCTACCTCGTAAAACCTCTCCAAGAACAAGCGCTTGAAGCCAGCGAAGGAGTGAATGCAATTGTCTGGCAGGTTGCGGTACCAATCGAAGGCGACTCCTTCCAGTGCCCCAATGAATAACCGTGTGAGGATGGCGTCATCATGGGGCAGATGGTCGGTAGTGACCTCAAAATAAGTGATGTACCGGCTTATTAAAGTTTTGCCGTCATATGGGTTGATATTGAACGGTTTATATCTTGGGGGAAAGGGAACATCCCTCCATTCAGCAGGATATGGTTGCCGTATTCTGAGGTCTTGAGAGTTTTCTCGGGCTTGGAACATTGCTCGGAGCTCCTGAACCTCTCTTCTTACTTCTCGAGCCTCATCTGTCGCGGTAGGAGCCGTTATCTCGGGAGCATTATTGCCCGGGTTTGGTGTCGCTGAATTTGAATCTATGTTGTTCGTGGGACCCACGCTTGTCTGACCAGGTATCACTCCCTGCAAAGTAGGAAGCGCTGCTTTGATCTCGTCCACAGACTTGACCAAGGCGTGCAGTATGGCCTCCAAAGTGTCGATACGTTGGCGATCGCCGGAACCGCCTTGGCTGTTGTCCGTCATGAATGCCGTCCTCACGTGAGGAGTGACAGAAGGAGTGGTGGCGGACGTGCTCTCCGAGTCATACTCATGCATCGAGAAATCATCAGGATATGTGGGTATGTTTTCTTCAGGTTCGGACTCGGAAGGGGCAGTACCCCCAGCTTCTAAGCCTGCTTCGTTTAGGATGTCCTCGGGGACGTCGGTATCTGTTGTACCCGTTTGAGGATTTGCTTCCTCCAGTCCGTCTTCTTGGAATGTCGGGTTGTCGTGGATGTTCGGAGGAGAGCTACCCCCAGTTCCAACAACCCCCAGTGACGTGGGCGGTGAACTTCCTACTGCAGCCGTTTTTGTCTTTGAACGGGTGTGTTGGAATACTCCAGCAGAGGATGATCCTTTAGACGACGGCTTCTTAGCTGCAATAGTTGACACCTTTGGACTGGAGATGCTGGTTTTCTTTCCTCTTCCCTCAACAGGGGCTTTCCGTGCTGAATTGCAGGAGGCCACAGGGGGTGCCTCGTCTTCCGAGCTCGGATGTCGTAATCTTTGGAAGGCGGATGGCCGGTTTGCCGTGTTGCTGCAACAGCAGTTGACGATAATCTGGGCACAATGACGTCCCTACGAGGACTCTCTGCACGTCGAAGCCCCTTCTCTTTCCTTGCGCTTGTGGAGGATCGCCTCACGCAGGTCAGAGGGACCACTCTGTCCGTTCGCCGTCGGGGTTTGGACTTGAGCGGTTCTGTATAACTTCCCATCAGGGGCCCGTGTGATAATCAGCGGGACGCCCTGATAGTCAGAGGTTGGAGCAGCTATCTGGGCTTGATGAGCCCGTGCTGCCCTAGACTTCTTCTTTTTAGCACTTGTGGGTGCATAATAAGAAGAGTCCAAGTTGAACATCACAGAGTCTGGCTTATCATCCAGAGAGTCATCAGGGTTCGGGCCGTACGAGAGATGGTCGAAAACTGATCGAGAGGAGCATGGAGCGGATGCTATGCGGCTGGGAGTGGAAACCGTGCAGGCTGTCTATACGCGGTTGTCTCCTGTCGTCGGACGAGTTCTTATGCGGCTAGGAGCCATGACCGTGCAGGCTGGCCGCATGCGGTTGGCATCTGTGGCCGCATGGGTTTTCTGCAAACGATTGACTTTTCTAGCCGCATGAGTTTCATCCATGCGGTCGGGAACTGTAGTCGCATAAGTTATGCGGCTGACAGAAGTAGCCGCATGAGTTTTCTTCATGCGGTTGGCGGATGTAGCCGCATGGGCTTTCTCCCTGCGGCTAATACTCTTCTGCGGTTCGGACCGCGTAGAGTCCCTCTTTGTCCCTGCAAGTCTAGCATCATAATGTTTTCTTCTGTCGGACTTGGGGGCAGCAGAGTTGTCTACGATCTGAAGTGGGACCGCAGGGGAATCCTTCTCGCCGTCTTGAGCAACAGAGGGCATCCCATCGAGGGCTTGAGGAGGAGCAAATGACTTCGGTCTCCATTCTTTGCGAGCCTTCGTGGTGCGGGTGCGCTTCTGGGCCGGGCCAGCGCTGCCTTCAGAAAGCATCTCTTCGGACGCCTGTTGGTCGAAGCGGACGACCATCTTCTTTTGTGTGGAGCCAAGTTTGGCTGCATCTGATTGCGTCACCAACTCCTCAGCCATGGAGAAGTTAGTCCCCAGCAGAGTCGCCATCGTGTTTGCCATTGATTGTAAAAGAACAGAACAATTATCGGAGGACTGAACTTAGACTCACAATACAAACTCGCTCGCACAAAGAAAGCCTAGGGACAAAAACCTAGGTACAGCAGACTAAGTGCGATTGTTTATTTTTGATTCTGGGGGGTGACGATAGAGGCTCGGGAAAGCGACGGCCGCTCTGCCTTACTCCTTGGACGATCAGTATGCAGTCTTGACTCGGGGAAGATTTGCTCGACGTTGACGAAGAAAGGCTCTTCTTGCTCCTCTCTGGTTGCTCTCTGGGCTTCTCTCTCTCTGTGATTGTCACGAAAAAAGGGGAACTCTCTCTCTGTGGGTATCTCTCTCTTCTTATTTTTTTTTATTATTGCCGCCCTCTTTTTTCTTTTTTTTTTGTATGAATGCTGCTGGCTATTTATAAGGGTGGGATGTGATTATTAGGGTTTGCTATCTGTTTGGAATGTCGGCGCTCCTTCATTCTATCTGGACCCTTGATCTTGATCATAACGAATCTCGGCCACTAATGCGGATAGCACCAAATCTTATGAGCAGTTAATGCTGATTGCTTTAAATCTTCGTGATTGGTTATGCTAATATCTGATTGCTCGCCATGTGTCTTGCTGATGATGTCAAATATTCTCGTTGGGATTCAGTCGAATCTTCAATGCCACGTCTTTTGATTGAAGATCCTGCCAGGGCCGCATAGAGTGGCCAATACTTGAACCGCAGGGAGATACCCTTCATGAGCCGTATGAGTCAACATCTCGTCGAGCCGCAGGGGACGAACTTTCCGTGAGCCTCATATGCGTGGTCTTTGCGAACCGCAGGAGACGACCTCTCCATGAGCCGTATAGTTTCTGTGGGCCGCATGTGGTATTGAGCCGCATAGGCCGGGCTATGAGTGGACCGCATATGGCGGATTTCTGTTAATCATATTAGAATGACGCCTCACGGAGCCGCATGAAGCTGTTCTTTAACCGAGCCGCATGAGACTTTTGCCACGTGGCAACATAGGATTTCTGACAGATCGGGTCAGAGATCTTCTTCTTTTCCCGAAGAATCTGTCATTATGGCAGAGCCAATATGACACTTTATGTCAGAGACGTCGCAGCCGTCGAGTCGTGTCAGAGCATTAAATGAGACCATTACTCCAATGGCCAACTGTAGGGGGGGTCACACGTGGCATCGATTTGAGCCGCATGTCCCCGAGCCGCATGAGTCTGGGGGTCTCCTTTTGGGCCGCATAAAGCAACTCCAGTATGAACCGCATAGGCTTGCTGTCCAGAGCCGCATGGGTCATTATGCCTTTATTTCTAATATTTTCCATGCTTCTACAACAAGTAAAGTAATCTACTGCAGGAAATAATTCTAAGCAGGATATGAAATGATCAGAGAATGTACTCGCCTCGATAACCTGAACAGCTGATAAGTATAGGGGGGTCCCACTGAAGCCACAGAGTCCTATTTAAAGCAACACAGGTTACAAGGTGTTCAAGTTGTAATAAATGAATCTCTATAATCAATCTACATTATTCTAGGTTCTTCTAAGTCAAAACAACTCTAGGTCGACTCCGGTCAATAATCTAGTCAAACTAGGTCAAGTGTTGACTTACAGTTGACTTTGGGTCAACTGGTCAACTCTGGTCAAACGGGGTCAATTCTAGTCTAATATAAAGTGTACTTCGTTATTTGTACGTCGAAACTTACGACACGCAAATCGAGATAAGAAGATTATCGGTAAGGTTGATAATCTTATTATAGTGATCCACGTGTCCAACTTGTCAATTTCAGCGATGTGAGATCACTGGAATTGGCTAATCTCAGTTTCGTTGTACTAATCCCGAAATACGAACATTATATGAATTAATTATTAATTAATTATAAAAAGGTTAAACTCAGAGAAATTATCAACAAACATTGTCGGACGATGAAATAAACATCGCCAACGTGTCCAGAATGGTCAAATTAGCTAGGATAGCCTACCCAACGGTCCAATTTGGACACAAAGGCAAAAAGGTAATTTCGGGTCAAAACGGTGTCCGTGTCGGAGCCGTTTGCACCGAGAAACGTGCAAGAAAACAAGTCTACAAAATATAACAAATTATATGTCCATGAAACCAGAATGACGATACGAACCCAACGGTATCTCTAGAATTGGATTCCGTTGACCCGAACTCAATTTGGCCCGTTGACCAGAACTTAAAATTCTGGTTTGTACAGAAATGCGTGCCGGAGCCAAAGTTCTCAAAACTTAGCAAACTACCTATCAACGAGTCCAGAATGATGATACGAACTCAACGGCATCTCCGGAATTGGATTCCGATGAGCCGATCTCAAAATGACCTAAATGCGTGCCCGATCTAATGTTCACCAAAACCTAGCAAATTATATGTCAACGAGTCCAGAATGACGATACGAACTCAACGGTATCTCCGGAATTGGATTCCGATGAGCCGGCATCAAAAAGTCCCGTTGATCCAGAATGTGGGACCCACTTTGCACCAAAAAATGTGCCAGGGCCCACGTTCTCCAAATCTAACAAATTTTATATGAAAATATGCCAGAACGACGCCACAAGTCTAACGGTGGTGTCAGAAATGAAATCTGGAGTCCCGTGTTCAAAAATGGAATTTTACAAGTTAGAAATTACGAATTCGGATGGCCAACTTTGGCGTCGAATTCAACCAATCAAACAAGCTCACAATGAAACGAAACTGGAGGGGTAGCAAGAGGGTTATACCAGCTTCGCACCGGAACTAGTAGCACGCCAAACAGAGCTGCGGTGGAGGAGATACAAGCTGACAAAGTTGGTCCCACGAAACTGTCCAAATTTAATACAATTTAAATGGTCAACTTGGTGGCCGGTTTTGATGTATCAAACGATAAAATTAACGGACGAAAATTGACAGGAATGAAGGTGGATATACCAAGATTGTGACGGAGCGAAGAAATTGCCGATCCAACGGTCGAATCTCCGAAAAAATGCACGCGAAGTTGCTGCGACGGAGCGCCAAAATGAACTCGACTCCGCGCGCGACACGACGGAACGTCGTACAAAACGCACGAATCGCCTCGACGGCGCGTCCCGGAGGACGGTGGCCGTCAGGGGAAGGCAGCGTAGGGTGGGGCGCACCCACGGTGAGGGTCGCCGTGGCCATGGCGGCGACGACGGTGGCGGCCACGCCGTTCGCGCGCGCGCGCCAAGTGCGGACTGCTGCAGCTGGTGCGCTGTGCACGCGCGGCGGTGCGCGGGGCTGTACGCGGGCTGCACGAGGGGCTGTGCGCGGGCTGCGCGCGGCCAGGCTCGCCGGCGAGGGTGCGTCGGGGACGGCCAGGTGCCGGTGCACGGCGACGCGGGGAGAGGTGAACGGTGGTGGTGGCGGTTTTGAAATGGTGATGGTGCGGCTTGGTTTTGATCCAAGAAGGAGGAGAAAGGAAGTAGGAGGAGAGGAGGAGGAAGTGGAGGAGGGGAGTGGTGGTCGACGGCCACGCTCAGCCAGGGAAGGTTGGAGCTCCGACCATGGATGGGGAGAGGGTCGGGTTTGTATGGGAGGAATGGTGGTTGCTGCTGTTGTTGAGTTGTTTTTGTTTTGTGTGTGTAGAATTTAGAATAGGTGAGAGAGAGAAGAGATGAGTTGTTATTAATGAATGAGAGGGAGAGAGAGAAAAGTGCCATCCTAGAAATTAGGGCCAGCCATGTGGGTTGCTGTGAGAGTGTAGGAAAATGTATGGATGGGATGAATTTGAGGAAAATCAATGGCTATGATTTTATTAGCTAGAATTGATTCATTCCAATGGATTTAAATAAGTAGAAAATTTCCAATAAATATTAGAAATAGATAGAAAGAATAATTAATATTTTTGGGCAAGAAAATATAAGGGCGTCACGATGGAGAGCAACATGGAGCTGGGCTGGACTCGGTGGAGCCGGATTTGGTTAAAACCGGACAT
The DNA here is from genome assembly GCA_029216955.1 of Iris pallida. Lineage (NCBI taxonomy): Eukaryota > Viridiplantae > Streptophyta > Magnoliopsida > Asparagales > Iridaceae > Iris > Iris pallida. The sequence continues at coordinate 13,745,280 of JANAVB010025196.1, forward strand.
TGTGCAAAAATCGAATTAAAAATTAGACGTTGATGATCATGAGTAAATAAATAGCACATGGGGATTCCAATAAATGGGACACAAGTGGCGGACGGATAGTAGGCTTAAAGTGGGCCATGTCCATATTTGGGGCGGACAGGTTTTGGTCGACAGGGGACCCATAAATCAAGTTGGAAAATGAATGTGACGCCGTGGAGTGAAATAAAATCGGGTCACGTGTCGAGAAAGTTGTGCGAATCAAATGGAGCACAAAATGACGTGTCTGAGTGGAACACGAAGGTCATGGGTGACGAGCGTCTCGAGTAGATCATCAATGAGAAGTTGGTTTCAAGAAACTGACTTGTCTGGTGCTCCTAAATGAAAAGTCACGGTAACGTGCTGAAAATGATCGAGGAAAAGAGTGGGAAAATAAATAATAATCAAATGGCCTAAATCGACCCGAAGTTCAGCGAAGCAAAAAGAGCACAAGGGAACAAGTTTGAGTGGGACACTATATACCGTCATGAAGGTAATCCTGTCCACTCCAAAACTCGTGAAGGAGATTTCCAGAGTTGAACATCCCTGACACTCCAAATATCAATGGCATGGAAAAGTACACTTAGGAAAAATACTGAATAAATTATTTAATGAAACTAAACAATTAGAAAATAAAATAATTATAAAAAAAATCAACCCGAAATTCAGGGTGCTCACACTCTGGGTTGCCAATCAAGAAGACACCGAAGTTGTCGAAAGTCTTCTCATCAAAGGAAAACTTCTACTATTTATAGGCGAGCACATGTACGATGTACATAAGGGTTTTTATGGCACGCCAGGAGCACTGCACGTGAAGTTATGAGAGAATCTGTTGTGATTGCACGGTGAGGGTTGCTACTGAGCTCACACTTGGCGGATACTGAGATTCTTTTCCATCAAAATCTCGAGTAGTTATCAACATAACCGAATAAACAACTCATGGCATGCGTTTATTGCTTGATAATCTTGATTAGATGAAGTCGAATTTTATCCTTATCTTAGGGGTAGCGGTTTAAACAAACTGATTAGATACTTTCCTTATCAACAAAACCAAATTCTTTTCTTATCTTTAGAGCGATGGCTTAAACAAACCGGTTGGAAATTTCTTCTATCAATAGAACTAAACTCCATTCTTATCTTTCGGAGTGATAGTTTAAACAAACTGATGTGATCATATCTGAAATGATATGGATGCTAGGCTGGCCATGTGGAGCAATGCCACCTCATAGAGCTACGCGTCTATACGAGCTGCACTTCTGGTGAGGCTTCAATGTTACTGCGCTTTTGGGCGATGATGAGACTGTGCTTCAACGACAATGGTGTCACTGTGCTTTTAGAGATACGAGGAGACTATATTTTGAAGACAACGGAATCACTGTGCTTTTAGGTGACGAGGAGACTGTGTTTCGAAGACAACAGAGTCACTACGCTTTTGGGCGACGAGGAGACTGTGTTTCGAAGACAACGGAGTCACTGCACTTTTGGGCGACGTGGAGTGTTTGTGGGGATTTGTAAGTCCATTGCACTTTTACAAAGTGATGAAGGACTTTCTGATAGCACTTTGTGAAGCTACTGTGCTTTTACGAAGCGACGAAGGACTTTCTGAGAGTTCTTGTGAAGCCACTGCACTTTTACGAGGCAATAAAGGACTTTATGAGAGCTCTTTGTGATTTAATGACTCCCTTTGAGTCAATGAGTTCTTAATTGCCATATTTTTTGGGGTATTCCCAAGAGTGTGGTCTAGGATTCAGTCAAATGAACATATTAAATGAGATTCATTGTGCTGAGTCCTAGTTTCATTCCATTAATTCGGGGGCTTTTGACCGATTAACACATGGCGCGTGGGTTGGACCGCACACAGCCTATACAAAGGAAGCTTTTCTGAGGAGCCATATCCATTGTCTCTTAGCATTCCCACCATCATGCTCGATCCAAACTTAGCTTCGAACGGCTATTAGCCTTGCACAAGTCGACTGTTGTTTGTAGATCTCTTCGTTCAAAGAATTTATGGCTTTGTAGAAGAACCACTGATGAGTTTCGTGATGCACTTGGGCGTTTAGCATAAAAAGTTCAAGCCTGAACAATCGCTTGGAGGTCTTCGAGATCCAAGCTACCGGGTTTGGATTGATTGCCAACCCGAAGAGCCACATGTTGTGCTCTGCCCCGCTCAATAATGTCTTCATTAGCCATATTGGGGTGGGGCTGCGCGCCTAATTATGATGGAAGAGCCACGAGCGATATTGCAAGCAGGAGCTACGTTCTTCGTGTGGGCCAATTGCTGCTCCATATTGGAGTTCCTCCGCATCTGACTAGGAAGTGGCTCGTTCTGACGAAAAAGTGATTCGCTCTAACACTGCTGCGCTTTTGGGGGGCTGCGCGCTTTATGAAGATCACACATTTGTAGACTTTAGGTTTTTTTAGTCTTTATATCTAATCATGAAGAATCTGTAATGGATCTTTGTAGTCATGATTTTAATAAAAAACTTCTTTTTATGCACCATCTTTGTATGTCTCCTACGACTTGTTATCTGCTGCGCTTTCGAACAACTATTGTCTTCTACGCATTTATGAACTATATACAGCGGCTGTTGTCATATGCGCTTCTATTACTGCTGTGCTTATTTTCATGCTTCTACAACCACGTCCTTACTTTTGTAGTGCTTTCTTTCCACGGGGTCCTAGAGTCTATAAACAAACTCATCCTGACTGTAGCCGACAAAGACGCATCGCATCGTCTTCGGCTCAAGTTTGGATCTCTCGTCCTTCGGTACATGCACGAAGGCCTTACAACCAAACACTCGTAGGTGATTGTATGACGGCACTTTGTTGTACCATACTTTATCATGCACACCATCCTACAAAAGAGCACTAGGAGATAAATTAATAGCATAAGCAGCAGTGTAAAGAGTCTCACCACAATAATTGCATGCTAAGTTTGCCTCTGATAGCAAACACCTTACCCTCTCCATTAGTGTCATGTTTATTCGCTCTGTTACACCATTGAACTGAGATATCTTGGATGGAGTCTTCTGGTGTCGTATCCCTTGCTCTCTGCAATAAGCATCAAAGGGACCAATGTACTCGCCGTCATTGTCTGACCGAACACATAACAACTTATTGTCCGTCTCCCTTTCAACAAAGGCCTAAAACTCTTTGAAAGTGGGCAGCACCTAATCCTTGGTCTTTAAGGCATAGACCCAAACCTTCCTGGAACAAGCATCAATAAACATCACAAAATAAGAACACCACCAACGGATTTTACCTTCATAGGACCGCAGACATCCAAGTAAATCAATGGCTAGCATCGCCCACCAGCTGCGGGCTAAGTCTAATAATTGCAGGCGCACAACGGCCACCTTCTCATCCTTAGTTATCCTAGATGCTTCCAGGCTAACCTCTGTGTCCTGAAGCGATGCATCTGCAGCAATAGCATCTTCAGTGCCGTCAAGGAAAGGAGGGTTCAGACGCTTGAAGCTGTTGGCCGCATTGTTTATTTGGTAACCAACTCTGCCCATGGCATCTTGTACTGTCTGGTCTAGGGCATCGCCCCGACGATCTTGAGATGCAAACAATTCCCTGATGAGACTCACCAGGGTTCCATTATCAGGCTCTGCAGGCTAGACTGGCTGAATTGGGGGCTCTGGATCCCGGAAATACATGACTCGAGAGGCTGCTCCAAAGTGCTGGGCTTGGTCTCCAGGTTGCTGCAGGTCCACTGGAGTTGCTCCGCCTTGCTGATCTGTAGGACCAAGAATAATGCCGCTGAAGAAACGACATGGGGAACAATAAGGAAGGACCATGATAGATCGATGATATAAACATGTGATCAGGTCAAGATTTCGAAAAGATTAGAAGACACGAGTAGAGATAAAGGGCGAGTGCTGATTGAGATATCTATTCAGGGAAACCCTCACTCATCTTAATTTACAAGACCTGCATGGGCCACCACTTAATTCGTGTCACGCCCCACAACCAGAATACTGGAGAGCGGGGGATAGACACAGCCAGCTACGTACATTGAAGTGAATTCTACCTCGTACTACGGTACCGGCTGTCTAAATGCATGAGGGTTTACTACATGCCATTAGTCTCTTAGGGTCAAGAACAAGCCTAGTGTCTCAATCTCAAGCAAGCAAGTAAAATGTGAAGACTAGCAAGAGTTTATGTCATACATAATCAAATCCAGGATTTGTTAATCATGTTACAGCCCTTAGGCAGACAGGAATATAAATTCAACACGAGCTAAAACTTGCTCGACGGCTAAACGCCTCAAAAGAATAATTTTACAATTAGAGTGGAAGAGCAAAATAAAACCCACTCGTTGCCAGGGTTGCGCCTAGTGTTCACCATCTGGCTGGAAGATCCTCGGGTGCTACTCCAAAATTTGGCCATACAAAATCAGCTGGGTCAGACCCAAGAAAGAGCAAGTGCCACAAGGGAGGCTTCACTTAAGAACTAAAACCAGCATAATAGCAAATAAAAACATCAATGACAACAAAAGACATGAGCTAGAGAAACAAGGGGATAAACGATAAGATGACAAAAGAACTATTCCAGTAGCCAAGTTACAACCCGTAAACCAGACAAGCACCGGGGTTGTAACCCTTCACCTGAACATAACTTAGTCTCTAACCAATTATCGATAAGGTAAAGTATAACAGTAATGTGCTAAAATAACCATGTAGTGGTCTTGCCTAGACAAGACTAGACGGGACTCCATCCATCAATCACGGCCAAGCAATGAGTACGGCTTGATACTTTAACTAACTAGGGTTATCACAAGCTTAGTTACTAACAAGAAGCATCGAGATGTTCCAACAGCCACAAGCCCTGTAGTCTTAATCCAGGTTATCCGGTCACAAGTTGAGAGAGTTGGATTAGGTGACTTAGAGGTGCAACACATGACAGTGTGGTGAAATGTGTCCTACTCGACGGCAGGCTACAAGTCCAATTAGAACGCCCAGATAACGGGACTGCCTGAAGCTTCCTCTTCATGGACTACTTGATCAATCTAGTCATTATCCCAGTCAGATTCAGTACGAATCCCTGACCTTGGAAATCAGGAATTCATATCCTAGACATGATGCAAGACGAGACATGTAGCTTATACAAGCACAAACACCCACGGTGTCAAGACTAGAGTTACTTAGCAAGTCAAGATAGCAGTCACAACAGCATATAAAGATTATCAAGTAGGTTTACTTTATCAAGTCAAGAGTGCGTCACAACGGACCACCATCAAGAATTATCATGTCAAGTTACTTGTCAAGAGTGCACCACGACGGGTCACTATCAAGAATTATCGTATTACTTGATACTTGTTAAGAGTGCGCCTTAATAGGCCACTATCGTGTTCTATCCTTATATTATCATGAATGAGAGAAACTTGCATAAAATAGCTAGTAACATATTTTTGAAGCCAAGGAAAAGATCTAAAACTTTCATGTATTGAGTTTTTCAAGATTTTAGCTACAAAACAGCTCAAAGAGACAAAAACAGTAATTTGGAGTGACCTGCGTGCAAGTTGCGGGAGCAAAACTGTCCACGACGTAAGTTACGTGCAAGCACGGCGCACGTTGTGCGGCAAAAAATTGCGCGGGCACGCGGTCGCACAAGTTGCGCGTTGCGCGCGGACAAAATCGCCCAAGGCGCAGGTTGCGAGCAAGCACGGCGCGCGGGCGCACGACCGCGCAAGTTGCACGTTGTACGGGGGCAAAATCGCCCATGGCGCATGTTGCTTGCAAGCACGACGCGCAAGCATACAGCAGAAAATCATGCAGGCGCGCAGCCGTACAAGTTGCACGATACGCGTAAGCAAAATCGCCCACGCGCACGTTGCGCGCAAGCGCGGCCGTGCGGCATAAAATTGCGCGGGCGCGCGGCCGCGCAAGTTGCACGTTGCGCGTGGACAAAATTGTCCATAGCGCACGTTGCGCGCAAGCACGACGCGCAGCAGCGAAGGCACTGTGCGCAGCACTGTTCATCGTCCCGATAGTACCAAAAGGTGTAGGGAACCCATAAACATGAAAATGGCATAACTTGCTCATACGAAGTCGAAATCAAGAGGTTCAAAAGCCAAAATTGGGTAAAATTGAATTCTCTACAACATGGAACCATTAGATCTCGAAAACAACTAAGTTTCATAGATCACAACCAGGAAAAACAAAAAGAGTTACAAACTTAGATCTACAAGAATCCATCCATCAAACCCAAAAATGCCATGTTCTAAAGAGGCTTAGAATCAAGTAAGGAAGTGAATGGAACAATAAAATTTGAGATCCATCATGAAGCAAGTTGCACTTGCCTAGGCTTGGTAGGTTGGAGGAGTATAAGAAGAAGATGAAGAAGTAAATACAAATAATGGAGGAGAGAGAAGAAGTTGACTTATATAGCAACTCCTCTCATCTCACCCCAAAATAAACCAAACCAAGCGAAGCCAAGCCAAGTCAAGTCTTGTTGAACCAAGTTGAACCAATCAAGTCAAGATTTAAACCAAGGCTAAGCTAAGCAAGATAAGTTAAAATACGGGTCACCTGACAAGGTGTCAAGACTAGAGTAACTTAGTAAGTCAAGATAGCCGTCACAATAGCATATCGAGATTATCATGTAGGTTTACTTTATCAAGTCAAGAGTGCGTCACAACGGACCAGCATCAAGAATTATCATGTCAAGTTACTTGTCAAGAGTGTACCACGACGGGTCACTATAAAGAATTATCATGTTACTTGATACTTGTTAAGAGTGCGCCTTAACAGGCCACTATCGTGTTCTATCATTATATTATCATGAATGAGAGGAACTTGCATAAAATAGCTAGTAACATATTCTTGAAGCCAAGGAAAAGATCTACAACTTTCATGTATTGAGTTTTTCAAGATTTTAGCTACAAAATAGTTCAAAGAGACAAAAATAGTCATCTGGAGTGACCTGCGCGCAAGTTGTGCGAGCAAAACTGCCCACGGCGCACGTTGCACGCAAGGACAGCGCACATTTCCTGGCAGAAAATCATGCGGGCGTGCGGTCGCGCTAGTTGCGCGTTGCACGCGGGCAAAATTGCCAACGGTGCACGTTACGCTCTAGCACGACGCGCGGGCGACGGCAGAAAATCGCGTGGGCGCGCGGCCGCGCATGTTGCACGTTGCGTGCGGGCAAAATTACCTACAGCGCACGTTGTGCGCAAGCACGACGTACAGGCTCGCGGCAGAAAATCGTGCAGGCGCACGGACGCTCAAGTTGCACGTTGGCGAAAGCAAAATCGGCCACGGCGCACGTTGCGTGCAAGCGCGGTGAGCGGCAGAAAATCGCGCGGCCGTGCGGCCGCACAAGTTGCACGTTGCGCACAGGAAAAATTGCCAATGGCGAATGTTGCGCGCAAGCACGACGCACAGTGCGCGAGCACGTCGCATAGCACGCGGCAGCGAAGACAGTGCACGCGACACTGTTCATCGTCACGACAGCACCAAAAGGTGTGGGGAACCCATAAACATGAAAATGACATAACTTGCTCATACGAAGTCGAAATCAAGCGGTTCAAAAGCCAAAATTGGGTAAATTGAATTCCCTACAACATGGAACCATTAGACCTCGAAAATAACCAAGTTTCAGAGATCAAAACAAAAAAAAACCAAAAAAGTTACAAACTTAGATCTACAAGAATCCATACATCAAACCCAAAAATACTAAGTTCTAAAAAGGCTTAGAATCAAGTAAGGAAGAGAATGGAACAATAAAACTTGAGATCCATCATGTAGAAAGTTGTACTTGCCTAGGCTTGGTAGGTGGGAGGAGTAAATGAAGAAGATGATAAAGTAAATGCAAATAATAGAGGAGAGAGAAGGAGTTGACTTATATAGTAACCCTTCTCATCTCACCCCAAAATAAACCAAACCAAGCCAAGCCAAGTCAAGTCATGTTCAACCAAGTTGAACCAATCAAGTCAAGATTTATACCAAGGCTAAGCTAAGAAAGATAAGTCAAAATATGGGTCACCTGACAATTGTCAGAAATCTGTATACGTATCCTGAAAAATACGTATAACGGGAAACGTGAGTGACATCGGAAGAGATTGAAGAAACCCTCGTCATCCATCCTTCCAACCGACACAGGTTGAAACGGATATCAGAGAAATAATAGACATCTTTGAGAACAAGAACTGCACCCATCTTTATCCTCCACATGCACATCTCCAATGGCAACCGCCTTCGACACATCTCCGTTATCTATCTTCAACACTCTATAGTCGCCTATCGTGTAAGTAGCAAATAGAGCACTATTGTGAGATACGTGTATTGAAGCACTCGAGTTCACCAGCCAAGAATTATTATAGCAGACGAGGTTCATGACAACCTCATCACCTACGACGATCACATCGCCTCTATGTGCCGAGGTCGCCGCAATAGTGTTCTCACTTTGCTTCCCCATGTCGCCCTTCTTCTCTCTCTTCCAAGCAAAATAGTTCTGCTTGATGTGGCCCATCTTGCCACAATAGTAACACTCCGAGTCCTCGTACTTGCCTCTGCTCTTGTCTCTGCCACTACCTAGATCCCTGCTTGTCACAACCCGCACCCACTGTAAGGGTACAAGAACGTAACAACGCCCAGCCTACGCCGCAGTGTCGGCGATAGAACGCTATCCTAGGTCACAACATATAACAATATAAGGTACCTGAACAGTATATACACTCCGAATAGAGGTGACATAACAGAACAGTCTCAATCACATCTAAGTCAGATACAGAATAGTAAAGGTAGATAGATAGATCAAAACCACAATGTCATACAATAAGAGAGAGAGAAAATCTAAGTGTCTAAGATAACAACTCAAGAAACATCCAGCTCAATACAAGTCTCATAATATATACAACATCTCAGAACAACAACTGAAAGTCGAATAAACAATGCTGGAAAAAAATGAGATAAAGCCTAGCTATCTAGCCTAGACTATGGGAGTAGCATCCTGTACTGCAGCTGGGTCCTCCAGAGGAACCAGGTCGTAGGTGTCGTCTAAGCCTGCTCAGTAATAGGTGGTGCATAGGGCCTCATCCTCATCCTCTGTAATATTTTAACAGGTCCAGTCAGGACAGGAACGAGCACAATACATCTCACGCAGTTCATATCAAGTTAGGAAAAATAAAACATGCAATAGAGTAAGATACATAAAATGCTGAAAGAAAATATATGAAGTAAATGAGATAACTGTAGGAAAATATCTACTATAAATAGAGAACTAGTAGTGACTAGTGAGTCGGAGAAAAATATAAACATGTGAATGGCATAGGAAGATTCATGACTACAGCTAAGAGTGATTCATGACTACATCTACTTGGATATTATTCACATGCCTATTTCTACTCCCCTATCCCCAATCAATACACAAGGATCTGTTCAAGTTATGTTAAGATTCATGAAACTTTACATCGCTCATAAAATGAGTGATACGTGAAGGTGATTCATGATGGCTCTGTGAACATGAGAGTACATGTGTCACAAGCGATTCGTGAATCAGTGAAAGCATAGAGATACGTGATGGTTCGTGAAACGCACAAAACATACAGTATCCAATGCTCCCGAGGGGGATAATATCTCATGAAAAGATCCATATAGTACCAATCCGTGCTACCAATGTGTCAGCATCAAGTAAAGTAATCTAGAGCAAGAATATAAATCCTGGCAAGTATAAAACGGTCAGAAAATGTACTCGCCTGATAACTGAATGTCCGAAGAGGGTGTACTGCCTGAGTAGAGGTGTCTGTCTCCTAATCAGAGCAACACAAGTTACAACATGTCTAAAATGAAGTAATCTGAATATTACGATGCATTCTACATGATTCTAGGTCAATCTAGGCCAAAGTCAACTCTTGGTCAACCATGGTCAACTACACTAGTCAAACTAGGTCAACCTAGACTCAATGAAGTCTAACTAGGCCTAACCAGTCTACCCTAGCTAGTACACACCATACACTAGTCTATAGGATATTACACATGTGTATATTTCATATACACAATACCACCCAAGAGTACCCTAGGCTATGTCATCTAGGTTATAGGCCATAGGCCCTATCCCGTAGGCAAATAGCCATACACTGGTCTATACATCTAGGTACACATTACCTACATAGGCTATACCTCTATTGAATTACAACCACATATAGGCCATGAGCTAAACACAAAGCCATACACTCAAGGCCAATACACCATATACCATATTAGGCTATATATATATATATATATATATATATATATATATATATATATATAATATATATATATTTTTTTATATATATATATATATATATATATATATATATATTTAGGCTATATATATACATTCACATTACATAGGTAATGTACTATTGATTTCAATATATATGAGAGTGTGGTGACACATGAGAGTGTGTGAGTGAAAGAGCTAAATCTCAGGAATCAGTGTTGCTAACAGTAAACGAGTTCCCAGGAAACCAAATTCAGGATTCCCATCTCAGGTTCGAAATAGTTTCAGTGTGATCAGGAAACCAAAACAGTGTGCAGGTAAGCATAACTTAGGTTTAATTCATTGCAAGGAGTCTCAGGTTTGGAATTTAAACAGTGTAACAGGGAACATACCCAGTTTCAGGGTGGCTGTGTACATGATACACAGGTTTATGAATCCTCAAACATGCACCAACTCAAAAATGAGTGTTGCCACATTTCCCAAGCTAACTCAATGTAATTACAACACAATTTAACCATTCAATCACTTGTAGGTGAGTTAACTCATCATCATTCAACCATATTAAAACTAAGAATGAATATTAGGAATCAGGAATTCAATTGAACAGGGTTGTATCAGTAAAAATTCAGTCCTACTGTATTCGAACAATTATTCATAAATCTCAAAACAAAATGGATCCTTACACAGCTAACATGTTATTTGTTGTACAGCAATTTAAATCATAACTAAAACACATGATATTAAATTATTAAAATGTAAAAGAAATGAAGAACAGTGAATTAAATACACTGACACTTAACAGTATCAGGAAAATGGGGGATTGCCCATTTCGACATTAAAATAACAATTACTCAATGGATTTAAGGTTGGTAATTATTAACCAATATGTGCTCGTGCTATACATATACTATGGTATCAAAAAAAAGGACACAAACGTGTCCAAAAATGCACACAAACTCAAACATACTGGACTAGTTCAGTACATAGTATGTCTGTGTCCAGTGCGGGTCGAATCCCTCATTCGACACGAACTCAAATGACACGTGGTCTTGGGGGTTTCGTGTCAGACGTTGCCCCAAGGCCTGTGTCAAAGGACATGTGTCCTCGTGTCCAAAATAGGTCGCACGACCCTGCGTGTAGCAGGACAGCGTTGTCCAGTACGCGCGGCCGTGTCCACGAGTCCAGTACGACTACGACTCGACACGAAACATGCTCAGTCGTGTAGGAACCCATAAGTGACACTAAAACCTATTTTTCTATTCAAACACAATCCTAAAACAGGAACGAAATGCCCACTGTGGCATTTCGTCGAACACTAAGGTATCTACACTGATACGTGTCCGATACGGACACGTAAAGGACACAAAACTTCACGAATCATTTTCCTACAGTTAGAGGACACCTAGGGCTATACATCCACGCCTAGAAATCGAAATTTCATTGGGGGAATAGGAAGTTACCTATAGGTGTTCTTCTCTCAAGAAACTTCAAAAAGAAGGATTCCTTCTAGCTAGCCCCAAGCTCCAAAGTGTCTCATATCTGTATTAGCCTCCATAAACAGTAGGGAAATACAAATTAGGTCCCCATGGAAGAAGTTTGAATGAAAAAGGATCAATATTGATCAAAATAGGAAAGAGTTTCAATGAAGACAAACCTTGCTCTAGAAAATGAAGGGATGAATAAAAAGAGGCAACTATTTCGAGAGGGATTAAATAGGGATGGGGGAATACCTAGGCTAGCCATAGAAGTCTAGGGTTAGGGTTTTAGGATAGATCAAGGGCTCTCCTTCCATCTAGTTTAATCAATGATCTAAAATCTAGGTTTCACACTTGTCTTAATTGCAACCTAGTTAGCTCTAACTATTCATGACTTAACCAAAACTAATCATAACTAACTAATACTAACCATGACTCACTAAGACTAGCTATGACTAGTCTAGGTTAGGTCCAATCTAGGTTAGGGCTAATCACAACACAAGGCAATTAATTAAATAATATTAAAATCGCACCATTCAAAATAATATATATTAAATTTCAAATAATTATAATAAATCACAATAAGCTCAAATAAATTCAGAAATGACCAAAATACCCTCTAGGCTAAATGCACTAAATTGAACCTCTACTCACATGGTTAGGCTTTAGGTCAAACAGTCTCTAAGGTCACACTAGCAACACCAAAATCATAGGTCATGACTTAAAAATAGTTTTTAAATGATAAAAATCACCAAAAATCATATTATGATTTAAATACCATTATTAAATGATTAAAAACACAGTTCAAAATTACCCTCATTTTAGAAAACTGGGTGTTACAAGTCTACCCTCCTTAGAAAATTTCGTCCTCGAAATTAAAATGGTAGTAATCTTTTTAGGTCAACACCCCACAATCAAAGTCTCAATTCACACAGTCCGATAATCATATACGTTTGTCCAAAATTATGATACTCAGAATCTTCGTCATGCTAGTGAGTAATGCTACGAAAATCATAGAGCCCTCGACTAAGGTACATACCTCTAGAATTATGGTATTTAAAATTTTCGCATTGCCGCATGCTTGGCCGCAAAAATTTTAAATTCCCACACCCGAGAAATACATCCAAAATCTGACTATATGTCCTCACTATGCCAGCTAACATGACTATAGAAGACTCTAGATCCCATAAATTAGGCGACCTAGCCCATACGACTTATCTCGGAAGAAAATCAAATCAAAAAGAAATGCCAGATCAAGACTTATCAAAAAATAAGGAAGCATATAAGAATAGATGGAATTGAATTTCAAGATAGATATAATGAGGCAAGGTAGGAATGGAATCGAAAAGAACAGAACCTGCAAGCACCTCTCCCACTGCCTGAGCATCCTCGACTGTCATGGCGTAAGCTCGCCCTGCTGGCCTCCTACAGCCTGATGCTGATACTGCACAAATCTCTGCTGATGTGTCTGTAATGGTTGTAGAAGCATGGAAAATACTAAAAAAAATGACTCATGCGTCCAGAAAAGATCCATGCGGCTCAGAAAATTCATGCGGCTCAGGGAGTCATGCGGCATAAGGAGCTATGCGGCCTGAGGCATTCCATGCGGCTCAGAAGACACGTGGCCTGACAGTGCTCCCCTCCGACCCATGCTGCATTAATTACTTTGACGACTGACCCCTCTAAAAAGTTGACAGCCCTGACACAAAAGCAGGTAATCATGACTATGTCATAATGATGAATCTCTAGGAAAGAGAAAAGAGATCTCTGACACAAATCCCCCGAGAGCCATAAAAATGCCACGTGGCCTTGCCACGTGGGCGTTCGTATGCGGCTCACGTCTCATGCGGTTCAGAATGAGTCCTATGCGGCTCAGGCCAAGAAAGCCTCATGCGGCTCGAGCAAAGAACTTCTCATGCGGTCCAGAGTGAATCTGTCCTATGTGGCTCAGGTCAAGAAAGCCTTATGCGGCTCGAGCGAGGACTTCTCATGCGGTTCAAGAGGATCATGTCCATGCGGCTCGGGCGGATATGAACCTATGCGGCTCACAAGGATTACTCCCCTGTGGTTCGAGGGCTCAAGTGAGGGCCACTGCCCAGACAGCCCTGACACGTGGGCTTAACCATATGCGGCTCAAATTCATATGCGGCTCACTCGTCACGCGGTCCAGATCCCCCAGCAGCTCCTAGGACATGTGTCCTAAACCGATCAATCCCTCAAATTTGATGCCATTAAAGATTGGGTCAAATCCTAATAATCTGGAACATGTGGCAGAAGAATAGATCTAATTTATTCGCAGATATCAGAAGATCATTATAAGAAAGATTTATTCCAATCAGCATTAATTGCTAATGGGATTTGGTGTAATCTACACCTAATGGCTCGGATTCGTCACAATCAGAAACGAACTGGCCTGGATTGATCATTCCCCAGGCCGCCGCCATCTCCAAGAGCTAATTATTGGCAACCCTAATGATCACATCCCATTATTATAAATAGCAGGGTGCCACTCCCTTGCAAAGATATACAAAAAAAGAATATATACAACAACAGAGAGAAATACGAATATACAGAGAGACTTCCCCCCATAGTCAGAGAGAGAATATACACAGAGAGAGAGAGAAGCCAGAAGAGTAACAGAGGAACAAGAAGAGCATTTCTTTATCAACGCCAACCATCTATTCACAGGAACCAAGGCTGCATACCGATCGTCCAAGGAGTAAGGCAGGGCTGCTGTCGCCTTCCCGAGCCTCTATCGTCACCCCCCAGAATCTAAAATAAACAATTGTACTTAGATTGCTGTACCTAGGTTTTCGTCCCTAGGCTTTCTTTGTACAAGCGAGTTTGTAACGTGAAGTAAAAGTCCGGTCCTCCGATAGTTGTTCTGTTCTTTTATATTTTATGGCAAACACGATGGCGACTCTGCTGGGTACTAACTTCTCCACGGCTGAGGAGTTGGTGACGCAATCGGATACAGCCAAACTTGGCTCCACGCAACAAAAGATGGTCGTTCGCTTCGACCAACAGGCGTTTGAAAAGATGCTCTCCGAAGGAAGCGCTGGCCCGGTCCAGAAATGCACCCGCAGCACGAAGGCTCGCAAAGTGTGGAGGCCAAAATCATTTGCTCCTTCCCAAGCCCTCGATGGGATATCCTCTGTTGCTCAAGACGGCGAGAAGGACTCTCCTGCGGCCCCACTTCAGATCGTAGACAACTCTGTTGTCCCCAAGTCCGGCAGAAGAAAACACTATAATGCTGGACTTGCAGGGGCAAAGAGGAACTCTATGAGATTCGAGCCGCATAAGGGTATTAGCCGCAGGGAGAAAGCTCATGAAGCTACATCCGCCAGCCGCATGGAGAAAACTCATGCGGCCAAATCTGTCAGCCGTATAGCTTATACGGCTACAGTTGCCGACTACATGGATGAAACTCAGGCGGTTAAGGAAGTCAATCGCTTGCAGAAAACCCATGCGGCCACAATTGCCAACCGCATGCGGCCAGCCTGCACGGTCGTGACTCCTAGCCGCATAAAAACAACTCATCCAACGGCAGAAGACAACCGCATGCAGACAGCCTGCATGGTACCCAATTCGAGCCGCATAGCGTACGTTCCACGCTTCTCTCGATCAGCCTTTGACCATCTCTCATGCGATCCTGATTCTAATGGTTCTCTGGATGATAAGCCAGACCCTGTGATATTCAACTTGGACTCCTCCTATTACGCACCCACAAGTGCTAAAAGGAGGAAGTCTAGGGCAGCGCGGGTCCACCAAGCCCAGTCAGCTGTCCCAACCTCTAACTATCGGGTCATCCCGTTGATTATCACACGGGCCTCTGAGGGAAAGTTGTATAAAACTGCTCGAGTCCGGCCTCCGGCGGCAAAAGGACAAAGTGGTTCCTCTGACCTGCGTGAGGCGATCCTCCACAAACGCAAGGAAAGAGAAGGAGCTTCGGCGTGCAAAGAGTCCTCGCTTGGACATCACTGCGCCCAAATCATCGTCAACTGCTGTTGCAACAGCGCGGCAGCAATGGAAGATCGGTCGTCCGTCTTCCAAAGGCTACAGCATCCGAGCTCAGAAGATGAGACACCTCCTGTTGTCTCCTGCAATTCCGCTCAAAAAGTCCCTGCCGAAAGGAGAGGGAAAAAGACAAGCATCTCCAGCCCCAAGATATCAACCACTACAGCTAAGAAACTATCTTCTAAACGGTTGTCCTCTACCGGTGTATTCCAACACATCCGTTCAAAGACGAAATCTACCGCGATGGGAAATTCATCATCCACGTCGCTGGGGGTTGAGGGAACTGGGGGTAGCACTCCTTCGAACATCCGCAACAATCCGATGTTTTAAGGAGCCAAGCCCGGGGAAACAACTCTCGCATCAAGTACAACAGACGCTGATGTCTCCGAGGACATCCGTAACTCTCAAGACGAAGCAAGCTCTGAAGCTGGGGATATCGTTCCCTCCGAGTCCGAGCCCGAAGAAAACATTCCCACCTATCCCGATAACTTCTCGGTGCATGGGTACGACTCGGAGGGCACCTCCTCCACCGTTCCTTCCATCACTCCTCATGTAAGGACGGTTTTTATGACGGACAGCAATCAAGGTGGTTCCAATGATCGCCAGCGCGTCGACAATCTCGAAGCCATATTACTTGCTTTGGTCAAGTCCGTAGACGAGATTAAAGCGGCCCTGCCAACTCTACAAGGAGGAACGCCTGGTCAAACAAGCACGGGCCCTGCGGTCAATATGGATTCGAACTCAGCGGCACCAAACCCGGGCAATAATCCTCTCGAAATAACAGCCCCTACCGCTACAGACGAGACCCGAGAAGTAAGGAGAGAGGTCCAGGAGCTCCGAGCCATGTTCCATGCCCAAGAAAATGCTCAAGATCTTAGAATACGGCAACCATACCCTGCTGAATGGAGGGATGTTCCATTCCCACCAAGATATAAGCCGTTCAATATCAACCCGTATGATGGCAAAACCTCAGCAAGTCGGTACATCACTTACTTCGAGGTCATCACCGACCATCTGCCCCATGATGATGCTATCCTCATACGGTTATTCATTGGGGCGTTGGAAGGAGTCGCCTTCGATTGGTACCGCAATCTGCCGGACAACTGCATCCACTCCTTCACCGGCTTCAAGTGCCTGTTCTTGGAGCGATTCTATAAAGTAGGACAGGACGTCACTATGTCCACTCTCATGGACGTCGTCCAAGGGGAGAAGGAGTTGACAAGAAACTACATCGAGCGATTCCGCCAGACCGCCATGAAGCTGCCTTCCGGAAATCCAGATTCCTCTTTGATTGAAATTTGTCAAAAGAGACTGCTTCCAACGATTAGTCTCTGGATGGGCGAAAGTCAATTTAATGATTGGAAGGCGTTCATCATCAGCGCCACAAGCGCCAAAGAACGACTGAAAAAGGCTCGCCAACTGGGATTGCACATCTCAGAAGAAGAAAATAGGGGGCAAGCGTCCCAACAACGATAATAGGGGTAACCCCTCCAACAATCGGGACAGCAAGGGAAAATAGGCTATGGTGGCCGACACGGCCCAGAAGCTCGAGTCACAACCAACCGGCAAATAATGGCCTCAAATCACTTACTCTTTCGAAGACGGCCACGTCAAGCCTATCTTGGACATGCTCATACAAGGAGATAGAATTCAGCTTCCTCCACCAAGACGGGAGCCTCGGCCGGCTGATCTGGAGAACCCAAAGTTCTGCCATTACCACCGTTATGTACACCGCGCTACATACGACTGCTACCAACTAAAACGGTACATCCAAAGCCTCATCGATTCGAACGCTCTGGCCATCAACTTCGAAGAGGTAACCGTAGCAGCCAATATGGTGTCCGTACAATTCGACAACTTCCCTCCGATGGAGACTCAAGACGGGGTAATCCCCGTCCCTCTGGCGACGATGGAAATTACCAATCTTCCACCTCTCTGAGATTAGGCTGCTGGTCTAGTACCTCTCACCACATCATGATGGAAGATCATGTGGGTCCATCCAGACTTGGTGTCAGAAGTGACTCGGCCCATACCATCTCCCACCAACAGAAAGAAGAGTAGAAAAATCAGGACCTGCCACACAATCTCAGTAGACAACGAGGAAGCTACAGCCGTCGTCACGCAGTTCGGAGCACAATCCCAACCTGTGGTTGACAATCCAGCTGAAAATCATCAACCCACTACAACTGATGCTCCGGGACCGGCTCAGCATTCGACGACCGACAAGCCTAGGCCGAAGGAGACTCGCTTCGACAAATCTCTCCGAAAAGACGCAGCCCAAGGACTAGAGAGGCCCTACAACTTTGACATCTTAGCACAATTGGCTAACACTCCGGCCAAATTGTCACTGTACGAAATCCTAAGGCTCTCCAAGGACGTTCGTATTGCATTGAGCGAAGCACTCCAAAATGCCGATGCCTATCTGGCTCAATCCAACCTCACCGGGGAGGACTCACCCGTGGATCTCCAACACAGTGCCTGCACGGGAGCAATGCCCAATATCGTCTTCACTCCGCAGGATATGCTCATCAAAACCAACCTACATGATCGTCCGCTATACTACACGGGATACATCGGCGACGTGAAGGTGGATCGGATGCACATAGATCCTGGCTCTTCCATAAGCATCATCCCGAAGGGCTTGCTACATCATCTCCGTATCCCAATGCATCGCCTGACGCCCACAAACACCGCCATCAACGGTTTCAATTCGGGCAGGAGCTACCCTATTGGGAAGATTCGTCTGAAGTGTCAAATTGGCGACCTCCAATCCGAAGTCACCTGCTACGTCATAGATGCAGACACTTCTTACAACATCCTCTTCGGGCGTCCATGGATTCACGATTATATGATCGTGCCTTCCACGCTACACCAGTGCTTCAAATATGTCGACAAACACGGCTTCGTGAAGACAGAATTTGCTGATATTGATCCCTTCAAAGGGGTCGAATCCTACTACTCGACTCCTGCTTATACGAGAAGTCGAAAAGGCACCTTGATGAAGGAGACATACAAGCTCATACCGAGACAACCACGGGATCAGAAGGACCCCTGATGATCCACCTCTAAGCTCGCAAACCGGGCAAGTCTGCACCCCTTACCGCCACTCTGCGGAAGGACGCAATCAGCCTCTCAGCGCAGGAGGAGCAAATGATAATCCGGCTGCCAAGGTCCGACCAAGTGCCGAGACCTACAACGGAGCCACTGACAATCAGGCTACCAAGAGTCAGCCAACCACAAGCAGGAAAGCTCAACCCCTCGGACAGGCCTATGACGATACGCCTTCCCAGGAAGGGTCGTCACCCCGATGCAAGGTCTGACACTTCTAGTGAACCAGCCACTCCTCGCCCCACATCAAATGCCAAACTGGGGGTCGCTAGTCTGCCAACAACTCCACGCTCTGCTCTATCAACTGAACCACTGACAATCAAGCTTCCCAGGTTATTCTCTCAGTCTTCGTTCACACAGGGGGTAGCCGAAGAGGAACCGGAGCTAGCCAAGTATGTGGCTACCCACACTGATGTCCCCTCCGTTGATGATGTAATCCCCCTAGAAAAGATACCTTATTTTATCAATAAAGGGTTATCTTTGAGCTACACCGAGCTTAATAAGCTATGTACCATGTACGCTATGGAACACGGTATAGGCACTCACCTACACACACAGGTGACAAATGTGTACACCACGATCCAGTTTACTCCAGTAGAAGACGCTTACCGAATATTCGAGGGAAGAGACCATCCAATCATTTTTGGTCAGACGAACAACCCGCATCCCCTCACCATAGAAGAAGCCGACCTCGGGTCAGATACCGGGAGACTGCCTCTGTATCTCTATAGCCCTCAATCCAAATATCTCATACAGAAACAGGGGTATGATCTGGAGACGACGCCAGGTTTGAACTACGGCGTTGGGCGACGATTACCTTTGAAGCCGCCAGTCCCGGCGGGCAAGCCACGGAACTACTATAACAAAACTCGATGCGGGTTAGGGTATGTAACGCCTACTACGACTCCTGAAAGTTCAGATGAAGAATGCGACTGGTAGTCACGTTCAACCGGATCACCAACTTTTGACTCAGATACCAGCATCGGAGATGTGTTCAGACAAGTCATGTCAGTCAACATGGCATTCGTCGACGCTTACGAGGAAGACGAAGACATCCCCGAAATCCTCGAGCTAGAGCCATGGGCCCAGCAATTAGATGCACAATGGGAAAAGTTGTTCAAACTGAGAGAACCTTCTACTGAAGATGAGGTCATACAAGTAGATCTCGGCAGCGAATCTTCTCCAAATCTGATTTTCATCAGTAAAAGCCTAACTGACGAAGAACGGGAGTCGCTGTTAGAACTTGTCAGAGAGTACATTGATGTGTTCGCCTGGAGCTATGAAGATATGCCAGGGTTAAATCCCGACATCGCCCTTCACAAACTCAATATTCGGCCAGATGCGAAGCCAGTCAAGCAACAACAGCGACGCTTCCGTCCAGGCATCATAGACGCGATCGAAGCCGAAGTCAACAAACTGATAGCCAGCGGCTTTATTCGTGAGGAACAACATCCAGACTGGGTTGCCAATATAGTACCCGTCCTCAAGAAGAATGGGAAGATTCAAATTTGTATCGACTTCCGCAATCTGAACGAGGCGTACTCCAAAGATGAATTCCCCCTTCCTATCACAGACATCATGATCGACAATACCTGCGGCTTCGAACGCATGTCATTCATGGATGGCTTCTCGGGGTACAACCAAATCAAAATGTCTCCTGATGACGAAAAGCATACTTCATTCCGAACACCAATTGGCACGTACTGCTACACAGTCATGCCTTTCGGTTTGAAGAATGCCGGTGCCACATATCAAAGAGCCATGAGCATCATCTTCAGAGACCACTTATGCAAGACAGTGGAGTGCTATGTTGACGATATAGCCGTTAAGAGCCGCTGCAAAGGAGACCATCTGCAGGATCTGAGGACGGTATTCGACGTAATACGAGCGCACAATTTGAAAATGAACCCTACGAAATCCTTTTTGGGCGTATCCAGCGGGAAGTTCTTAGGCTTCATCATCACTGCAAAGGGTATCCATGTAGACCCTGAGAAGACAAAAGCAATCATGTAGATGGGTCCCCCGAAAAATCTTTGCAAACTCAGAGGCCTCCAAGGGAGGCTAGCCTACATCAGGAGGTTCATTTCCAACCTCTCTGGGCGATGCCGACCGTTCACGCACCTCATGAAGAAAGGAGTATCATTTGTATGGGACGAGGAATGTCAGCGTGCTTTCGACAGCATCAAAGAATATTTGTCAAATCCTCCAGTTTTGGTGGCCCCGGTTCCTGGAAAACCATTCCTGCTCTATGTATGAGCAATAGAACACTCCCTTGGGGCTCTACTGGCACAGAATAACGATGCAGGCCATGAACAGACCATATATTACCTCAGCCGAATGATGATTGGGCCAGAGCACCGATACACCGCTGTGGAGAAAGAATGCCTCGCCCTGGTGTTCGCCATTCAAAAAATGTGACACTATGTCACCGGACAAACGATACACGTGATCTCACGAGTTAACCCTCTCAGGGTCCTCAAGACTAAACCAGGGGCACTCAGCTCTCGCCTCGCTACATGGGCAATATTGCTGTCTCCTTATCATATGATCTTCATCCCACAAAAGGCAGTCAAAGGTCAAGCCCTGGCGGACTTCTTAGCAGCCCACCCAAGCTCGGAGTCCTCCAGGATATATGAAGAGATCCCAGATGAGGTCGCCGACTCGCACGCAACCTCTCACGATAATATATGGCGAATGTTCTTCGACGGTACTTCAAGGACCGGACCTAAAGGCAATATAGTCGTCGGAGTCGGGGTAGTGCTGATCTCCCCTTTCGGATTGGTGATTAACCGTGCTTATTCCCTCACCGAGCCCTGATCTAACAATGTAGCCGAGTACAATGCTCTGGTCATTGGCCTCCAACTTGTAAGAGAGCTGGGGGTAGAATACCTTGAAGCATACGGCGATTCCCAACTAATCGTCAATCAGATCCGGGGCTCGTACGAAGTCCGCCATGAAGACATAATTCCTTATCACCAAATAGCGATCGATATCATCTCATCATTTGAGGGGTTCTTCATCGAGCACGTCCCCAGACTCCGAAATGTTGAAGCCGATGCCCTAGCCGGTCTGGCCGCTTCCCTAGCAGTCCCGAATTATGATCGCCAATCAGTAGATGTGATAGGCCACGAACTAGTCTGTCCCAAGAATAATGTGCAATTCGTGGCGAGTTATTCTGCCCAGACGATCGATGATGCCCCAGACTGGAGACAACCATTCATCGACTTCGTCGTCTACGACATCCTGCCCGAGAACCCAAAGGAAGCCACTTCCATCAGACGACATTCTCTCAGATTCTTCTACGATACAGAGACAAAAATACTGTATCGCCGCTCCTACGACGGATTACTGCTTCGGTGTCTGTCAAATACAGAAGCCAAAGAAACCGTACGAGAAGCTCACGACGGTGTCTGCGGGGCCCACCAGCCCGGCCCAAAATTGCAAGACCGCCTTCGACGAATGGGCTACTATTGGCCCATAATGGTGGCAGATGCGATAGATTATGCTAGAAAATGCAAAGCCTGCCAAGTCCACGCGGACTTCATTCACCAACCATCCGAATTTCTACATCCGATGGTGGCATCCTGGCCATTCGAAGCATGGGGAATGGATAACATTGGTCCAATCACCCCATCTTCCTCTAGAGGACATCGCTTCATACTTGCGATCACTAATTACTTCTCTAAATGGGCGAAAGTTGTTCCACTCGCAGAAGTCAAGACTTCAAACGTGATCAACTTCCTTAAGCACCACGTCATCTACCGCTTTGGACTGCCCCGAAGAATCATCCATGATAATGGTCCACAGTATGCAAGCCACACATTCTATCGGTTTTACGATAAATACCGTATTCAGAATATCGCTTCGACGCCGTACAACCCGGCAGCAAACGGGTTAGCAGAGGCATTCAACAAAACAATCGTCAAACTCCTTAAGAAGTTTGTCTCCTCCAACAAACGCGACTGGAACGAGAAACTCGGCGAATGCTTATGGGCTTATCGTACCACAGTTCGAACAGCCACTGGGAATACGCCATTCTCCCTAGTGTACGGGAGTGAGACAGTTCTCCCATTAGAGACTCAAATACCCTCACTCCGCGTCGCCCTCACTAATCAA
The DNA here is from genome assembly GCA_029216955.1 of Iris pallida. NCBI lineage: Eukaryota > Viridiplantae > Streptophyta > Magnoliopsida > Asparagales > Iridaceae > Iris > Iris pallida. The sequence goes on from JANAVB010025196.1 coordinate 13,768,220, forward strand.
TTAACGACAAATGACAACTACCGACGTCGATTGCAAGAGTTAGAGGCCTTAGATGAAAAGCGCCTCCTAGTTCAGCAAAGGATCGAGCTGTACCAAGCACGCATCTCAGGAGCCTTCAACAAGAAGGTCAAAATCAGAACATTCCAAGTGGGCGATCTTGTTCTGGCAGTGCGAAGACCAATGGTCATGACTCACAAGACCGCCGGCAAGTTCCAGCCAAAATAGGAAGGCCTATTTATCATAGAGACAGTATTCTCCAACGGTGCTTACCGCCTTGCTAAGCAAAATGGAGACTTGCTCATGTTTCCCGTCAACGGCAAGTTCCTGAAGAAATATTATGTCTAAACGACATTCTCCAGATTTTCGAGTCACGTACCCGCTGGTACCGCTGAACTCACCCTCACAATTCTCCAGATTTTTGAGTCACGTACCCGCTGGTACCGCTGAACTCACACTCACCATCACAATATTCCAGATTTTTGAGTCATGTACCCGCTGGTACCACTGAACTCACCCCATAAAATCCTAGATTATCGAGTCACGTACCCACTGGTACCACTGAACTCACCCTATAAATTTCCAGATTTTCGAGTCATGTATCCGCTGATACCACTGAACTCACCATCATAGTTTGTCAGATTTTCGAGTCACGTACCCACCGGTACCGCTGAACTCACATCCTCCATATCCCCGATCATCGAGTCATGTACCCGCTGGTGCCGCTGAACTCACACATCTATAATATTCTAAATTATCGAGTCATGTACCCGCTGGTGCCTCTGAACTCACATCCCGGTCACTCTTTCAGATAGAAATTTATGTATGATTATACCTCTGAACTTTTTTCTTGAAGGAGATCCTCCCTCATGATCTAATACCCGTACTCCTAGTGCACAAAAAGGGTAATCGATCCACAAATTTCTAAAATGGCCATGTCCTCATTACCTCTGAGTCGTTCCACTTCCGCCAAAAACAAATCACCCCTCACATAGAACTTCCATGTCCTCATTACCTCTTATAGAAGCATGGAAAATACTAAAGAAATTGACTCATGCGGCTAAGAAAGACCCATGAGGCTCAAAAAATGCACGCGGCTCGGGGTATCAAGCGGCACAAGGAGCTATGCGGCCCGAAGCATTCCATTCGGCTTAGAAGACACGTGGCCTGATAGTGCCCCCCTCTACCCACGCTGCATTAATTGTTTTGACGGCTGACCCCTCTGAAAAGTTGACAGACCTGACACCAAAGCAGGTAATTATGACTCTGTCATGATGATGAATCTCTAGGGAAGAGAAAGAAAATCTCTGACACGATCCCCCGAGAGCAACAAAATGCCACGTGGCCCTGCCACGTGGGTGTGCTTATGCGGCTCGAAGTGAAGACTTCCCATGCGGTTCAGAGTGAAGCTGTCCCATGCGGCTCGAGTAGAATCATCCCTGTACGGCTCAAGAAGATCATGTCCATGCGGCTCAAGCAGACACACCATTATGCGGTTCATGCGGCTTATCATATGGTTCAGAAGTCTGAAGGAGGGGGCCACTACCCAGACAGCCCTGACACGTGTCCCAAGTCTTATACGGCCCAAAATTCATGCGGCCCAAATCTTATGCAGCCCAATCTGCATGCGGCTCCTGTCTCACCATTGGCTCTCAGGACACGTGTCCTCAGCCGATCAATCTCCCAGATTTATGGCAATCCAAGATCGGGTCAAATCCCAATGATCTGGGACACGTGGCAGGAGAATAAATTTGATTTATTCGCAGATATTAGAGAATCATTATAAGGAAGATTTATGCCAATCAGTATTAATTGCTAATGGGGATTTGGTGTAATCTACCCTTAATGGTTCTGATTCGTCACAATCAGGAACGAACGGCCTGGATTGATCAATCCCAAGGCCGCCGCCATCTCCAAGAGCTAATCATTGGCAACCCTAGTGATCACATCCCACTATTATAAATAGCAAGGTGCCATTCCCTTGTAATATATAGAGAGATATACAAAAAAAGAAACCAGAGAAGAATACGTATACACAGAGAGACTTCCCCCCATAGTCAGAGAGAGAATATACACAGAGAGAGAGAAGCCAGGAGAGCAATCAGAGAGAGAGCAAGAAGGCATTTCTTCGTCAACGACCAAGCAGATCTTCCCCGAGTCAAGGCTGCGTACCGATTGTCCAAGGAGTAAGGCAGAGCGGCCGTCGCTTTCCCGAGCCTCTATCATCACCCCCCAGAATCTAAAATAAACAATCATACTTAGACTGCTGTACCTAGGTTTTCGTCCCTAGGCTTTCTTTGTACGAGTGAGTTTGTATTGTGAGTCTAAGTTCAGTCCTCCGATAATTGTTCTGTACTTTTACAATCAATGGCAAACACGATGGCGACTCTGCTGGGGACTAACTTCTCTACGGCTGAGGAGTTGGTGACGCAATCGGACGCAGCCAAACTTGGCTCTACACAACAAAAGATGGTCGTACGCTTCGACCAACAGGCGTTCGAAGAGATGCTCTCTGAAGGTAGCACTGGCCTGGTCCAGAAGCGCACCCGCACTATAAAGGCTCGTAAAGAGTGGAGGCCAAAATCATTTGCTCCTCGGCAAGCCCTTGATGGGGTGCTCTCTATTGCTCAAGATGGCGAGGAAGACTCCCCTGCGGCCCCACTTCAGACCGTAGACAACTCTGCTGTCCCCAAGTCCGGCAGAAGAAAACACTATGATGCTGGACTTGCAGGGGCAAAGAGGAACTCTACGCGATCCGAGCCGCAGAAGAGTATTAGCCACAGGAAGAAAGCCCATGCGGCTACAACCGCCGACCGCATAAAGAAAACTCATGCGGCCACATCTGTCAGCCGCATAACTTATGCGGCTGCAGTTGCCAACCGCACGGATGAGACTCATGCGGCTATTAAAGTCAATCGCTTGCAGAAAACCCATGCGGCCACAGATGCCAACCGCATGCGGTCAGCCTGTACGGTCGTGACTCCTAGCCGCATAAAGACTCATCCTACAACAAAAGACAGCCGCATGCAGACAGCCTGTACGGTACCCAATGCTTGCCGCATAGCGTCCATCCCACGCTTCTCTCGATCAGTCTTCGATCGGCTTTCATGCGGTCCTGACTCTGATCATTCTCTGGATGATAATCCAGACTCTGTGGTATTCGACTTAGACTCCTCCTATTACGCACCCACAAGTGCTAAAAGGAGGAAGTCTAGGGCAGCACGGGCTCATCAAGTCCAGACGACTGCCCCAACCTCTGACTATCGGGGCGTCTCGATGATTATCACGCGGGCCTCTGATGGAAAGTTGTATAAAACCACTCAAGTCCAGCCCCCGGACAAAGTGGTTCCTCTGACCTGCGTGAGGTTATCCTCTACAAATGCAAGGAAAGAGAAGGAGCTTCGGGGTGTAAAGAGCCCTCACACGGACATCAATGCACCGAGATCATCGTCAACTGCTGTTGCAGTAACGCGGCGGTGACGGAAGACCGACCATTCGTCTTCCAAAGACTACATCACCCGAGCTCAGAAGACGAGGCACCTCCTGTTGTCTCCTGTAAGTCCGCGCAGAAAGTTCTCGCCAAGGGAAGAGGGAAGAAAATGAGCATCTCCAGCCCAAAGGTGTCAACTACTGCAGCTAAGAAACCGTCGTCTAAAGGGTTATCCTCCACTGGAGTATTTCAACACACCCGTTCGAAGACGAAAACTGCTGCAGCAGGAAGTTCGTCATCTGCAACATTGGGGTCGTCGGAACTGGGGGTAGCACTCCTCCAAACATCCACGACAATCCGATATTCCAGGAATACGGACTGGAGGAAGCAAATCCTCCGACGGATACAACAGATACCGACGTCCCCAAGGACATCCTAGACGAAGCAAGCTCCAAAGCTGGGGGTAGTGTTCCTTCCGAGTCCGAACCTGAAGAGAACATCCCTATATATTCTGATGATTTCTTGATGCACGGGTACGACTCGGAGGGTACATCCTCCACCACTCCTTTCATCACTCCTCATGTGAAGACGGTGTTCATGACAGACAGCAATCAAGGCGGTTCCGGTGATCGCCAGCGCATCGACACTTTGGAGGCCATATTACACGCCTTGGTCAAGTCTGTAGACGAGATCAAAGCGGCACTTCCTAATCTGCAGGGGGTGACACCTGGCCAGACAAGCACGGGTCCCGCAATCAACGTAGATTCAAATTCAGCGACACCGAACCCGGGCAACAATCCTCCCGAGATAACGGCCCCTACCGCGACAGACGAAGCCCGAGAAGTAAGAAGAGAGGTTCAGGAGCTCCGAGCAATGTTCCATGCCCGAGAAAACTCTCAAGACCTCCGGATACGGCAACCATATCCTGCTGAATGGAAGGATGTTCCCTTTGTACCAAGATATAAGCCGTTCAATATCAACCCATATGATGGCAAGACTTCAGCAAGTCGTTACATCACTTACTTTGATGTCACTATCGACCATCTCCCCCATGATGATGCTATCCTCACGCGGTTATTCATTGGGGCATTGGAAGGAGTCGCCTTCGATTGGTACCGCAACCTGCCGGACAATTGCATCCATTCCTTCGCTGGCTTCAAATGCCTGTTCTTGGAGAGGTTCTATGAGGTAGGGCAGGACGTCACGATGTCTACCCTCATGGACGTCATTCAAGGAGAGAAAGAGCTGACGAGGAATTACATTGAGCGGTTTCGTCAAACCGCAATGAAGTTACCATATGGCAACCCGGACTCTTCCTTGATCGAAATTTGCCAAAAGAGACTACTCCCAACAATCAGTCTCTGGATGGGCGAGAGTCAATTCAAGGACTGGAAGGCTTTTATCATTAGTGCTACAAGTGCCGAAGAACGATTAAAGAAGGCTCGCCAACTGGGATTACATATCTCAGAGGGAGAGAACAAGGGCAAGCGTCCCAGCACCACCAACGACAATGGGGGTAGCCCCTCCAACAACCGGAACAACAGAGGCAAGCAGGCTATGGTGGCCGATACAGCCCAGAAACCTGAGTCGCAACCTGCGGACAAACGATGGCCTCAAATTACTTACTCTTTTGAAGACGGTCACGTCAAGCCTATCTTGGACATGCTCATACAAGGAGATAGGATTCAGCTTCCTCCACCCAGACGGGAACCTCGGTCGGCTGATATGGAGAACCCAAAGTTCTGCCATTACCACCGCTACGTCCACCATGCTACGCACGACTGCTACCAACTGAAATGATATATCCAGAACCTCATCGATTCAAATGCTCTGGCCATCGATTTCGAGGAGGTAACCGTGGCAGCCAACATGGTGTCCGTACAATTCGGCAGCTTCCTTCCAACAGAGACCCAGGACGGGGTTATACCCATCCCTCTGGCAACGATGGAGATTGCTAATCTCCCGCCTGCTCAAGCTGCTGGTCTAGTATCCCTCACCACATCACGAGGGGAAATCATTTGGGTCCATCCGGACCTAGTCCACGAGGTAACTCAGTCCACTCCATCTTCTAAAAAGAAAAGTGGAAAAGTCAGATCCTGCCGCACCACCTTAGCAGATGAAGAGGAAGTCACGGCCGTTGTTACTCGATCCGGAGCACAATCTCAACCTGTGGCTGAAAACTCGACTGATGATCATCCGCCCACTACCACGGATGCTCCGGGACCGGCTCAGCCTTCGACGACCGACAAGCCTAGGCCGAAGGAGACTGGCTTCGACAAATCCCTCCGAAAGGAAACATCTCACGGGCTGGAGAGGCCCTACAACTTCGACAACTTGGCGCAATTGGGGAATACACCGGCCAAATTGTCCTTAAATGAACTCCTGAGGCTCTTAAAGGATGTCCGTACAGCTTTGAGCGATGCACTTCAAAATGCCGATGCGAACCTGGCTCAGGTCAACCTCACGGGAGAAAATCAGCCCGCAGACCTCCAAGACAGTGCCTGTACGGGAGCAATGCCCAACATCGTCTTCACTCCACAAGACATGCTCAACAAGACTAATCTACACGATCGCCCATTATACTACACAGGCTATATCGGTGACATAAAGGTGGACCGGATGCACATTAACCCTGGGTCTTCCATAAGCATCATTCCAAAAGGACTACTGCATCTTTGCATCCCGATGCATCGCCTGACCCCTACAAACACCGTCATCAGCGGGTTCAATTCGGGCAGGAGCTACCCAATCGGGAAGATCCGTCTGAAATGTCAGATTGGCGATCTCCAATCAGAAGTCACTTGCTACGTCATAGATGCCGACACTTCATACAACATCCTTTTGGGGCGCCCTTGGATACACGATTACATGATCGTGCCTTCCACGCTACACCAATGCTTCAAATATGTCGACAAGCACGGCTTCGTGAGGACAGAATTTGCTGACATCGATCCCTTCAAAGGGGTCGAATCTTATTACTCGGACTCCTGCCTATACGAAAAGTCGAAGAGGCACCTTGAAGAAGGAAATAAACAAACTGATGTTGAAGCAACCACGGGATCAGTAGAACCTCTGACAATCCACCTCCAGGCTCGCAAACCAGGCAATTCTGCACCCCTTACGGCCACGCTGCGTATGGACGCGATCAGCCTCTCGGCACAGGAAGAGCAGTTGAGAATCCGACTGCCAAGGTCCGGCCAGGTACCGAGACCCACGACAGGGCCACTTACCATCAGATTGCCGAGAGTCGGTCAATCCCAAACAGAGAAGCTCAATCCCTCCGATAGACCTCTGACGATACGCCTGCCTAAGAAATATTGTCACCCCGATGCGAGGTCTGACACTTCAAGCGAACCAGCCACCCCTCGCTCCACATCAAGTGCCAGACTGGGGGTTGCTAGTCTACCGACAACCCCACGCTCCGCTCCGTCAGTTGAACCTCTAAAGATCAAGCTGACTAGGACGCCCTTTCAATCTTCATTCACACAGGGGGTACCCGAAGAGGAACCAGAGCTAGCCAAGTATGTGGCTGCCCACACTGACGCTCCCTCCGCAGATGATGTAATCCCTCTAGAAAAGATACCTTACTTCATCAATAAAGGGTTATCTTTGAACTACACCGAGCTCAATAAGCTATGTACAGTGTATGCTATGGAACACGGTATAGGCACTCACCTACATATACAGGTGACAAATGTGTACACCGCTATCCAACTTACTCCAGTAGAAGACGCTTACCGAATAATCGAGGGAGGGGACCACCCAATCATCTTCGGCCGGACGAACAACCCGCATCCCCTCGCCATGGAAGAAGTCGACTTCGGGTCAGATGCTGGAAGACTGCCTCTGTATCTCTATAGCCCTCAATCCAAATATCTCATGCAGAAACAGGGGTATGATCTAGAGACAACGCCTGGACTGAACTACGGCACTGGACGACGATTACCTTTGAAGACGCCAGCCCCGGCGGGCAAACCACGGAACTACTATAACAAAACCCGATGCGGTTTAGGGTATGTAACGCCTACTACGACCCCTGAAAGCTCAGATGAAGAATGCGACTGGCAGTCACATTCAACCGGATCACCGACTTCCGACTCAGATACCAACATCGGAGATGTGTTCAGACAAGTCATGTCAGTCAACATGGCATTCGCCGATGCTTACCAAGAAGACGAAGACATCCCCGAAATCCTTGAGCTAGAGCCATGGGCCCAGCAATTAGACGCACAATGGGAAAAGCGGTTCGAACTGAGAGAACCTCCTACTGAAGATGAGGTCATACAAGTGGATCTCGGCAGCGAATCTTCTCCAAAACCGATCTTTATCAGTAAAAGCCTAACTGACGAAGAACGAGAGTCGCTGTTAGAACTTGTCAGAGAATACATTGATGTGTTCGCCTGGAGCTATGAAGACATGCCGGGGTTAAATCCTGACATCGCTCTCCACAAACTCAATATACGGCCAAATGTAAAGCCAGTCAAGCAGCAACAACGACGCTTCCGCCCAGGCGTCATAGACGCGATCGAAATCGAAGTCAACAAGCTAATAGCCAGCGGCTTTATTCGTGAAGAGCAACATCCTGATTGGGTTGCCAATATAGTACCCGTCCTCAAGAAGAATGGGAAGATTCGAATCTGCATCGACTTCCGCAACCTGAATGAGGTATGCCCCAAAGATGAATTTCCCCTTCCTATCACAGACATCATGATCGACAATACATGTGGCTTTGAACGTATGTCATTCATGGATGGATTCTCGGGGTACAATCAAATCAAGATATCTCCCGACGACGAAAAGCACACCTCATTTCGAACCCCGATGGGCACATACTGCTACACAGTCATGCCATTCGGTCTAAAGAATACTGGCGCTACATATCAGCGAGCCATGAGTATCATTTTTAGAGAACATTTGCGCAAGACAGTGGAATGCTATGTCGACGACATCGCCGTCAAGAGTCGCCGTAAGGAAGATCATCTGCACGACCTGAGAACGGTGTTCAACTTAATGCGAGCCCACAATCTGAAGATGAACCCTACAAAATCGTTCTTGGGCGTATCCAGCGGGAAGTTCTTAGGCTTCATCATCACTGCACGGGGTATCCATGTAGACCCCGAGAAAACGAGGGCAATCATGGAGATGGGTCCCCCGAGAAATCTCCGTGAACTTAGAGGCCTCCAAGGGAGGCTAGCTTATATCAGGAAGTCCATTTCCAACCTCTCCGTGCGATGCTGACCGTTCACCCACCTCATGAAGAAGGGAGTCTCATTCGTATAGGACGAGGAATGCTAGCGCGCTTTCGATGACATCAAAGAATATTTATCAAATCCTCCAGTCCTGGTGGCCCCGGTCATTGGAAAACCATTCCTGCTCTATGTACGAGCAATAGAACACTCTCTTAGTGCCCTGCTGGCACAAAACAATGACGCAGGCCACGAGCAGGCCATTTACTATCTCAGCCGAATGATGGTCGGGCCCGAACACCGATACACCGCTGTGGAGAAAGAATGCCTCGCCCTGGTATTCGCCATTCAAAAGACGCGGCACTATGTCACGGGGCAAACCATACATGTGATCTCACGAATCAACCCTCTCAGGGTCCTCATGACCAAACCAGGGGCATTCAGCTCCCGCCGCGCTACATGGGCGATATTGCTGTCCCCCTATCATATGATCTTCGTCCCGCAGAAGGCTGTCAAAGGTCAAGCCCTGGCAGACTTTTTGGTGGCCCATCCAGGATCGGAATCATCCAGAATATACGAAAAAATCCCAGATGAGGTCGCCGATTCAAATACAACCACCCACGATAACATATGGCGGATGTTCTTCGATGGCGCTTCAAGAACTGGACCCAAAGGAAACATCGTCGTCGGAGTCGGAGTAGTATTGGTCTCTCCTACCGGGCTAGTGATCAATCGCGCCTACTCTCTCACGGAACCCTGCTCTAACAATGTGGCCGAGTACAACGCTTTGGTCATTGGCCTCCAACTCGCAAGAGCACTGGGGGTAGAATACCTTGAAGCATACGGCGATTCGCAATTAATCGTCAACCAGATTCGGGGGACGTACGAAGTCCGCCATGAAGACATGATCCCCTACCACCAAATAGCGATCAACATTATCTCATCATTCGAGGGATTCTTCATCGAACACATCCCCAGACTCCAAAATTTCGAAGCTGATGCCCTAGCAGGCCTGGCTGCTTCCCTAGCAGTGCCAAACCACTCTCATCATTCGGTTGAGGTGATCGGCCATGAGCTGGGCTGCTCCAAGAACAACATTCAAGCCATGGCGAGTTATTCTGCTCAGATGATCGACGAAGCGCCAGACTGGAGACAACCATTCATAGACTTTGTGGTCTACGACATCCTGCCCGAGAACCCGAAGGAGGCTACTTCTATCAGACGTCGTTCTCTCAGATTCTTCTACGATACAGAGACGAAAATGTTGTATCGCCGCTCCTACGACGGATTACTACTTCGGTGCTTGTCGAACGCAGAAGCCAAAGAAGCCGTAAGAGAGGCTCATGACGGTGTCTGCGGGGCCCATCAGCCTGGCCCTAAGCTGCAAGACCGCCTTCGCCGGATGGGCTACTACTGGCCCACGATGGTGGCTGATGTAATAGATTATGCCCGAAAATGTAAGGCCTGTCAAGTCCACGCAGACTTCATTCACCAACCATCCAAATTTCTACATCCGACAGTGGCGTCCTGGCCATTCGAAGCATGGGGAATGGATATCATTGGTCCAATCACCCCACCTTCCTCCCGAGGACATCGCTTCATACTTGCGATCACTGATTACTTCTCAAAGTGGACAGAAGCTGTCCCACTCACCGAAGTCAAGACTTCGAACATAATCAGCTTCCTGAAGCACCACGTCATCTACCGCTTTGGACTGCCCCGAAGGATCATCCATGATAATGGTCCGCAGTTTATAAGCCACGTATTCTACCGATTCTGCGACAAACACCGCATTCAGAATGTCGCTTCGACACCATACAACCCGGCAGCAAACGGGTTAGCAAAGGCATTCAACAAAACAATCATCAAACTCCTCAAGAAATTTGTTTCCTCCAACAAACGCGACTAGAACGAAAAGCTCGGCGAGTGCTTATGGGCTTATCGCACCACGGTTCGAACAGCCACCGGGAATACACCATTCTCTCTGGTGTACGGGAGTGAGGTAGTTCTCCCATTAGAGACTCAGATTCCCTCACTCCGAGTCGCCCTCACTTATCAGTTGACAACGGATGATAACTACCGACGTCGACTACAAGAGTTAGAGGCCTTAGATGAAAAATGCCTCCTAGCTCAGCAAAGGATCAAATTATACCAAGCACGCATCTCAGGAGCCTTCAACAAAATGGTCAAAGTTAGAACATTCCAAGTGGGCGATCTTGTTTTGGCAGTCAGGAGGCCAATAGTCATGGCTCACAAGACCACCGGCAAGTTCCAGCCAAAATGGGAAGGCCCATTTATCATCGAGGCCGTGTTCTCCAATAGTGCTTACTGCCTCGCCAAGCAGAACGGAGACTTGCTCATGTTGCCCGTCAACGGCAAGTTCCTGAAGAAATACTATGTTTAAACAATATTTTCCAGAGTTTCGAGTTATGTGTCCGCTGGTACCACTGAACTCAACCCCCTAATTTTCCAACTTATCGAGTCACGTACCCTCTTGTACCGCTGAACTCATATCCCAAATTCCCAAGTCATGTACCTGTTGGTACCTCTGAACTTACATTTTGATTCCAACATTCATGGATTATCGAGTTATGTGCCCATCGGTACCCCTGAACTTACATCCCGGTCACTCTTTTGAAAGAAGGTCATGTATAATCATACCGTTGAACTTTCTTCCTACAAGAGATCCTCCCTCATGATCTAATACCTGCACTCCCAGTGCACAACAAAGGTAACGGATCCACAAATTTCCAAGATGACCATGTCCTCATCACCTCTGAGTCGTCCCATTTCCGCCAAAAACAAATCACCCCTACATAGAATTTCCATGTCCTCATTACCTCTGAGTTATTCTACGTACCCCCCTTCATTTAGCCCACTCCTGTCATGTCCTCATTACCTCTGAATGGGAAGGCTCCGTCGAAGAAACCTTCATACTTGCCATGTCCTCATTACCTCTGAGTAAGTATGATGATCCCCTTTCGACCTATTACCTGTACCCACAACCGGAGTACGCCAAGGGTAATGGGTCCACAAAGGTCCTCTGTTGACCACAAATGTCCTCTGTTGACCATAAATATCCTCTGTTGACCACAAATGTCCTCTGTTGACCACAAATGTCCTCTGTTGACCACCAATACCCTCCGTCGAGTTCGCTCCTGCCATGTACTCATTACCTCTGAACAGGAAGACTCTACGTTCGAAAAACTTTCCTACTTGCCATGTCCTCGTTACCTGTGAGCAAGTATGCCAGTTCCCCTTCATCCTATTATCCGTATCATAAACCAGGGTATGCCAAGGGTAATAGGCCCACAAATATCCTCAGCTAAATTTCTTAACACAAACCTATCACCTCATCATGCCCCAGGAGCCCAGCTGCTCTACGGCAATTCTTTTCTCAATACCAAGAGCACCCATGACCACTTTGCTATGGCTGCTTCAGGCATCCTGACCAAAACTTGTTATCTCTACCTAAAACCAAGGTACGCCATGGATAACAGGTCCACAAATATATCCCCTATGTGGGGGAGAACATCACCACAATATCACAGGCACAGCAAGCAATACAAATGAAGGGTAGAATTAAAAGTACTCTTTATTTGAAGGAAGGAAAAAAAAGTACTACATATTTCGGGACCACGTCCCTTTCAAAAAAAAAAGAGAGAAGAAGAGGAAAACGGGGACAAAACAAGAGGCCGATTATAGCTCGGCATTGCACAACTCCAAAAGACGGTCCTTTACCAAAGCAGTCCCCCGATCAAGCCTTTGCTTAGCTCGACGCTCGGCCTCTTGGGATAGCTGCTCTGCGTCATTCAAATGTGAATAAGCCTGCCAGTTGTCCTCCACCTTCTTTAGGGCAAGCTCTAGATTAGCAGAAGCCCTACTATACTTGCCAGCCTCCTGAATAGCAATCTCTTTCTCAACACGAGCGGCCTCAAGCTCTGACTCCAGGAAAGCCAGTTTTCTCTGGAGCTCGAGGATATGTTCCCGAACATCGGCCACCCCACGAGAAGCATCCGCTTCCCGAGTCGTGTAATTTTCAGTCCGACGGCTCCACTGGTCGTGCAACTGAGTCAGATTCTGACGGTCCTATAATATAGCCGGTTTGAGTGATTCCCGGGCAGCCATCACCTTCTCCACCACGGTAGTGAGGAAGTTGCGTTCTCGATTTATGGCCACAGGTAAATCAGTCTGTTGCAACGAGCGAAACTGGGCAACGAGACGGTCAGCCTCTAATAGCTTAGGCTCCAAGAGCGCAGCCAGTTCCTCTCCCCCAGGGAGCGTTTTAAGGGTATTAATCTGGCCGCCAGCACATCGACGGGCCAGAGTGAAGGGAGTCCCCCTTTCCACCGCTGCTTCGATCCCCCTCTTCAGATGACGATGGAAACTAGCAACTACGTCCTGTAACGCATCATCCAAGACTTTTATGGATGACGGCGTCAGAGGGAGAGTGGCAGACGGTACCAGAGGGGCAGTTTCAGAAGTTACCGCACCCGCCACCAAAGAAGTAAATTCCGTACGAAAAGAGGCTTGAATGGCGGCTAACTCCTCTTCCGCCGCCCGAATAGCGTGGATGCTCGGCAGGAAGGAAAGGTTGACCCCCGAAATCACATTCGTAAGGGAGGACACAGGGGGTATCGTCCCTTGTCCCGGCAGTACCGCTGCCTGAGGCCCCAAGCTCGACCCAGACGAAGGACCCTCAACACACGGAGATTCCGTCAGGCCCTCTCCGGTAGGGTGTGATCCAGAAATATCAGTCACTGACAATGACGGGTTGGGATCTGAACATCCAAAACAACCGTTAGACGAAGAATTTGAAGAATAATAGGAACACGTATGCTGATTCACGAACTATAGTTCAATTTGCATTACCAGGGGAAGAGCGTGGGGACGACGGCTCGTTCACCACCGGCATAGTTTCCCTACCCACAAAGCCATCATGAGGGGGCTCAGATGTTTCAGAAACAGGCGCAGTAAAGCTCCCATCCCCCTGGGTTGAGGTTCCTGCAGGGCAAGAATCCTCGGTCGCAACCGGAAGTACCCCAGCAGCAATAATAGCGGTGCACACCCCACTGACTAAATAAGACAGGACTGGATTAGCCTCCATAATTGGGTCCTGAGGGGCGAGCTCGTCCGACGCCTATAAAGAGCAGAAGAAACAAATAATTAGGTCACAACATAAAAGAAGAAGAAAGGAAACAGCTGAAGCCCAAGTCACCTCAGGAACATCCTCCACATCATCAATAAGTAGCCTGCGACGTCTTACAGCAGCGTGCGTCGTAGAATAAGTTCGGTCGTCAGTGGTAGTCACGCGCCTGCTCCGTTTACGCGAGGGGCCGGGTATCGTAGATGGTTGATCCTTCACCACCTCGTCAGACAGACTAGACAATTGACCCACGACCCTTTCAGCCTGCACGACTGGAGGTTGAGTCCCAACCTCCTCACCCGAAGAATAGGACAAGTCATAGGTGTCCTGTTCGTCGTCCCCCTCTTCCGCCCTATTGGACTCTGAGTCCGACACAGGAACTCTATTCGCCCTTTTTTTCCGCTTCTTTGACCCTTCTGGCTTCTCGGCCAAATTGGTGCCAACAATGAAGTTAGTATTCGTATCAAAACCAACAGGAGGTTTGCTCACTGCAACATGATAAAGAGCCGCTATATACAAAATATCACCCTCCACCTTGGCGTCAGGGAGTGAGAAGCTGGCTCGGGTATGGGTCGCATTATAATAATGCCAAGCCCGAATGCCATCAAGTACACTGCCCTCGAAGCTCAAGCAAGCGCTAGGGCAATCCAGGAACAATTGACTATACCCAAATTGACGGGAAAATCTACTGGGCAGATAAGGCTCCAAGTATACCCTGTTCCGGTAACGATACACCAGGTGCGCGGGACGGATGTTGCGTAACCAAAGAAGCATCTTCTCAGTTAAAAGTTGGGGAGGATCAACGCCGTCAACATGTACCCTCCTCACTTCTCCAGGGGTGAACTCAGGGAGAGATACGAAGAATTCGAGCTCGTCAATTCTCGCCAATACCGGCAGACCGGCATGGTATCATGTTCCCAAGGCTGATAACGATATCGAAAAATTAAGGCGTCATCAACAGAGACGTTTTCATCGGGTCCCGGCCTCATCAATGACCAATAGTGCATCAATAACCACCCCATGAGGCAGTGGTATGGTAGTTCTATCCGGTTAAAGTCTGCCGACACATCACGAGCAATAACTTTGGATGTAAAGGTACGAAGGCCGTGGTGTATGCTACACACCATGGCCGGGAGAAGCGCCAGCCTCACTTTGAAGACCAATTTTACAGCAGGAAGAATGAAATGGCGGCTGATCCATTCTATAGAACCCGTGCCGCCCGAGACTACAAAGTTGCGTAGCCACACCATCAAAAATCCAGCCAAGATCGCTTTATTAGACATCTCCCAGGTACCATAGTAGAAATAACTGAGGGAGTCAGTGCTACTCCCAAACCGGTCACGAGTAGACTTCGACTTCTTAACCTTCGACATCATATCCTTAACCTCCTCTGAGGTTTGGGGAGCTCGAGACGAAACGTGACCAGAAGGACGCAACTTAAAAAGATACAGAATCCAGTCCCTGGTATGAGGGGCGTTCCCTTCTGAACTATTTATCTTCTTAATAGCCATCTGATGGCAGGCACTATGATGACACAACAGTTCTTGGTACACGGCGATGAAGCCAGGAAACCGCTGATCCAAATCCCCGAGCTCTTCGTTTGTCGGCGTGTATGCTTCAAAAGCTTCGTCTCCCCACGGCAATCTGGATACAGTGTTCATTTCGTGAAGAGCAAGCCCCAGTTCTCCTCCGGGGGTAAAGAAAGTCCCAGTATGCCGGTTATACAACTCCAATAGAGCCATAAACAAGGGCTTGTTAATGGGCAATCCGTAGCAGTTACCCCTGACGGCGTAGTAAAGATCAATTTCCTGAAGGAAGTTCCCGTACGTCCTCAGAATCCAGGAGGTAAGATTAGTCCATGTGGGAATAGGGTTAATCCAATTCAGCAGTGACAACCTGCCTATGGGATAAGACCCCTTGCGAGCAAGCTGATTCAGAAAAGTATCAGCTAGGGTGAAGGAAAAATTAGGGCCGGTGGTGTTCACAAAAGTACCCGGGAGCAGCCCTATCACAGTCCGACTCACGGAGTCCTTGCCCGCACATATTAAACCCGTGCGTCCGTTGTGGTGAATTTTGCCCATAAACATTCCCTGTTGGATAGGAGTCAAAGAGCTCACCATCGTCCTGTTCAGCGGTACCATGTTAAACCACGAGAGAGGATAATGTCGCTCCATCTCGGGAATATGAATCTCTACCCCGTCTACAGAAAAATCCCAGTGCTCTGTGACATCCAGCAATCGGGAGTTCTTTATGGAAAAGGCATCCTCGAAGAGAAAGGCCGGTTTCAGATATTCCCCATCCAACTGCCTCGAATTCATCATGGAACAAAGAAAGTTGAAAGGTTGTTTGTTGATAGCAGCCACCCTATCCCTAGGCTCATTAGTGGGAAGCTGATCCACTATACGACGGATTAAGTCATCAAGTTGCACGCCCACGGCGCACCGAGCTGGACCCACAAGGAGCTCTTCTGCTGGATTGGTTGGAAGATTCACTGAAGAAAGGACAAAAGAAGAAACAGGATTAAAAGAAAGCTAAAATAAAAATTTACTGAATAAAGAAGCTCTCACGAGCCTATGCGGTTCAGGTCAATAAGGTCTTATGCGGCTCCAGTCCAGTGGGGTCCCAACTTATGCGGCTCCAATCCAGTTGGGTCCCAAGAAATGTAGTTTTGGGGAAGCATATGAGGTTCGAGTCAATACAGTCACATGCGGCCTAACTCAGATGCGAATTCCATATGACTCTAGCTCGATAGCTTATGCGGGTTGGACGAGTGA
This sequence comes from Iris pallida, assembly GCA_029216955.1. Lineage (NCBI taxonomy): Eukaryota > Viridiplantae > Streptophyta > Magnoliopsida > Asparagales > Iridaceae > Iris > Iris pallida. Next base: position 13,784,753 of record JANAVB010025196.1, read on the forward strand.
ACACATTTTTAAACAGAAGAATTCATGCGACACAAAGCGCTATGCGGTTCAGCCTGTTAAAACACATAGGCGGCTCTGTTCAGAGGAGATTGTATGTAGTTTAGATCCGTCTTCTGCGATTCAAACATGGGGCTTTATCTATACGGCTCGGGCATGAAACAGTCATGCGGCTCACACAGCATATGCGGCTCACACAGCATATGCGGCTCTGCCATCAAGATTGGAGAAGGGGCTTGTGCATAAATATACAACAGAGCCATGAGTACTAAAGATCTAAAAGCGACCCTTACCCTCAAAAGCAGGACGAACATCAGAGGGCACTTCGGGTGCGTCAGGTTCGACGGATGACGAGGACGTCACCCTCTTACCCTTCGCGGCGGTGGAAATGGCTTTAGAAGACTTAGGAGCCATTGCTTCGACAATGAAGATTGGAAGGAGAAGACAGGAAAAAAAGTGAACGAAAGAGAAGGTAAAGAAGTCCCTCCGGCTAAAGTTACCCGTATTTATAAACAGAGATGGAGCGTTTCGATTCCCGTGCATACACATAAACTGACCCTTCGGTTATCAAAATAAGCCGCCGAAAATGAAGGCTAAGCTCCTCGGATCCCGCACCAAAAAGCGCCCTTTAAAGATCGACAACACTTAACTGCTAAAGATTGCCATACGTGGCAAATGATGACGTGGCTAGAGGCTATGCGGTTGAAAGTCTCCTGTGGCTGAATCACCTATGCGACTGAATAATTCATGTTGCTAGAACTCTTATGCGGTCAGCGGCCAATACAACCATGCTTCTTGTTCAAAGTATTTCAATTTTACAAATTAAAAACTTTGAAGGGGGTCATGTAGAAGCATGGAAAATACTAAAGAAATTGACTCATGCGGCCAAGAAAGACCCATGCGGCTCAGAAAACACACGGGGCTCGGGGTATCAAGCGGCACAAGGAGCTATGCGGCCCGAAGCATTCCATGCGGCTCAGAAGACACGTGGCCTGATAGTGCCCCCCTCCACCCATGCTGCATTAATTGCTTTGACAGCTGACCCCTCTGAAAAGTTGACAGACCTGACACCAAAGCAGGTAATTATGACTCTGTCATGATGATGAATCTCTAGGAAAGAGAAAGAAAATCTCTGATACGATCCCCCGAGAGCAACAAAATGCCACGTGGCCCTGCCACGTGGGTGTGCTTATGCGGCTCGAAGTGAAGACTTCCCATGCGGTTCAGAGTGAAGCTGTCCCATGCGGCTCGAGTGGAATCATCCCTATGCGGCTCAAGAAGATCATGCCCATGCGGCTCAAGCAGACACACCATTATGCGGTTCATGCGGCTCATCATATGGTTCAAAAGTCTGAAGGAGGGGGCCACTGCCCAGACAGCCCTGACACGTGTCCCAAGTCTTATGCGGCCCAAAATTCATGCGGCCCAAATCTCATGCGGCCCAATCTGCATGCGGCTCCAGTCTCACCATTGGCTCTCAGGACACGTGTCCTCAGCCGATCAATCTCCCAGATTTATGGCAATCCAAGATCGGGTCAAATCCTAATGATCTGGGGTACGTGACAGGAGAATAAATTTGATTTATTCGCAGATATTAGAGAATCATTATAAGGAAGATTTATGCCAATCAGCATTAATTGCTAATGGGGATTTGGTGTAATCTACCCTTAATGGTTCAGATTCGTCACAATCAGGAACGAACGGCCTGGATTGATCAATCCCCAGGCCGCCGCCATCTCCAAAAGCTAATCATTGGCAACCCTAGTGATCACATCCCACTATTATAAATAGCAAGGTGCCATTCCCTTGTAATATATAGAGAGATATACAAAAAAAGAAACCAGAGAAGAATACGTATACACAGAGAGACTTCCCCCCATAGTCAGAGAGAGAATATACACAGAGAGAGAGAAGCCAAGAGAGCAATCAGAGAGAGAGCAAGAAGGCATTTCTTCGTCAACGACCAAGCAGATCTTCCCCGAGTCAAGGTTGCGTACCGATCGTCCAAGGAGTAAGGCAGAGCGGCCGTCGCTTTTCCGAGCCTCTATCGTCACCCCCCAGAATCTAAAATAAACAATCGTACTTAGACTGCTGTACCTAGATTTTCGTCCCTAGGCTTTCTTTGTACGAGGGAGTTTGTATTGTGAGTCTAAGTTCAGTCCTCCGATAATTGTTCTGTAATTTTACAATCAATGGCAAACACCTCTGAGTCGGTCTATGAGCCCTCTTTTATTGAGCCCACTCATGTCATGTCCTCACTACCTCTGAATGGGAAGGCTCCGTCGAAGAAACCTTCATACTTACCATGTTCTTATTACCTCTGAGTAAGTATGATGATCCCCTTTCGACCTATTATCTGTACCCACAACCGGAGTACGCCAAGGGTAATAGGTCCACAAATGTCCTCTGTTGACCATCAATATCCTCCGTCGAGTTCACTCCTGCCATGTTCTCATTACCTCTGAGTAGGAAGACTCTACGTTTAAAAAACCTTTCCACTTGCCATGTCCTCGTTACCTCTAAGCAAGTATGTATGTTCCCCCTCATCCTATTATCTGTATCCTAAAATCAAGGTACGCCAAGGATAATAGGCCCACAAATATCCTCAGCTAAGTTTCTTAGCACAAACCTACCATCTCATCATGCCCCAGGAGCCCAGCTGCTCTACGGCATTCCTTTTCCCAATACCAAGAGCACCCATGACCACTTTGCCATGGCTGCTTCAGGTATCCTGACCAAAACTTGTTATCTGTACCTAAAACCAAGGTATGCCATGGGTAGCAGGTCAACAAATATATCCCCTATACGGGGGAGAACATCACCGTAATATCACAGGCACAGCAAGCAATACAAATGAAGGATAGAATTGAAAGTACTCTTTATTTGAAGGAAGAAAAGGCATTACATATTTCGGGATCATGTCCCCTTCAGAAAGAGAGAAAACAGAAACAAAAAAAAGAGGAAAAAGCCGACTACAGTTCTGCATTGCACAACTCCAAGAGACGGTTTTTCACCAAGGCAGTCCCCCGATCAAGCCTCTGCTTAGCTCGACGCTCGGCTTCTTGGGATAACTGCTCTACGTCATTCAGAAGAGTATATGTCTGCCAGTTGTCCTCCATCTTCTTGAGGGCAAGCTCTAGATTAGCAGAAGCCCTACTGTACTTATCAACCTCCTGGATAGCAATCTCTTTCTCAAAATGAGCGGTCTCAAGCTCTGACTCCAGAAAAGCCAGTTTTCTCTGGAGTTCAAGGATATGTTCCCGGGTATCGGCTACCCCACGGGAAGCATCCGCTTCCCGAGTTGTGCAATCTTCAGTCCGACGGCTCCACTGGTCGTACAATCGAGTCAGATCCCGACGGTCCTTCAATATAGCCGGTTTAAGCGATTCCCTGGCAGCCATCACCTTCTCCACCACAGTAATGAGAAAGTTGCGCTCTTGATTTATGGCCGCAGGTAAATCTGTCTGTTGCAACAAGCGAAACTGGGCCACGAGACGATCAGCTTCTAATAGCTTCGGCTCCAAAAGCGCAGCCAATTCCCCTCCTCCTGGGAGTGTCTTAAGGATGGTAATCTGGCCTTCGGTACATCGACGGGCCAGAGTAAAGGGAGTCCCCCTTTCCACTGCTGCCTCGAACCCTCTCTTCAAATGACGATGGAAACTGGCGACCACATCCTGTAACGCGTCATCCAAGACCTCCGTAGAGGACGGCGTCAGAGGGAGAGTGGCAAACGATACTGGAGGAGCAGCTTCAGAAGTTACTGCACCCGCCACCAAGGAAGCAAATTCCGTACGGAAAGATGCTTGGATGGCGGCTAACTCCTCTTCCGCCGCCCGAAGAGCCTGGATGCTCGGCAGGGAGGAGAGGTTAACCCCCGAAACTATATTCGCAGAGGACCCCGAGCTCGGCCCAGACAAAGGTCCCTCGATACTAAGAGGTTCTGTCAGGCCCTCTCCGGTAGGGCACGATCTAGCAACATCAATCACTGGCAACGAAGGGTTGAGATCTGAACATCCAAATCAACCATTAGTCGACATAATCTGAAAGAAAAGATGACAAGAACGGATAGGCTTATTCACGAGCTATGGTTCGATTTGTATTACCAGGGGAAGAGCGCGGGGACGACGGCTCATTCACAGCCGGCGTAGTTTCCCCACCCACAGAGTCATCATGCTGGGGTTCGAACGTCTCAGGGACGGGCGCAGTAAAGCCCCCATCCCCCTGGGTTGAGGTTCCAGTACGGTGGGAATCCTCGGTCGCAACCGAAAGCACCCCAGCAGCAATAATAGCGGTGCACACACCATTGACTAAATGAGATAGGACCGGATCAGCCTCGGTAACCGGGTCCTGAGGAGCGAGCTCATCCGACGCCTATGAAAAGCAAAAGAAACAATAATTAGGCCATAACATAGAAGAAGAAGAAAGGAAACAGCTAAAGCCCAAATCACCTCAGGAACAACGTCCTCATCATCAATAAACAACCGGCGACGTCTTACCGCAGTGTGCTTCGTAGAATAAGGTCGGTCATCAACGGTAGTCACGCGCCTGCTTCGCTTACGCGAAGGGCCAGGTACCGCAGATGGTTGATCCTCTACCACTTCGTCAGACAGAGTAGACGATTGACCGATGGCCCTTTCAGCCGGCACGGCAGGGGGTTGATTCCCAACCTTCTCACCCGAAGAATGAGATAAGTCATCAGTATCTTGTTCGTCGTCTTCCTCATCCGCCCTAGTGGACTCTGAGTCCGACACAGGAATCCTGTTTGCCTCCCTCTTCCTCTTCTTGGACCCTTCTGGCTTCTCAGCCAAACCGGTGCCAACAATGAAGCTAGTATTCATATCAAAGCCAACAGGAGGTTTGCTCGCCGCAACATGATAAAGGGCCGCTATATACAAGATATCTCCCTCCACCTTGGCATCAGGGAGTAAGAAGCTGGCTCGGGTATGGGTTGCATTATAATAATGCCAAGCCCGAACGCCGTCGAGCACATTGCCCTCGAAGCTTAAGCAAGCGCTAGGGCGATCCAGGAACAATTGACTATATCCGAATTGACGGAAAAATCTACTGGGCAGATAAGGCTCCAGGTATACTCTATTCCGGTAATGATACACCAGGTGCACGGGACGAATGTTGCGTAACCAAAGAAGCATTTTCTCAGATAAAAGTTGGGGGGGATCAATGCCGTCAATATATACCCTCCTCACTTCGCCGGAGGTGAACTCAGGGAGAGATACGAAGAATTCGGGCCCATCAATTCTTGCCAACGCCCTCTGGCAGGCCGGCATGGTATCATGTTCCCAAGGCTGATTACGATATCGGAAAAGGAAGGCGTCATCAACAGAAACATTTTCATCAGGTCCCGGCCTCATCAACGACCGATAGTGCATCAATAACCACCCCATGAGGTAGTGGTATGGTAGTTCTATCGATTTAAAGTCCATCGACACATCGCGAGCAATGACTTTGGATGAAAAGGCGCGAAGGCCGTGGAGTATGCTACACACCATGGCCGGGAGGAGCGCCAGTCTTACCTTGAAGACCAATTTTACAGCAGGAAGAATGAAATGGCGGCTGATCGTTTCTATAGAACCCGTGCTGCCCGAGACTACACAGTTGCGTAGCCACACCATCAAGAACCCAGCTAAGATCGCTTTATCGGATATCTCCCGGGTACTATAGTGGAAATAACTGAGGGAGTCAGTGCTACTCCCAAACCGGTCACGGGTAGACTTAGACTTCTTGACCTTCGACATCATATCCTTCACCTCCTCCAGGGTTCGAGGAGTTCGAGACGAAACTTGACCAGAAGGACGCAACTTGAAAAGATACAAAATCCAGGCCTTGGTGTGAGGGGCGTTCCCTTCTGAACTATTTACTTTCTTGATAGCCATCTGATGGCAGGTGCTATGATGACACAACAGCTCTTGGTACACGGCGATGAAACCAGGAAACCGTCGATCCAGCTCTTCGAGTTCTTCGTTCGTCGGTGTATATACTTCAAAAGCTTCACCTTCCCGCGGCAATCTAGACACAGTATTCATTTCGTGAAGAGCAAGCCCCAGTTCTCCTCCGGGGGCAAAGAAAGTCCCTGTACGCCGATTATACAGCTCCAATAGAGCCATAAACAAGGGCTTGTTAATGGGCAACCCGTAGTAGGTACCCCTGACGGCATAATAGAGATCAATTTCCTGAAGGAAGTCCCCATACTGCCTCAAAATCTATGAGGTAAGATTAGTCCAGGTAGGAATAGGGTTGATCCAGTTCAGCAGCGATAACCTGCCTATGGGATATGACCCCTTGTGAGCGAGCTGATTCAGAAAATTATCAGCTAGGGTGAAGGTAAAATTAGGGCCAGTTGTGTTTACAAAAGTGCCCGAGAGCAGCCCCATCACAGTCCGACTCACGGATTCCTTGCCCGCATATACTAAACCTGTGCGTCTGTTGCAGTGAATTTTGCTCACAAACATTCCCTGTTGGGTGGGAGTCAGGGAGCCCACCATAGTCCTGCCCCGCGGTACCATATTAAACCATGAGAGAGGATAATGCCGCTCCATCTCAGGGATATGAATCTCTACCCTGTCTACAGAAAAATCCTAGTGCTCTAAGACATCCAGTAATTGGGAGTTCTTTATAGAAAAGGCGTCCCCAAAGAGAAAAGCCGGTTTCAGAAATTCTCCATCCAACTTCCCCGAATTCATCATCGAACAAAGAAAGCGGAAAGGTTGTTTATTAATAGCAGTCACTCTCTCCCTAGGCTCATTAGTGGGAAGCTGATCCCCTATACGACGGATTAACTCGTCAAGCTGCACGTCTGCGGCATACTGAGCTGAACCCACAAGGAGCTCTCCTGCTGGATTGGTTGGGAGGTTCACTGAAAAGAAAAAAAAAGAGAAAAAAGAAGCAGGATTAAAGATGGCTAAAACAAAAAAAAAATTACTGAAGCTCTCACAAGCCTATGCGGTCCAGGTCAATAATGTCTTATGCGGCTCCAGTCTAGTTGGGTTTCAAGAAATACAGTTTCGAGGAAGCCTATACGGTACGAGTCAATACAGTCTCATGCAGCCCACATCAGATGGGAGTTCCATATGACTCTAGCTCGATAGCTTATGCAAAATTGGACGAATGTACACAGTTCTAACAGAAGAACTCATGCGGCACAAAATGCTATGCGGTTCAGCCTGCTAAAAACATATACGGCTCCGTTCAGAGGAGACTTTATGTGTTTAAATCCTTCTTCTGCGGTTCAAACATGGGGCATGGTCTATGCGGTTCGGGCATAAAAAGTCATACGGCCCATACAGCATATGCGGCTCTGCCATCAACTTGGGAGGAGGCTTGTGCATAAATACGCAGCAGAGCCATGGGTACTCAAGATCCAAATGCAACCCTTACCCTTAAAGGCAGGACGAACGTCAGAGGGCACTTCGGGCGCTTCAGGCTCGACGTTTGACGAGGACGTCACCTTCTTGTCCTTCGCGGCGGCAGAAATAACTTTAGAAGACTTAGGAGCCATTACCTCGACGAGAAAACAAGGAAGATCAGAAAGAGAAGACAGGAAAAAGAGTGAACGAAAGAAAAGGTAAAGAAGTCCCTCCGGCTAAAGTCACCCGTATTTATAAACAAAGACGGAGCATTTCGATCCCCGTGCATACACGTAAACCGACTCTTCGGTTATCAAAATAAGCCGCCGAAAATGAAGGCCAAGCTCCTCGGATCCCGCACCAAAAAGCGACCTTTAAAAAATCAACAACATTTAAATACTAAAGATTGCCATACGTGGCAAATAATGACGTGGCAAAAAACTATGCGGCTGAACAGTCTCCTGCGGCTGAGTCACCTATGCGGATGAACAATCCATGCGGCCAGGACTTCTGTGCGGTCAGGGTTTCATATGCGGCTAGAAGAACACAGCCATGCTTCTTATTCAAAGTATTTCAATTTTGCAAATTGAAAACTTTGAAGGGGGTCCTGTAGAAGCATGGAAAATACTAAAGAAAATGACTCATGCGGCCAGGAAAGATCCATGCGGCTCAGAAAATTCATACAGCTCAGGGAGTCATACGGCATAAGGAGCTATGCGGCCTGAGGTATTCCATGCGGCTCATAAGACACGTGGCCTGACAGTGCTCCCCTCCGACCCATGCTGCATTAATTGCTTTGACGGCTGACCCCTCTGAAAAGTTGACAGCCCTGACACAAAAGCAGGTAATCATGACTCTGTCATAATGATGAATCTCTAGGGAAGAGAAAAGAGATCTCTGACACAAATCCCCCGAGAGCCATAAAAATGCCACGTGGCCTTGCCACGTGGGCGTTCGTATGCGGCTCACGTCTCATGCGGTTCAGAATGAGTCCTATGTGGCTCAGGCCAAGAAAGCCTCATGCGGCTCGAGCAAAGAACTTCTCATGCGGTCAAGAGTGAATCTGTCCTATGCGGCTCAGGTCAAGAAAGCCTCATGCGGCTCGAGCGAGGACTTCTCATGCGGTTTAAGAGGAGCATGTCCATGCGGCTCGGGCGGATATGAACCTATGCGGCTCACAAGGATTACTCCCCTGTGGTTCGAGGGCTCAAGTGAGGGCCACTGCCCAGACAGCCCTGACACGTGGGCTTAACCATATGCGGCTCAAATTCATATGCGGCTCACTCGTCATGCGATCCAGATCCCCCAGCAGCTCCTAGGACACGTGTCCTAAACCGATCAATCCCTCATATTTGCTGCCATTAAAGATTGGGTCAAATCCCAATAATCTGGGACACGTGGCAGAAGAATAGATCTAATTTATTTGCAGATATCAGAAGATCATTATAAGGAAGATTTATTCCAATCAGCATTAATTGCTAATGGGATTTGGTGTAATCTACACCTAATGGCTCGGATTCGTCACAATCAGAAACGAACGGCCTGGATTGATCAATCCCCAGGCCGCCGCTATCTCCAAGAGCTAATCATTGGCAACCCTAATGATCACATCCCACTATTATAAATAGCAGGGTGCCATTCCCTTGCAAAGATAGACAAAAAATGAATATATACAACAACAGAGAGAAATACGTATATACAGAGAGACTTCCCCCTATAGTCAGAGAGAGAATATACACAGAGAGAGAGAGAAGCCAGAAGAGCAACAGAGGAGCAAGAAGAGCATTTCTTCATCAACGCCAACCATCTTTTCACAGGAGCCAAGGCTGCATACCGATCGTCCAAGGAGTAAGGCAGGGCTGCCGTCGCCTTCCCGAGCCTCTATCGTCACCACCCAGAATCTAAAATAAATAATTGTACTTAGAATGATGTACCTAGGTTTTCGTCCCTAGGCTTTCTTTGTACAAGCGAGTTTGTAACGTGAAATAAAAGTCCGTTCCTCCGATAATTGTTCTGTTCTTTTATATTTTATGGCAAACAACGGTCCCCGCTGCTGACCTACCGGAGCCTTGGCTCCTCTTCCTAGTGCTGCTCCTTGTGCTACTCTGCCTATGTACTAGGAACACTCACTCAGCTGGTAGTCCGATGCTCCACATAGTAGCCACCTGCCCAGCCTCTTCCTGCACTCATTCTATCCATGACCCGGCTTCTTGTAGTAGGGACAACTGACTGTCTGCTGTCTGGGTGCCTGATGCTGTCTGGGCTGCTGCTATCCCTGTTGATGGCCCTGACCCTGGAACTGCTGCTGGGACGGCTACTGCTGCTAAAACTGATACTGAACGTGCGGCCTCTTGGCTGGTCCTCCGCTACCACTAGCTCCCTGGATGTCCCGTCCCCTATTGAGCCTAAGCTCAAGATTATCCTCTGCGGCTAATGCATCCACTAGGATCTTCTCAAAGGTAGCCCTGCGAACACTCTTGGTATAGTACTTAACCTCCTTTACCAATCCCTTCCTGAACCTCCGGGCCTTCGTCGCCTCGGACAGTCCCTCCACAAATCTGCCCAGACGGCAGAACTCCCCTGCGTACTCCTCCACAGACTGGCTCCCCTGGACTAGGGCCTCGAACTGAGTCCCGAGGGCTCCTAGCACTGCATCCGAAAAGAAATTCTCCTTGAACAGCTTCTTGAATGCTGCCCAAGTCTGCCCCGGAGTACCAACCTGTGGGTCGGTCTGGTACTAAGTGCGGGCCAGATCCTGTATCATGCTAGCTGCTGCCTCAATCTGAATCTTCACCGAAATTGCAGCCAATCTGAATATCTCCTCCATGTACTCTATCCACTCGTAGGCATACAGGATCCCTTCTGTCTCCCAGAAGTTCCTCGGGTACATTTTCTGAAAATCCTGGATGCCCTTCTCCCTCGGAGGGTGCGTCTTCTGGACTACCGCTGGCTGAGCAACTACTCTCACCACTGTAGTCTGGGCAGATCAATGCCCCGACTGAACTCTGTAGTCTTTCTCTGCTGCTGGGCCTGCTGGCCCTCTATGAACTGCTATAAGAACATGAACAGCTGAACTGCGTCAACTGTCCCCGAAGGTGGCTGCCGCTGCTGAAGCACCTCTGGAATCATCGGACTCGGCCCATGTGCTACAGGTGGAGGGGCTCCTCCGAATGCAGCTGAAATGCCTACCCCAGTTGTCATGACTGGGGCTGTAGTACCAAGGGCTGGCTGCTGAGTATGAGAGGTGGCAGGCCTCTCATCGACGTCCCCCTGGCCCTGGCGATGTGATCTCGTCTCAACCATCCTGGAGACAGATCAAAAGAACAATTACTGAGAATGAGTCGAAATAGTAAAGGAGGACAGTTATATTCAAGGGAGACAATTAGCAACAAAATGTAGATATACGAAATCTGAATGAGAGTTTTTCCTAATGTGATTGAGTACCTCCAAAAATATCATAATCCTACTGTAGGCTGTAGTGATACTCTAGTTCGAATACCACTACATAAACTCGACCTGCTTGGGCCACAACTAAAAATGTGTCACGAGCCGCACCCTCTGTGAGGGTACGAGAACGTAACAACGCACAGCCTACGCCGCAGTGTCGGCGGTAGAACGCTGTCCTAGGTCACAACATCTAACAATATAAGGTACCTGAACATTATATATACTCCGAATGGAGGTGACATAACAGAACTGTCTCAATCACATCTAAGGCAGATACATAATAGTAAAGGTAGATAGATAGATCAAAACCACAACGTCATACAATAAGAGAGAGAGAAAATCTAAGTGTCTAAGATAACAACTCAAGAAACATATAGCTCAATACTAGTCTCAAAATATATACAAAATCTCAGAACAACAACTGAAAGTCGAATAAACAATGCTAGAAAAAAATAAGATAAAGCCTAGCTATCTAGCCTAGACTATGGGAGTAGCATCCTGTACTGCAGCTGGGTCCTCCAAAGGAACCTGGTCACAGGTGTCGTCTAAGCCTGCTCCGTAGTAGGTGGTGCATAGGGCCTCATCCTCATCCTCTGTAATATTTCAACAGGTCCAGTCAGGATCGGAACAAGCATAATACATCTCACGCAGTTCATATCAAGTTAGGAAAAATAAAGCATGCAATAGAGTAAGATACATGAAATGCTGAAAGAAAATATATGAAGTAAAGGAGATAACTATAAGAAAATATCTATTATAAATAGAGAACTAGCAGTGACTAGTGAGTCATAGTAAAATATAGACATATGAATAGCATAGAAAGATTCATGACTACAGCTAAGAGTGTTTCATGACTACAGCTACTTGCATATTATTTACATGACTATTTCTACTCCCCCATCCCCAATCAATACACAAGGATCTGTTCAAGTTATGTTAAGATTTATGAAACTTCACATGGCTCATAAAATGAGTGATACGTGAAGGTGATTCAGGATGGCTCTATGAACATGAGAGTATATGTGTCACAAACGATTCGTGAATCAGTGAAAGCATAGAGATACGTGATGATTCGTGAAACGCACAAAACATACAGTATCCGATGCTCCCGAGGGGGATAACATCTCATGAAAAGATCCATATAGTACCAATCCGTGCTACCAATGTGTCAGTATCAAGTAAAATAATCTAGAGCAAGAATATAAATTCTAGCAAGTATAAAACGGTCAGAAAATGTACTCGTCTGATAACTGAATATCCGAAGAGGGTGTACTGCCTGAGGAGAGGTGTCTGTCTCCTAATACGAGCAACACAAGTTATAATATGTCTAAAATGAAGTAATCTGAACATTACGATACATTCTACATGATTCTAGGTCAATCTAGGCCAAAGTCGACTCTTGGTCAACCATGGTCAACTACACTAGTTAAACTAAGTCAACCTAGACTCAATGAAGTCTAACTAGGCCTAACCAGTCTACCCTAGCTAGTACACACCATACACTAGTCTATAGGATATTACACATGTGTATATTTCATATACACAATACCAACCAAGAGTACCCTAGGCTATGTCATCTAGGTTATAGGCCATAGGCCCTATCCCATAGGCAAATAGCTATACACTAGTCTATACATCTAGGTACACATTACCTACATAGGCTATACCTCTATTGAATTACAACCACATATAGGCCATGAGCTAAACACAGCCATACACTCATGGCCAATACACCATATACCATATTAGGCTATATGCATACATTCACATTACATAGGTAATGTACTATTGATTTTAATTTACCTATCACATTCACATATTCACTAGGTTATATATATATATATATATATATATATATATATATATATATATATATATATATACAAAAAAATATATGTATATATATATATATATATATATACATAACATAGAGGGAAATATGTATTGAAGATAATGTGTGTGACAGGGAATTAGATAGGTGTGTGTGTATAGTTGTAAGAGTGTAGGCATATAATAGATGAGATGCAACAGTGTTCCATCTCAGGAACAGATTTCAGTGTGTGTGTGTGTGAGTGTCCTATGTACAAGAAGCAAAGGGTTAATCCAGGCTCAGTTTATAGGTTCAACAGTTAGCATGTAAACTCAGGTTTTCAGAAATGAACCCAGGTTTTAGTTTAACATTGTATCACAGGATTAGTGAGATGCAAAGTGTGTGTTAGGATTCAAGTGAAATGCAAGGTGTTCAGTTAGTGTCTCAGGAATTTGATTTCAATGTACAGGAAGCCAAAACAGTGCATCGTATTGATTGATACAAACCAGTGTCATGTGTATTAGTGACTGTACAAGTGTGTCTCAGATTTTGTGACAGGGAAATATGAGAGTGTGGTGACACATGAGAGTATGTGAGTGAAAGAGCTAAATCTCAGGAATTAGTGTTGCTAACAGTAAACGAGTTCCTAGGAAACCAAATTCAGGATTCCCATCTCACGTTAGAAATAGTTTCAGTGTGATCAGGAAACCAAAACAGTGTGCAGGTAAGCATAACCCAGGTTTAATTCATTCTAAGGAGTCTCAGGTTTGGAATTAAAACAGTACAACAGGGAATATGCCCAGGTTCAGGGTGGCTGTGTACATGATACACAGGTTTATGAATCCTCAAACAAGCACCAACTTGAAAAAGAGTGTTGCCACAATCCCCAAGCCAACTCAATGTAATTACAACACAATTTAACCATTCAATCACATGTAGATGAGTTAACTCATCATCATTCAGCCATATTAAATCTGAGAATGAAAATTAGGAATCAGGAATTCAATTGAACAGGGTTGTATCAGTCCTACTGCATTCGAACAATCTTTCATAAATCTCAAAACAAAATGGATCCTTACACAGCTAACATGTTATTTGTTGTACAACAATTTAAATCATAACTAAAACACATGATATTAAATCATTAAAATGTAATGGAAATGAAGAACAGTGAATTAAATACACTGACACTTAACAGTATCAGGAAAATAGGGGATTGCCCACTTCGACATTAAAATAACAATTACTCAATGTATTTAAGGTTGGTAATTATTAACCAATATGTGCTCGTGTTATACATATACTATGGTGTCCAAAAATAGGACACAAACATGTCCAAAAATGCACACAAACTCAAACATACTGGACTGGTTCAGTGCACAGCATGTCTGGGTCCAGTGCGGGTTGAATCCCTCACTCGACACAGACTCAAATGACACGTGGTCTTGTGGGTTTCGTGTTAGACGTTGCCCCAAGGCCTGTGTCAAAGGACACATGTCCTCGTGTCCAAAATAGGTCGCACGACCCTGCGTGTAGCAGGACAGCGCTGTCCAGTATGCACGACCGTGTCCACGAGTCCAGTGCGACACCGACTCCACACGAAACAAGCTCAGTCGTATAGGTACCCATAAGCGACACTAAAACCTAATTTTTTATTCAAACACAATCCTAAAACAGGAATGAAATGCCCACTGTGGCATTTCGTCGAACACTAAGGTATCTACACTTATACGTGTCTGATACAGACATGTAAAGGACACGAAACTTCACGAATCCTATTCCTACAATTAGAGGACACCTAGGGCTATACATCCATGCCTAGAAATCAAAATTTCATTGGAGGAATAGGAAGTTACCTATAGGTGTTCTTCTCTCAAGAAACTTCAAAAAGAGGGATTCCGTCTAGCTAGCCCCATGCTCTAAAGTGTCTCAAATCTATTATTAGCCTCTATGAACAGTAGGAAAATACAAATTAGGTCACTATGGAAAAAGTTTGAATGAAAAAGGATCAATATTGATCAAAATAGGAAAGAGTTTCAATGAAGACAAACCTTGCTCTAGAAAATGAAGGGATGAATAAAAAGAGGCAACTATTTTGAGAGGGATTAAATAGGGATGGAGGAATACCTAGGCTGGCCATAGAAGTCTAGGGTTAGGTTTTTACGATAGATCAAGGGCTCTCCTTCCATCTAGTTTAATCAATGGTCTAAAATCTAGGTTTCACACTTGTCTTAATTGCAACCTAGTTAGCTCTAACTATTCATGACTTAACCAAAACTAATCATAACTAACTAATACTAACCATGACTCACTAAGACTATCTATGACTAATCTAGGTTAGGTCCAATCTAGGTTAGGGCTAATCATAACACAAGGCAGTTAATTAAATAATATTAAAATCGCACCATTCAAAATGATATATATTAAATTTCAAATAATTATAATAAATCACAATAAGCTCAAATAAATTCAAAAATGACCAAAATACCCTCTAGGCTAAATGCACTAAATTGAACCTCTACTCACATGGTTAGGCTCTAGGTCAAACAGTCTCTAATGTCACACTAGCAACACCAAAATCATAGGTCATGACTTAAAAATAGTTTTTAAATGATAAAAATCACCAAAAAAATCATATTATGATTTAAATACCATTATTAAATGATTAAAAACACAAAAGTTCAAAATTACTCTCATTTTAGAAAATTGGGTGTTATACTGCTTTTGTTCTTTTCGTGGCTCTCTGAAACGAGCGCCTCTGAGTGGGATATGGATGAAGTACCCTGAGAACGTTTCCACATCTCTTTATTCAGTATCCCGCTCTTGGCAAACTCCAGACTGACCATGCCTTCTGGAGCAGAAGCGATCATAGATACTCGTACGGTGTTCCACGAGTCTGGAAATATACATAGCAACCAAAGTCCCTCAACCTCGTCGTCGAACTTGACTCCTATTGAGGATAACTAGTCAACCATGTCCGAGAACTCACTCAAGTGATCGATAATAGATGCACCATCTTTGTACTGCAGACCCATCCTCATCCGGATCAGGAATAATTTATTTACCCCGGTCTTCTTCGTATACAGATATTCTAGCTTATCCCACAGTATTTCGTTGTTAGCCCAATAATTTTATCATGTTTTTGAATATGGCTAATCAATTAAGTTTAACATAATGACGTCACTAATATTTATGTAATCACCACCATCTTGCTACCTAAACTTAGCATTGTCCTAATATTAGCATTGTCCTACTATATTCAATATTGTTATGCTTGTATCATACTACTTTGTTCGTCTAACATGTACTTTCAGACATGCAGCAAGCATGATCAAATATGATCAAACCAGGACACATGTAATGGAGAATTATTAATGGGCCAGAGACGGCATTATACAAGTAGATTTCTCTAAGCTGCGTTGTATTGGAAAATAGGCTACCCAAGAAATATTTTCAAAGTACCCTTTCATTTTGAAAACAACCCACTTACAAAAGTCTAAACTACTTCCTAACTGCTCGACTTTTCAAAAATCCTAAAAATTAATTTGTAAAAATCTTAACAGAACTCCAACAGAATTCGGCCCGAATTAGGCTAGAGTTCGGTTAGTGCCCGTTGGATTTTGAACTTGGTCTTCCCGCAGTTACGAATCTTGTCGGGATTTACTCAAAGAGTTCTGTCCGAATTCTGTCAGAATTTTACCTTTAGAAAAACTATACATAGTGAAGGATTTCAATCATTTCAACTCACTCATTCACTTTCTTATCCCTTCTATCTAATCTTAATATGTTCTTCCAAAGTGTTCTGAGCTATTCATTTTCATACCCCAGGCCAATTACAATCCTCTAAAGATTTACCAGTGCAGTACGGTCTAGAAGTTTCAGAGTGAAGCTTGATAGAAGAAAGACACTTCACAATTGAATTTGATCGAGTACTTCAGATTAAAGCTCGCATTGTAGAAGTTGCATAAACTTCGGATGAAAACTTGTGATATTTTCCAATAGTGGATTCAACTGGAAGCAAGAGTTTTTCCGACTGGACTAGTCCTCACAAGAGGGAAACCAATATACATCCTTGTGTTTGCGTTTGCTTTCTGATCTCTGCTTTTTATTTACTTACTTGTGATATATTATCTGTGATCTTACTGCTAATATTTTTAATTAGCTAATTTTCGATGCCTACTCTATTCGCCACTAGAGTATTGTGCTTTACAATTCGTTCTTACAATTGGTATCAGAGCTAGGACTCTATTATCTGGCTTAACATCTTTAGAGTAGATCCTTATTATCAATTGTTAACCTCTGATTCTAATTGCCTACAACGTCTTCTTTCTCTCCGCAAGCTCCAGCACCCAGAGCAACTCAGACCTTCCGAGAACCGAAAACCGTCACCAGATCGTCAACGGAGTCAACGCATTACCACTCGCTCTATCGACACGGGGACCCAGATAAACAAAAGTGTACTCCTAGGACTACATCTAAGTCCTACATTGTAACACTGTTCTGTTTATAATTAAAATTGCAATCAAAATATTTTAATGGCAAACAAGCTGGCGACTCTGCTGGGGACCTCTTTCTCCTCCGCTGAGAAAGCTGTGTCGCAATCTGACGACGTGAAGGTGGGCTCCTTCCACAAAATGCTGGTCGTACGCCTCAATCAACAGGCGTATGAGGAGTTCATCTCTGAAGGCAGTACAAGTCCTTCGAAGCGGCTGCCGAAGCCGAAGAAGACTCGCCAAGTCTGGGTGCGCAAGGTCGAGGCCCCTGGCACCACCACTGAAGGGGATGCGCCAATGCAGCCTACCCTGCCTGCTGACGTCTTCAGTAGCCAGGATGCGCCTGTGGGTGCAGTACATCCCTCGGGGAAGCGTGGGGCTGACCACATTCCCCAACCTTTTTCTTCTTAGACAAAGAAGATGCATCGACGGAGCAGGGGCGCTGCTAACGCCCTGCGCATTAACTCTGATGTGCCACAAAAGGCATCTGTCTTTGACAGACTCACTCGCTGTCGTGGCAAGGATAATTTGGACTCTGAGTACTATGCGCCCCAGCGGGCTGGTACGAAGAAGTCCAAGGCAGCACGGGCTATGCACCTCGAACGTTCTATGCTAGCAATGAGCCAGAGGCATGCGCTCACAATCATGTGCGCTGCCAATGGTAAACTGTACAAGGTTGACTCGGGTGCTTCTGTGCCGCAAACGAGCCGACCTTCAAAGTCCTTGTCACACTTGGGCGCATCTGCTGCGTTCGCAACCAAGTCGTGCAAGGCAAACTCAGTGGTCTTGAACCCCCGCTCCTATATTAGTTGAACGTCTGAGGCTGGTTCAAGTCACTCTAAATGTTGCTCTTCCACTATTGATCTGGTAGTATCTTTTACGTCGGATCAGAGGGAGCAGTATTTACTTGACCACCCCGGTGAATGGCCATGCCATGCGCCTGATGGGGGTGTGAAGGTGGCACTCTCCTCCAACGATTTGCGTAACATGATCACTCACAAACTCCGATCAGGAGTGTCGACTGACAAGCACAATACGCCCTTCATAGGGCACACCTGTGCTGTAGTCACCATCAACTGTTGTTGTAAGACAACAGTGCCACAAAGGCAGTTCGTGTTCCAGCGACTGCAATCGTCAACGCCTCTCCAACATTGCCTCGGGAAGAAGGTGTCAACTAAAGAGGAACCAGAACTACAGGTTGCTTCTTGCAACGTAGTCTCTAACTCCCCGTCAATTCGAAAGGCAACTGGTCACTCCTCGACCTCGTCCTCATCCAAAATCCAGCCGAGGAAGACCAAGACGACTGTCCCATCCTCAGGAGTGTTTGAGGGCACCCGGGGGAGAAAGAAGATCTCAGAGGAAGCTGGGGGTAGTCAAGACCATGTGGATCTTCATCCTGAAGACGAAGTTAGCCTCTCCAACATAGCTGGGGGTAGTCAAGCCCCTGTGGATCTTCATCCCGATGACGAAGTTAGCCTCCCGAACATAGCTGGAGGTAGTCAAGCCCCTGTGGATCTTCATCACGAAGACGAAGACATCCTCCAGAACAAAGCTGGGGGTAGTCAGGCCCTTGCCGATGCTCCTTCCGAAGATGAAGATGTCCTCCAGAACATAGCTGGAGGTAGCCAAGATGAAGCTCCAGGGGAAGTTCCTCTTCTACAAGAGTGCGAGGCTGAAAGCGAAGCTTCAACCGATCATTCCACTTCCAGTCACGTCATGACAGTATACATGACGGGAGGCGGGGATGCGGAGTCAGATGCGCCGCCAACAGATCTCGTTCAGCGCATGGATACCTTGGAGGGAGGACTCAAAACCCTCTCTGCCTCCATGCAGACACTGACTCAAGCAGTGTTCGAGATACGGTCAGCTTTGGCCAGAGTACCTTCCACTAATCCTAACCCAGGAGTAAACGGAGAATCAAGTGTGCCCCTCCAACAGGCATCTTTGAATACCGATTGCCGCAAAGCATCGCGTGTGTCAGAACCTTCGAATGTACAGCTCCAGACTGTACCACCTTCTCTGACTTCCAGCTCCACGGAAGACGTGGTGGAGATGGTCAGGGACTTGTGTGATCGCTTCGAGTCGAAGAACAGACAAAAGGAGCGCCATAAGATGGGGATCCCGCAACCTTACCCCCTCGAATGGAATAAAGTGGTTTGTCCTCCCAAGTATAAACCATAAACATTGACGCCATACGATCGGAAGGACTCTCCACGCCGTTATCTGACGTATTTCTAGTATCAAACGGGGCATCTCCCGAAGAAAGACGCGCTACTCACCAGCCTGTTTGTCGGGGCACTAAAAGGAGTGGCTTACAACTGGTACTACAGTCTCCCTGACAACTCTATATCTTCCTTCAATGACTTGACACGTCTCTTCCTCGATTGTTTCTATGACGGAGGGAAAGACATGACAATGGCGTCCCTGATAGAGGTACGTCAAAAGGAGAAGGAGACAGTTCGAGCATTCATCGAACATTTTCGACAAGCTTGCTTCAGACTGCCCCCGGGCATGCCAGAACATGCACTTATCTCTTCCTGCAGCATGAATATGCTTCCTGCGATCAAGCTCTGGCTCAACTCCACTCCTCCTCCCGATTGGAGCTCATTGATTATTGCCGCTGAAGCAGCTGAAAAGAAGGCATCCAATGCTCGCCTTCTGGGAGTCAGTTTTCCTGCTATTGAAGACAAGAGAAAACAGCATGCTGCCAACAACCCTGGACTTGAGACGTAGGGGAAGCAGGCACTGACTATCAATGCCTCTAAAGGTGCACAAGAACCTACTCAGAAGCCTCTGCTTGCGCCGAGGCTGAAGGAGGTCTATTCTTTCAACGACGAAGATACCTTGCAACTCTTCGAGATGCTGAAGCAGGGTGATAAGATCAAACTGCCGGACCTGAAGCATCCCGACGAGGTTGGAAGGATGGACAATCTGAGGTACTGTCACTACCATCGGTTTGTCGGACATCCAACACAGGATTGCTACGTCCTCAAGAACTACATCCAGCGCATGATCAATACGAATGTTATTTCTGTCGACTGTGAGGAGAAAACAATCTCGGCTAACCTGGTGTCGCTCCAATTCGGCACCTTGCCGCCAACCACAACACAAGATGGCGTCGCCCCCATCCCAAAGGCGATAATGGAGGTGGTCAACCTACCACCTACTCATGACAACGTGAGTGGACTCATTCCACTCACCACATCTCAGGGAGAGATCTTATGGGTTCACCCCGATCTCATCTCCGAGGATACTCAACCGGAGGTTTGCTCTACCTCCAAAGCTAAGGGCAAGAAGATCAAGTCTTGCCGCATGGTCTCTTCCTCCGCGGAAGAGGCTCTTCCTGTATAAACCCGTTCGCAGCTGAACGCCTAATACGACGATGCTGCCGTTGAGGTGGTGCCTCCCTGCACTTCCCCTGCTGCCGAAGAAGGAGCTCTATCCAAACCTCCAGCAGCCAATAAACAGAAGCATGTAGAGGCCCGTTTCGACAAGCCTTTGCGAAAGGAAAATGCTTTGGGGCTGGCCAAGCCCCACAATTTGACATACTGGCAGAACTTGCCGGTACTCCTTCCCGTTTATCTTTGTACGATCTTCTTCGTCTTTCCAAAGACACCCGCGAAGCTCTCTGCGAAGCCTTGAAGGATACTGAGTCCTTCATCAGTCAGGTCAAGCAGCCCGAGGATCTTCCGACCACATGTGCACACTGCCATTGTACGGATGAAGTCATCCCCAACATAACCTTCACCCAACAAGACATGCTACTCAAGCACAACCGGCACAACAGGCTATTGTACTACACAGGGTATGTGGGTTCCGTTAAGGTAAAGCAAATTCAGATTGATCTAGGGTCTTCCCTCAGCATCATCTCTAGGACTCTGCTGTCAATACTGGGGATCCCGATGTACCGTCTGGCACCCTCCAACACAACAATCAGTGGTTTCAATGCTAGCAAAAGTGAACCGCTAGGCAAAATATGGCTGAAATGTCATATCGGTAACCTCCGCACCGAGGTGACTTGCTATGTTGTGGACGCCGACGTCAACTACAACCTCCTATAGGGTCGCCCGTGGCTGCATGAGTATATGGTGGTGCCATCTACACTCTACCAATATATGAAGTACGTGTCCACCAGTGACATCATTCGGATAGAGTTTGCGGACATTGACCCTTTCAAAGGGGTTGAAGCCTACTTCACCGACGCTAGCTTATATAAGTCGCTCGATGAAGGGGAAGCCAACGACGCTGATGATGAAGCAAAAATAGCGACTGAGCCAGATATGGAGCCAGAGATGAACCCCGACGCTCCTTTGAAGATTCGACTCAAAGGGAAATCGTCTCAGATGCTGCCTCCCATGACCATCAAGCTACCTGGAAAAGAACCGACTTCTCCAGGTAGAACACCCACTGAAGCTCCCTTGAAGATACGGCTCAAGGAAAAACCTCCTCAAACCTCGGCTCCCCTTGTGGCAAAACTACAGGGGAAGGCACCTGTCATCGAAGGCGCAGTCGTGGTACCTCTGAAGGTGCGTCTTAAAGGCAAGCCTTCGCAATCATCCAAGCTACAAGAGATGGCCCACACAGTCCTCTCGGATCTCAAGATCAAATCAGCGATGAACACTCCCGAACCGACCTGGTGCTCACAGATGAAGAGATATGAGAGTACATATCTGCTGATATAGATGCACCTTCTTTTGATAATGTAATCCCGCAGGATAAAATCCAGTATTTTATCAATAATAGAGTATCTTTCAATTATTCTAGTCTTCCACATTGGAATGCCATGTATACACTAGATAATGTCTACAGTCGTTACAAACACAAATAACGACCGTCAATCATGTAAATCGAGTTGTCCCATTCCAAGGAGTCTGTTTTATAGTCCCACCGCGAAATCGGAATGAAGATCCCATCATCTTCGACAAAGTCGAGCGTCATCAAGACCTCCCGCCACTCGAGCTAGAACCAGATACCGGTAGAATACAAGTCTATCGGTACACGGACAGGGCAAAGTACCTCATTCAAAAGATGGGTTACGACCTAAAAAGCAACAAAGGCCTGAACTACGATAAAGGTTGGTGTCTTCCCCTCCGGCTCCCAATACCTAAAGGAAAGCCGCAGGACTACTATCATCGTACTCGACGGGGGGTAGGCTATGTCACACCGTCGGCTACTCCAGAGAGTTCGGAGGAAGAAGAAATAGAACACTCTCATTTGTCCGAAGCATCAACCTGGGATTCTGATACTAGTATCGGCTCAGTCCTCAGGAAGGTGCTATCAGTCAACGTGGCATCTGTACAATCTCAAGACGATGAAGGCGATGACCAAACACTAGAATTCTTTGAGGAAGAACCCTGGGCTCAACGCCTAGGAGCACAGTGGGAGTCTCATTTTGAATTACGCGAACCCCCTACCGA
Organism: Iris pallida; assembly: GCA_029216955.1. Taxonomy (NCBI): domain Eukaryota; kingdom Viridiplantae; phylum Streptophyta; class Magnoliopsida; order Asparagales; family Iridaceae; genus Iris; species Iris pallida. Next base: position 13,807,278 of record JANAVB010025196.1, read on the forward strand.
AGACGAGGTCGAACAAGTTGACCTTGGGGATTGATCTCCTTCCAAACCCATCTTCATCAGCAAGAATTTGAAGGGAGAAGACCGGGAGTCTTTGGTCCAATTGGCCAAGGAATATATTGACGTCTTCGCCTGAAGCTACGAAGATATATCGGGATTTGATCCCAGATCGCAATGCACAGACTTAACATCTTGCCTGATGCTAAGCCTGTAAAGCAACAACAACGACGTTTTTGTCCTGACATCGTGAACGCTATCGATCAGGAGGTGGACAAACTTCTATGTAGCGGGTTCATCCGTGAAGAGCAACATCCGGATTGGGTGGCCAATATCGTCCCTGTCACCAAGAAGAATAGGAAGATACGAGTCTGCATCGACTTCAGGAATCTCAATACTGCTTGCCCGAAGGACGAATTGCCGCTTTCAATCACTGACGTGATGATCGACAATACATGTGGCTTCGAACGCATATCTTTCATCGACGGTACTCGGGCTACAACCAGATCAAGATGTTCCCCGATGACGCAAAACACACATCATTCAGGACTCCGAAGGGGGTTTTCTGCTACACAGTGGTGCCCTTTGGCTTGAAGAACGCTGGTGCTACATACCAAAGTGCTATGAGTACCATCTTCCGTCAACATCTGCACAAAATAGTTGAATGCTATATTGATGATATTGCTGTCAAGAGCCGTTTCAAAGGTGATCACCTACAAGACCTAAAGACAGTCTTCCATCTCATGCGAGCGCATCAACTCAAGATGAACCCCGCTAAATCCTTCCTTGGGGTTTCCAGCAAAAAGTTCTAGGGCTTCATTATCACAGCAAAAGGCATTCATGTCGATCCCGAGAAAACTAAAGCCATCCTTGACATGGAACCTCCGAAGAACCTCCGAGAACTTCGAGGTCTGCAGGGGCGTCTGGCATACATCCGAAGGTTTATAGCAAACCTTTTCGAAAAATGCCAACCCTTGACCCAGCTCATGAAGAAAGGAGTCTCCTACGTCTCGACAGAAGAATGACAGAAAGCTTTCGATGATATCAAAGCTTACTTGACGAGCCCGCCAGTCATAGTGGCACCCGTCGCAGGTAAACTATTTCTCATCTACGTCCGTGCCATGGATCATTCCCTCGGTGCTTTGTTGGCTCAGAACAACGATGCGGGCTACGAGCAAGCTATCTACTACCTTAGTAGAACGACGATCGGGGCCGAACACCGGTATAATCCCGTTAAAAAGGAGTGTTTGGCTTTGGTGTTTGCCATCCAGAAGACTCGCCATTATGTTTCGGGCGAGACAATTCATGTCATCTCCCGAGTTAATCCGCTCAGGGTTTTCATGACGAAGTCGGGATCTTTGAACTCCCGACTAGCTACATGGGCAATCCTGTTGACGCCGTACGATATGGTGTTCGTTCCACAAAAAGCCGTCAAGGGTAAAGCTCTAGTCGACTTTTTAGCCGCGTACCCCATCTCAGAGTCCTCCAGACTCTATGAAGACATTCCGGATGAGGTCCAAGAATCAAACGTCATCGAAAAAAACTCCGTCTGGCGGGTATTTTTCGATGGCGCTTCAAGAACAGGCCCCAAAGGCCAAATCATCGCAGGAGTGGGGGTAGTCATAGTCTTCCCTGATCAGCTGGTCATCCAGCATGCTTACTCCCTTTCGAAGCCGTGCTCTAACAATGTTGCCGAGTACAACGCTCTGATTATGGGACTCCAGCTGGCGCAACAGCTGGGGGTGGATCATCTGGAAGCTTACGGTGACTCAAAACTCGTCGTTAATCAAACCCGAGGGCAGTACGAAGTTCGCCATGAAGATCTAGTTCCTTACCATGAAGCTGTATTGAATATTATTTCAACCTTCACCAAGTTCTTCATAGAACACGTACCTCGATTATAAAACCTGGAGGCTGACTCCCTGGCCGGCCTCGCAGCTTTATTAGCAGCACCCCTCGGGACTCAACACTACGTCACGGTAGTCGGACGAGACTTGGTTTGTTCCAAAAACAATCTATGCTCACAAATGGCCCATGCCATGATGACAAGTGCCAGTGTTAATGTCCGAGACTGGAGATTCCCGTTCATCGACTTCACTGTCTATGGAATTCTCTCAGAAGATCCGAAAGAAGCCGTCTCGGTCAGAAGGCGTTCCCTTCGGTTTTATTATGATACAGCTACTAAAATGCTGCACCGACGTTCCTTCGACGGACTTCTCCTGCGATGTCTATCCAACAAAGAAGCGGCCGAAGCCCTTCGGGAAGCTCATGATGGGACTTGCGGGGCTCATCAACCTGGCCCTAAGTTGCAGGATCGACTACGACGTATGGGTTACTACTGGCCAACCATGGCAGCTGACGCTGTCGACTATGCAAAAAAGTACCATGCTTGCCAACTTCACGCCGACTATATTCATACACCGTCAGAACCACTACATCCTACGGTCGCCTCCTAGCCCTTCGAAGCTTGGGGCATAGACATTGTAGGACCTATCACCCCTCCATCATCGAGGGGACACTGCTTCATCCTAGCCATCACCGACTACTTCTCCAAATGGACAGAAGCAGTTCCACTGACGGAAGTGAAAAGCTCCAAGGTGATCAGCTTCATCAAGCACCATGTCATCTACCGTTTCAGGGTACCTCGAAGGATTATCCACGATAACAGTCTACGGTACATCAGTCATGTTTTTAGCAGGTTCTGTGACAAGAACCACATTCAGAACGTGGCATCAACCGCCTACAATCCGACATCAAACGGATTGGTCGAGGCTTTTAACAAGACTATCGTCAAGCTATTCAAAAAGGTCGTGTCATCCAACAAACGCAACTGGAACGAAAAGCTCAGCGAATGTCTTTGGGCCTACCGTACAACGGTACGGACTCCGACAGGAAATACCCCGTTCTCCTTAGTCTACGGAAGCAAAGAGGTACTACCTTTCGAGATCCAGATACCCTCACTCCGTGTAGCGATCACAAATCAATTGACAGAAGAAGACAATCAACATCGCCGTCTGCGAGAATTGGAGGCATTTGACGAAAAATGTCTCTTAGCTCAGCAGCGCATTGAACTCTATCAAGCTCATATATCACAGGCTTTCAACAAAAAGGTCAAGAAAAGGACTTTCCAAGTAGGCGACCTGGTCATAGCAGTCAGGAGGCCGATGGTGCTGACTCACAAAACACCAGGAAAGTTCGAACCCAAGTGGGAGGGACCTTTCATCATAGAGACGGTATACTCAAACGGCGCTTACCGCCTCGTTCGACCAAATGGGAAATTGTTCATGATGCCCATCAACGGCAAGTTTCTAAAGAAGTACTACTCATGACATCTTTCAGACATGTACTTCCATCTCTACCCAATAAGGGAGTCAGTGGACCTGATCATCAGAGCTCACATACACCTCCCTTTCATAAAATCCTATGATTTCGGAACCTAGTTGTTCCGTAGCATTCTATCCTCAGTAGAAGAACAACCACGTCCACATTACCTCTGAGTTGCTCCTCTACGCCATGAAAAGCAGAATCTTATACTACATAAGATTGTGTTACTTATCATGTTTACCACGTCCATATTACCTCTGAGTAAACATCCCATACAAACAACCCCCGCGTTGCCGTACATCGATCGCAGAACTTCCATGTCCATATTACCTCTGAGTAGTTCCGCGTATCCCCCAGAGTTACTCCTACAACGTCCATAACACCTCTGAGTAGTAAGACTTCATCATTTGAACCCCATATTTGCCACGTCCACGTTACCTCTGAGCAAACATGTCGGTTCTTTCAAACTTATTATCTGTACCGAAAAACCAAGGTGTGCAAAAGATAATAGGTCCACACAAATCACCAGTTCATGACAGCAAAAAATGAACACACCACAAAATTCTTTATTTTCTATTTAAGAGTAAAGAATTACATCTCCAGCAGAGTCACCAGCTTGTTTGCCATTAAAATCTTTTGATTGCAATTTCAATTACAAACAGAACCGTGTTACAATATTGGACTTAGAGTTAGTCCTAGGAGTACACTTCTGTTTATCTGGGTCCCTATGTCGATGGAGCGAGTGGTATTGCGTTGACTCCGTTGACGATCTGACGACGGTTTTCGGTTCTCTGAAAGTCTGAGTTGCTCTGGGTGCTGGAGCTTGCGGAGAGAAAGAAGACGTTGAGTATCTATGTATTTTTGTCCCTCTGTGTGTGTGTGTAGGTCTCCGGAAGAAAGAAATGATCCCTCTATTTATAGCTTGCAGGCTGGCTGCTCATGTGCGCATATGTAGGACGCGCCTGTACGTGGGGACGCCACGTGGTTGGAGCTACGGGAAGCGCATGGATGATGCACCATCATTTGTGGGTTGAATCCTTCAAGCTGTATTTATGGGCTGGCACGTGCCAGGGGAGAGGATCTTTTAGTTGCTGAGATCTTGGGTGATTAGCACCCCTTCATAGGCTGAATTGAGTCAAAGGCTAGTGCCGCTCGAGCTGCTTCATGAACATGTGCACCCCTTTGGCTGAAAAGAACCAATCTTCCTTGATCCTCAGCACCTTCGCTTCAGTAGAAGTGAGGCGATCCCCGAACAAGAACTCAGGCTTCAGGAAAGTCTCATTACCAGGAACGGCAAATTACAAACTGCCACGCTCCATCATCCGCTGGAGAAATGCATACTGTTGCTCCTTGATTTGGGTCATTCTCTCGGGAGACTGATCCAGCATGATGGCAGCTTGGACAGGAATTATTACCTCTTCGTTATAATCAACTCCTATCTGACAGAGTGTCGCGTCCAGAAGTACTTTGTTCAAAAGTGGGACGGTCATCGAACTGGCGGTCAGAGAAAGATGATAAAAACTCAGATATGTTAAAACAGTAAAAAAAAATATCTGAGCCGAGTTCTCATCATAAGCGCACACACTGAACCCAAGCTCAGACACGTCTGAAAGGAAGCTTCAGCGCATCATCAGGACTCAAAGCCCATGCGTGTCAGCGAGAAGCTTCAGCGCATCATCAGGACTCAAAGTCCATGCGCGTCAGCGAGAAGCTTCAGCACTTCATCAGGACTCGAAGTCCATGCGCGTCAGCGAGAGGCTTCAGCGCATCATCAGGACTCGAAGTCCATGCGCGTCAGCGAGAGGCTTCAGTGCATCATCAGGACTCAAAGTCCATGCGCGTCGGCAAGAAGCTTCAGCACATCATCAGGACTCAAAGTCCATGCGCGTCAGCGAGAAGCTTCAGCGCATCATCAGGACTCGAAGTCCATGCGCATCAGCGAGAAGCTTCAGCACATCATCAGGACTCGAAGTCCATGCACGTCAGTAAAAAGCTTCAGTACATCATCAGGACTCGAGGTCCATGCGCGTCAGCGTGTGCGAGTTCTCAAAGAAGATTTTGTGTTTCTCAAAGTTCAGAAAGCAACGACAAAGAATGACAAAAACCCACCAATCACCGCTGGCCGAACGTCGACGGACGTCCTGGGGACAGCATCAACAGAAGCCTCTGCAGGCTCTTTTTCTTTGCTTTATCCTCGGCCAGCACCACCGCGAGGAGTTTTGGGAGCCATCTCGAAAAAAAAGAAGTTAGGGTTTTTGAAAAAAAGAACTCTAAAAAAGAAGAAAGCTCTGGCAGAAAGTAGAAGACTCTCTCTCTCTCTACCAGATGCCTATTTACAGGCTTGGGTGACGTCAGCCGCCGATTAGGTTTCTGCGAAGTGATAATTGCGGATAAACCAAATGATCATCATTAATCTTGTTGTTTATTACGAAGCGTTATCATTTGAAACTGATAGGAACATGCACCTCATCACAGATGCGCAGAGCAATCAGGCGCCCCGAACAGTTATACGCCCCATTGAAGTCAATACCATGCTTCTTATTCAAAGTATTCCAAAACTTGACGAAAAGTTTTGAAAACTTTGAAGGGGTCTTGTAGAAGCATGGAATTTCATGCGCATCCATATGCCAGAATTCCTATGCACCTAATATTACATGCGCCAGGGAGCTCAGATGAAGTACTTGGCACAGCAAAAGACAGCAAAAGTATATACATCAAAAGAGTATTTTATTTCATATAAAAGTCTATTACATGTCAAAAAAAGGCTTTACAAAGGAAAATTTCTACAAAAAAAAGATCTTAAGACTACAGCCAGGCGCATCATCTGCCAAGCGCATCACTTCAGCGTCTCAATTAGGCGCGTCTCTTCAGCGTCTCAGTTAGGCGCGTCTCTTCAGCGTCTCAGTTATGTGCATCATGAAGTCTCAGCATATGCGCTCCACTTCAAGTGCTTCGGCTAAAGGAGCAACTTTCAGCAGAACCAGAGCGGGCAGCTAACCCCACTCTAGCTGGATGAAGAGCTCTCCAAAGCCCAAAGAAGATGGGAGCACCGCAATTCCGACATGCGGCTCATTCGGAATAACGGAGACGGGGTTCGAGCTTCCCGATCTTTGGATACAGCAGGCACCTTTCGCCTGCATCAGAAGCCCGCGACCCCGACTTTTGGATGTAACCGTCACCTAATTCACGAGTGCATACGAAGACAACTCGTCGCATCTTCACCCTTGGGATCATCTCATCAACAGAATGTACTCGAGCAAATAAGTTCATTCGGGAAGACGTGAGAGAACGAGAAGCAAACTCTCTCCTTGCTACTATTTATAGGCCGGCCAAATCAAACCCATGCGCCAAGTGGCGGGATCTCCGAATCCCGTGCAATGAATTTGCATTTACGGTAATGAACCTGACGCTTCGAATTCGGCTAAGTCAAAACGGCTATTTAAATCACTTGAAGAACTCAAAAGTCGGACCAATAAAGATGCGTCATGCAAACGGATGCGCCGATCAGATATCGTACATCGTACAAACGTGCCCGTCAGTACCAAACGTCCCGTATGGATGCGCCTAATAAAGCACAGATCCATGCGTCCTAATCAACAAGGACCCGTGTGCCCAATCGACGCGTCACCCCATCAAGCAATTAATGCCAAAGTGACAGAGTTGGCAGCACGTCCTCCGATGACTGAACAGTTGGCAGCTTTTTTAGAAGACAAAGCATCACCGACGTCAGCATCATCATTACTTTCCTCCGACGGTTACAAACCGACGTGGCCGACCAACCACTTGCATGCGCCTCAGCAGCCATGCGCCCGAAGAATCGTATGCGCCTCAAAAGCCGTGCGCCCAGACCGGTTTATGACTCCTGAAGGTTGTGAGACAAAATCTTCTTATGCGCCCAATCCCAGGCGCATCCTGTCGGATCACTCTCCACCAAATCCGAGATCTTTGAGCTATCGACACGTGCCATGTGTCCTTTGACTTAATTCAGCCTATGAAGGGATGCTAATCACCCAAGATCTCAGCAACTGAAAGATCCTCTCCCCTGTTACGTGCCAGACCACAAATGCAGCTGGAAGGATTCAACCCACAAATAATGGTGCATCATCCATGCGCCTTCTACAGCTCCAATCACGTAGCGTCCCTACGTACAGGCGCATCCTAACATACACTACCAAAATATGTCCATTTAGCGATGGCCACATCTGTCGCCCATCCGTCGGCAATCAGTATTAGCGACCGATAACTGATGGATCTTGGTCAAAATAATCCGTCGACAATCAGCTCGTCGCTAATAATGATCCGTCGCTAAGTAGTCGAGGAGCGACGGAATAGCGACAACTTTTCGTCTTCATAATACGATGAATTAACGACGACTTTCCGACGGGCATTCGTCCATTTTAAGTATTAAATACTTAATTGTATAGACGCTAGCGATGGATATTCCGTCGGTAAACCATCGTAACAGTGTATCAGAGGGTATCGTTCCGTCGCTAGTCCGTCGATCATCGTCGCTAACAAAGGACGGATTAGCGACGGAATACTAACGGATTATCCGTCGACCATGTTCTGGAAATGCTTGACATTTCCATAACCTTAGCGACGGATAAATCATCGCTACGCCGTCGACAGAGCGACTGATTAGTGGCTGATTATCCGTCGCCATGGTTCTGGAAATGTCAAGCATTTTCAGAACCTGGTCGACGGATTTTCCATCGCTACGCCGTCGAGAGAGCGACTGATTAGTGGCTGATTATCCGTCGCCTTGGCGACAAAATTTCCGTCGCTATTCCGCCGAATTATATACCACCAGAACCTTGCCGACGGATATTCCGTCGACCACCCGTCACTACCTGGAAACAGTTTCAAATCTCCAGTTAGCGACATAAATTTCGTCAAAAATTAGTCGGAAACTGGAAATATCCGTTGCTAACCGGTCACTAGTCCGTCACTAACTGAGATTTTTTTTAAAAAATTGCAGCAGTTTCCATGTTTACAAAAATATGCATAAATCAAACCAATATATATTGCATACCAATTATCCAACAATCACATAGACTGTAGAAGCATGAAAAAGAAGAGAAAAATGATCCATGCGGCCAAGGGGCCGCATACGGCTCAGGAATCCCATGCGGCTCAAACGCATAGGCAACTCGAGCGGACTCCATACGGCCCGCAGAGGGAGGCCACGTGTCTTTTCAGAACAGCTGTGCCCAGCGCCGTTCGAACGCAATTAATGCTCTGACGGCTGACAGCCCTGACGTAAAGTAGTCATAATAGCTGACACAAAAGCACTATCTTCCTAGGGAACTAGAGAAAATCTTCACAGCTTCGAGGCAAGTTTATGCGGCCAGATTAGACGAGTTCATGCGGCCAGTGCAGAGAAACCTATGTGGTTCAATCATGAAGGTCCCCCATACGGCTCGGCCATGAAAGAAATTCATGCGGTCCGGCCATGAAGACTCTCATACAGCTCGGCCATGAAAGAAATCCATACGGCCCGGCCATGAAGACTCTCATACAGCTCACCCATGAAGACCTCCATGCGGCTTGGTCATGAACATATTCATGCGGCTCGGTCACGACAACCTTCATGTGGTTCGAGTATAGAGACTATTCATGCGGCTCGGTCATAAAATCTTTCATACGGCTCGGTCATGACGACCTTCATGCGACCCAAATATGAACGCTCCTCATGCGGCTCAACAATGATGACAGGACACGTGTCCTAAAGATAATCAAATTTTGGATCAGATCCCAATGATTTGGGACACGTGGCAAGAGAATGAATTAAATTGATTCATTTAGATTTACGGATATCAGAAAATCATCATGATGGGGATTTATTGCAATCAACATTAATGACTGACATGATTTGGCATAATTCCCATTAATGGCCAAGATCCTTCATGCTCAAGATTAATAGCCCAGATTGATCACTTATCAGGCCGCCGCCACTTTGAGAATGGGCAATCATTGCAAACCCTGATGATGCCCCCCACTATTATAAATAGCAGGGTGCCATTCCCTTGCAAATGATACTTACATCGAGAGATAGGCACATACAGAGAGACGCTCCCCCAATAATCAGAGAGAAAAATCCATAGAGATCAATCCAGAGAGAGAGAAGCGAGAAGAGCAATACGAGGAGAGCAAGAAGAGCATTTCTTCGTCAACGCCAAGCATCTCGTCGCAGGAGCCAAGGCTACGTCCGATCGTCCAAGTAGTAAGGCAGAGCTGCCGTCGCTTTTCCGAGCCTCTATCGTCACCCTCTAGAACCAAAAATAAATAATTGTACTTAGATTGCTGTACCTAGGTTTTCGTCCCTAGGCTTTCTTTGTAGAAACGAGTTTGTAACGTGAAGTAAAAGTCCAGTCCTTCCATAAAACTGTTCTACTTTTTTATATTTTATGGCAAACACGATGGCGACTCTACTGGGGACAAACTTCTCCACTGCTGAGGAGTTGGTGACGCAATCGGATGCAGCCAAGCTTGGCTCCACGCAACAGAAGATGGTCGCCCGGTTCGACCAACAGGCGTTTGAAGAAATACTCTCCGACAAGAGCACTGGCCCAGTCCAGAAGCGAGCCCGTACAAAGAAGGCCCACAAGGAGTGGAGACCCCGATCATTCGTTCCTACTGAAGCTCTTGCAGAGATACCCCCTGTCACTCAAAACGGCGGAGAAGACTCTCCTGTGGCCACACTTCAGATCATAGATGACTCTGCTGTCCCCAAGTCCGACAGAAGAAAACATTATGATGCTGGACTTGCAGGGGCAAAGAGGAACTCTATGCGATCCGAGCCGCATAAGGGTTCTAGCCGCATGGAGAAAGCCTATGAGGTTACATCCGCCAGCCGCAGGAAGAAAACTCACGCGGACACATCTGTCAGTCGTATAGCTTATGCGGCTATAGTTTACAACCGTATGGACGAAGCTTATACGGCTACTGAAGTCAATCGCTTGCAGAAAACCCATGCGGCCACAATTGCCAACCGCATGTGGCCAGCCTGCACGGTCGTGACTCCTAGTCGCACAAAAATAACTCATCCGTCAGCTAAAGACAGCCGCATGTAGACAGCCTACACGGTTTCTAATCCTAGCCGCATAGCGTCTGTCCCACGCTTCTCTCGATCAGTCTTCGACCGTCTCTCATGTGGTCCTGACCCTGATGGTTCTCTGGATGATAAGCCAGACTCTGTGGTATCCAACTTGGACACTTCCTATTACGCACCCGTAAGTGCTTAAAGGAAGAAGTCTATGGCAGCGCGGGCCCAACAAGCCCAGTCAGCTGCCCCAACCTCTGACAATCGGAGCGTCCCGCTGATTATCATGCGGGCCTCTAATGGAAAGTTGTATAAAGCTACTCGTACCCTGCCCCCTACGGCCAATGGGCGGGATAGCCACCAAGCATCTTCCAATAACGAACGAAGGCGAGTATACGAGCTACCTTCGAATCAGGGAGCAGGCGGGCGGCCTACACACTCGCGTGACCGGAATTCCCGAGCCAACAAAGCAAGTGACTTGCGTGAGGCCATCCTCCACAAACGTAAGAAAAGAGAAGATGCATCGGGGTGCAAAGAGTCCTCCTACGGACGTCATTGTACCAAAGTCATCGTCAACTGCTGCTGCATTAGCACGACGATGCAAGAAGACCGACAGTCTGTCTTTCAAAGACTGCAACAGCCATCTTCAGAAGACGAGGTACTACCCGTCGTCTCCTGCAACTCTGCTCGAAAAGTCCCCGCTGATGGAAGGGGGAAGAAGACGAATGTTCCCAGCCCGAAGATCTCAACCACTGCGACTAAAAGACTTTCGTCTAAGCGGGTGCCCACCATCAGAGTTTTCCAAGGTACTCGCTCTAAGACAAAATCTGCTACAGTGGGAGATTCGTCGTCCATAACACAGGGGGTTGCTGGGACTGGGGGTAGCACCCCTCCGAGCCTCCACAGCAATCCGATGTTCCAAGAAGACGAGCCAGGGGATACAACTCTCACATCGGATGCAACAAACCTCGACGTCCCCGACGACATCCATAACTCCCAAGACGAGGCGAACTCGGAGGCTGGGGGTACAGTTCCTTCTGAGTCTGAATCAAAAGGGAACATACCCACATACCCCGATGACTTCTTACTACAGGGGTACGATTCGGAGGGCACTTCCTCCACCGCTCCGTCTATCTCTCCTCATGTGAAGATGGTATTCATGACAGACAGCAACCAAGGTGGTTCCAGTGATCGCCAGCGCATCGACAGTCTCGAAGCCATATTGCTTGCTTTGGTCAAGTCTGTAGATGAGATTAAAGCGGCCCTTCCAACTCTGCAAGGAGGGACGCCTGGCCAAACAAGCGCGGGTCCCGCGGTCAATGCGGACTCGAATTCGACGCCACCGAACCTGGACAACAATCCTCCGGAAATAACGGCCCCCACTGCCATGGACGAAGCACCCGAAGCGAGAAGAGAGGTCCAGGAGCTCCGAGCCATGTTCCACGCTTGAGAAAACTCTCAAGACCTCAGAATACGGCAACCGTACCCTGCTGCATGGAGGGATGTTCCATTCCCACCAAGATATAAGTCGTTCAATATCAATCCTTATGATGGCAAGACCTCAGTAAGTCGGTACATCACTTACTTCGAGGTCACCACCGACCAGCTGTCCCATGACGATGCTATTCTCATACGATTATTCATCGGGGCATTGGAAGGAGTCGCCTTCGACTGGTATCGCAATCTGCCGGACAACTGCATCCACTCCTTCGCCGGCTTCAAGTGCATGTTCTTGGAGAGATTCTACGAAGTAGGGCAGCACATCACCATGTCTACCCTCATGGACGTCGTCCAAGGGAAAAAGAGCTCACAAGGAACTACATCGAGCGGTTCTGCCAAACCGCCATGAAGTTGCCCTCTGGAAATCCAGATTCCTCCTTGATTGAAATTTGCCAAAAGAGACTCCTCCCAACAATCAGTCTCTGGATGGGCGAAAGTCAATTCAAGGACTGGAAGACGTTCATTATCAGTGCCACAAGCACCGAAGAACGACTGAAGAAGGCTCGCCAACTGGGATTACACATCTCGGACGGAGAGAACAAGGGCAAGCGTCCTAACACCAATAATGACAATGGGGGTAGCCCCTCCAACAATCGGGATGGCAGGGGCAAGCAGGCTATGGTGGCCGACACGGCACAGAAACCTGAGCCAAAGCCGACAGATAAACAATGGCCGTAAATCACTTACTCCTTCGAAGACGGTCACGTCAAGCCCATCTTGGACATGCTCATACAAGGGGATAGAATTCAGCTTCCTCCACCAAGAAGGGAACCGCGGCCGGCAGAGATGGAGAACCTAAAGTACTGCCATTATCATCGCTACGTCCACCATGCTACACACGACTGCTACCAGCTGAAATGGTACATCCAAAACCTCATTGATTCGAACGCTTTGGCCATCGATTTCGAAGAGGTAACGGTGGCAGCCAATATGGTGTCGATACAATTCGGCAGCTTCCCTCCGACGAAAACTCAAGACGGGGTGGTCCCCATCCCTCTGGCGACAATGGAGATTACTAATCTTCCACCTCCCCGAGATCAGGCTACTGGTTTAGTGCCCCTCACCACATCACGAGGGGAGGTCATGTGGATCCATCCAGACTTGGTATCGGAAGTGACTCGGTCCACATCGTCTTCTATCTGCAAGAAAAAGAATAGAAAAGTCAGGACCTGCCACACAATCTCGGCAGACATCGAGGAAGCTACAGTCGTCGTCACGCGGTCCGAGCGCAATCCCAACCTGTGGTTGACAATCCAGCAGAAAATCATCAACCCACCATAACAGATGCTCCGGGACTGGCTCAGCCTTCGACGACCGACAAGCCTAGGCCGAGGGAGACTCGCTTCGACAAATCCCTCCAAAAAGAGGCAGCCCAAGGGCTAGAGAGGCCCTACAACTTTGACATCTTAGCGCAATTGGCTAACACACCTGCCAAGTTGTCACTGTACGAACTCCTAAGGCTCTCCAAGGACGTTCGTATTGCATTGTGCGAAGCACTCCAAAATGTCGATGCCTATCTTGCTCAATCCAACCTCATCGAAGAGGACTCACCTGTGGATCTCCAGGATAGTGCCTGCACTGGCGCAATGCCAAACATCGTCTTCACTCCGCAGGACATGCTCATCAAAACTAATCTGCACGATCGCCCACTATACTATACTAGATACATCGGCGACGTAAAGGTGGATCGGATGCACATTGATCCTGGCTCTTCCATAAGCATTATCCCGAAGGGTCTGCTACATCATCTCCGCATCCCGATGCATCGCCTGACGCCTACAAGTACCGCCATCAGCGGGTTCAATTCGGGCAGTAGCTACCCTATTGGAAAGATTCGTCTGAAGTGTCAAATTGGCGACCTCCAATCCGAAGTCACCTGCTACATCATCGATGCAGACACTTCTTACAACATCCTCTTGGGGCGCCAGTGGATACACGATTATATGATCGTGCCTTCCACGCTGCACCAGTGCTTCAAATATGTCGACAAACACGGCTTCGTGAGGACAGAATTTGCTGATATCGATCCCTTCAAAGGGGTCGAATCTTACTACTCAGACTCCTGCCTGTACGAAAAATCGAAGAAGCATCTTAGTGAAGGAGATGTACAAGCTAGTACCGAGACAGCCACAGGATCAGAAGAGCCTCTGACGATCCACCTCCAAGCTCGTAAACCGGGCAGGTCTGCACCCCTTACCGCCACTCTGCGTAAGGACACAATCAGCCTCTCGGCACAAGAAGAGCAGATGATAATCCGGTTGCCAAGGTCTGGCCAAGTGCCAAGATCCACAACGAGGCCACTAACAATCAGACTGCCGAGAGACGGCCAGCCCCAAACGGAGAAGCTTAATCCCTCCGACAAGCCACTGACGATACGCCTTCCCAAGAAGGGTCGTCACCCCGATGCGAGGTCCGATACTTCTAGCGAACCAGCCACTCCTTGCCCCACATCGAGTACCAAACTGGGGGTCGCTAGTCTGCCAACAACTCCACGTTCAGCTCCATCAACTGAACCACTGACGATCAAGCTCCCCAGGTCGTCCTCTCAGTCTTCATTCACACAGGAGGTAACCGAAGAGGAACCGGAGCTAGCCAAGCATGTGGCTGCCCACACTGATGTTCCCTCCGCAGATGATGTAATCCCCCTAGAAAAGATACCTTACTTCATCAATAAAGGGCTATCTTTGAACTACCTCGAGCTTAATAAGCTTTGTACAATGTACGCTATGGAACACGGTATAGGCACTCACCTACACACACAGGTGACAAATGTCTACACCATAATCCAGCTTACTCCAGCAGAAGACGCTTACTGAATAATCGAAGGAGGGGACTACCCAAACATCTTCGGCCGAAAGGACGATTCGCATCCCTTTACCATAGAAGAAGTCGACCTTGGATCGGATGCCGGGAAACTACCTCTGTATCTTTATAGCCCCCAATCTAAATATCTCATGCAGAAACAGGGGTATGATCTGGAAACGACACCGGGATTGAACTACGGTACTGGACGATGATTACCTTTGAAGCCCCCGGTCCCGGCTGGCAAACCACAGGACTACTATAGCAAAGACTCGATGTGGATTAGGGTATGTGACATCCACGACGACCCCAGAAAGTTTAGATGAAGAATGTGACTGGCATTCACATTCGACCGGATCACCAACTTCTGACTCAGATACCAGCATCGGAGACGTATTCTGACAAGTCCTGTCAGTCAACATGGCATTTGCCGACGCTTATGAAGAAGACGAAGACATCCCCGAACTTCTTGAGCTAGAACCATGGGCACAACAGCTAGATGAACAATGGGAGAAGCGTTTCGAGCAAAGAGACCCTCCCACTGAAGATGAGGCCATACAAGTTAATCTTGGTGATGAAGCCTCCCCAAAACCAATCTTCATCAGCCAGAGCCTGACAGATGAAGAGCGAGAGTCGCTGCTCTAACTCGTCAAGGAGTATATCGATGTGTTCGCCTGGAGCTATGAAGATATGCCAGGATTGGACCCTGAGATAGCACTCCACAAACTCAATATTCGTCCGGATGCAAAACCTGTCAAGCAACAGCAACGACGATTTCGCCCTAATGTCATGAATGCTATTGAAGTCGAGGTCAACAAACTGATAGCCAGCAGCTTCATTCGCAAAGAGCGGCATCCAGACTTGGTAGCCAACATCGTACCAGTTATCAAGAAGAACGGAAAGATCTGAATATGCATTGACTTCCGGAATCTGAATGAGGCATGCCCTAAAGATGAATTCCCTCTCCCTATCACGGATATTATGATCGACAACACCTGCGGCTTCGAACGTATGTCCTTCATGGATGGCTTCTTAGGATACAACCAGATCAAGATATTCCCTGACGACGAGAAGCACACATCATTCCGAATACCGATTGGTACATATTGCTACACCGTTATGCCTTTCGGTTTAAGGAATGCTGGAGCTACTTACCAGAGAGCTATGAGCGTCATCTTTAGAGACCACTTGTACAAGACAGTAGAATGCTACGTCGACGACATCGCCGTCAAAAGCCGTTCGAAGGAAGATCATCTGCAAGATCTCAGGACAGTGTTCTACCTAATGCTAGCACACAACTTAAAGATGAACCCTACGAAATCATTCTTGGGTGTCTCCAGCGGAAAATTCCTGGGTTTCGTCATCACTTCTCAGGGCATTCACATTTACCCCGAAAAAATAAAGGCAATCATGGAGATAGGTCCCCCGAGAAATCTCCGCGAACTCTAAGGCCTCCAAGGCAGGCTAGCTTACATCAGGAGATTAATCTCTAATCTCTCCGGACGATGTCAACCATTCACCCATCTCATGAAGAAGGGAGTCGCTTTCGTATGGGATGAGGAATGCCAGCGCGCTTTCGACAGCATCAAAGAATATTTGTCAAACCCCCCAGTCCTGGTAGCCCCTACTGCTGGGAAGCCATTCCTGCTCTATGTACGAGCTATAGAATATTCTCTTGGTGCCCTATCGGCACAGAACATTGATGCGGGCCACGAACAAGCTATATACTACCTCAGTCGGAAGATGATTAGGCCAGAATACCGATACACGACCGTAGAAAAGGAATGCCTTGCTCTCGTGTTCGCAATCTAAAAGACGCAACACTACGTCACGGGACAAACCATCCACGTGATATCGCGGATCAACCCCCTCAGGGTCCTCATGACCAAACCTGGGGCACTCAGCTCTCGTCTTGCTACCTGGGCGATATTACTATCACCATACCACATGATCTTCGTCCCGTAAAAGGCTGTTAAAGGCCAGGCTCTGGCAGACTTTCTAGCAGCCCATCTAGGTTCGGAGACGACTAGGGTATATGAAGAAATACTGGACGAGGTCACCAGTTCAAATGCAGTCTCCCATGATGCCATCTGGCGAATGTTCTTCGACGGTGCTTCAAGAACTGGACCCAATGGCAACATCATCTCTGGAGTTAGAGTGGTGCTGATTTCTCCCTCCGGCTTAGTGATCAATCGTGCCTACTCACTCACAGAGCCCTGTTCAAATAATGTGGCCGAGTACAATGCCTTGGTCATTGGCCTCCGACTTGCAAAGGAGCTGGGGGTAGAGTATCTTGAAGCATACGGTGACTCACAGTTAATCGTCAATCAGATTCGGGGGTCGTACGAGGTCCGCCACGAAGACATGATCCCGTATCATCAAATAGCAATTGACATTATCTCGTCTCTGGGAGGATTCTTCATAGAATATGTTCCCAGACTCCAGAACATTGAGGCTGATGCCCTAGCTGGTTTGGCCGCTTCCCTAGCTGTGCCAAATTACGCTCGTCATCAGGTCGACATAATAGGCCGTGAACTGGTCTGTCCTAAGGATAACGTTCGATGCATTGAAAGCTACTCCGCCCTTTCAGTCGACGAAGCACCAGACTGGAGACAGTCGTTCATCGACTTCGTAGTATACGACATCCTGCCATAGAATCCGAAGGAAGCTACTTCTATCAGAAGACGTTCTCTCAGATTTTTCTACGATACGGAGACGAAAATGTTGTATCGCCGATCCTATGATGGGTTGCTGCTTCGTTGTCTATCAAATATAGAAGCCAAGGAAGCCGTGCGCGAGGCCCATGATGGTGTCTGTGGAGCCTATCAACCTGGCCCGAAACTGCAAGACCGACTTTGCCGAATGGACTATTACTGGCCCATGATGGTTGCAGACGCAATAGATTATGCACGAAAGTGCAGAGCTTGCCAAATCCACGCCGACTTCATCCACCAGCCATCTGAATTCCTACATCCGACTCTGGCCTCCTGGCCATTCGAAGCATGGGGTATGGACATCGTCGGCCCAATCACCCCGCCTTCGTCCAGAGGACACCGATTCATACTCGCAATCACCGATTACTTCTCCAAATGGGCGAAAGCCATCCCATTGGCAGAGGTGAAAACTTCAAATGTGATCAGCTTCCTTAAGCATCATATCATCTACCGCTTTGGACTGCCCCGAAGGATCATTTACGACAATGGGCCACAGTTCGCAAGCCACACATTTTATCGGTTCTGCGACAAGCATCGAATTCAGAACATTGCTTCGACACTCTACAACCCAGCAGCCAACGGGTTAGCAGAAGCATTCAACAAAACCATAATCAAACTACTCAAGTAATTCGTGTCCTCTAACAAGCGCGACTGGAACGAGAAGCTCGGCGAATGCTTATGGGCGTATCGTACCACAGTTCGAACAGCCACCAGGAACATACCATTTTCCCTGGTATACGGGAGCGAGGTAGTCCTTCCATTAGAGAATCAGATCCCCTCACTCCGCGTCGCCCTCACACATCAGTTGACGAGAGACGAAAACCACCATCGCCGACTACAGGAATTGGAGGCCCTAGACGAGAAACGCCTGTTAGCTCAACAACGAATCGAACTGTATCAGGCCAGAATCTCCGGAGCTTTCAACAAGAAGGTCAAGGTCAGAACATTCCAAGTAGGCGATCTCGTTCTGGTGGTTCGGAGGCCGATGGTTATGACGTATAAAACTACCGGTAAATTCTAACCAAAATGGGAAGGCCCGTTCATCATCGAAGCCGTATTCTCCAACGGCGCCTACCGCCTCGCAAAACAAAATGGAGACCTGCTCATGTTGCCCATCAACGGCAAGTTCCTGAAGAAGTATTATGTTATGTCTGAAACAAAATCCTTGAGACATCTCAGAGTGTAGAGTTATGTACCTCCCCGTACCTCTGAACTTACATTCTAGTTCCATACATAGAGTCATGTACCCACTGGTACCGCTGAACTCACCCTCATAGTTCTCCGAATTTTCGAGTCACGTACCCTCTGGTACCGCTGAGCTCATTTTTTCAATATTCTAGATTATCGAGTCATGTGCCCGCTGGTGCCACTGAACTCATACTTTCATAATATCGAGTCATGTACCCGCTGGTGCCTCTGAACTCACATCCCGGTCACTCTTTCAGATAGTAAGTCATGTATGATCATACCTCTGAACTTTCTTCCTATAAGAGATCCTCCCTTATGATCCACTACCCGCACTCCCAGTGCACAAAAAGGGTAACGGGTCCACAAACTTCCAAAACGACCATGTCGATGCTACCTCTGAGTCATTTCACTTTCGCCAAAAAAAATCACCCCCTACATAGAACTTCCATGTCCTCATTACCTCTGAGTCGTTTTATGTACCCCCTCTTCATTGAGCCCACTCCTACCATGTCCTCATTACCTTTGAGTGGGAAGGCTCCGTAGAAGAAACCTTCATACTTGCCATGTCCTCATTACCTCTGAGTAAGTATGTCGGTTCCCTTTCAACCTATTATCTGTACCCATAACTGGAGTACGACAAGGATAATAGGTCCACAAATGTCCTCTGTTGACCACAAATGTCCTATGTTGACCACAAATGTCCTCTGTTGACCACAAATGTCCTCTGTTGACCACAAATGTCCTCTGTTGACCATAAATGTCCTCTGACGACCACAAATGTCCTCAGTCGACCACAGATGCTGTACTAGGTCTCCAGTACATGCCCATCCCTTTCCTATCATGCCTGGGAGCCCAGTTGCTCCCTGGCATTCTCTCGAATACCAAAAACTTCTATAGCTGTCTTATCGCAAATTTGTTCTAGGTATTCCTCTCCAAAACTTGTTAGTCGTATCTAAAACCAAGGTACGCCCCGGTTAACAGGTCCATAAATAATCCCCCAGCAGGTCCAATTCCATAAACACCACAAGTACAATAAGGAGAAGATGAGTTGAAACATGCTCATTTATTCAAAATTCAAAGTACTAAATCATCTGGGATCATATCCCTTGACAAAAAGAAAAAAAAAAGAAGAAGAAGAGAAGAAAACAGTAAAAGAAAACAGAAAACTAATCACTGCTCCAGGGCACATAACGCCGTGAGACGGTCCGTCAGCAAGGCAACCGACCGCTCGAACCTCTGTTTAGATCGACGCTTCGCCTCTTGGGCCAGCACCGTCGCGTCATCCAGATGAGCGTGAGCTTGCCAGTTGTCCTCAAATTTCTTGAAAGCCCGCTCCAGGTTAACAAAAGATCAGGAAACCTTTTCGGCCTCCTGAACGATTGACTCATGTTCCGCATGAGCAGCCTTCAACTCCGACTCTAGGAAGGCCAGTTCCCTCTGAAGTACGAGAATCCGCTCCTTCGTGTCAGCTATTCCACGAGAAGCAGTCTCTTCCCGAGCCCTACAAGCTTGACTTTGACGACCCAGCCTGTCATACGAAGCGAAAAGCTCGTCAAGGTCCCCCTTCACAACTGGCCCGACAGTGTCTCGAGCGAGCTTTATCCTATCCTGAGCAGCAATAAGGAAGCCCCGCTCCCATTCAATCGCAGCAGGCAAGTCAGCCTGCCGTAACACCAGCAATCGGGTCACAAGCTGATCAGCCTCTGCCAACTTGGGCTCCAGGAGCGCAGCCAACCCTACCCCGCCAGGAAGAGTCTTCAAAGTTTCGATTTGACCCCGAGCGCACCGCAGGGACAGAGAAAAAGGGGTCCCCCATTCTACGACAGCATCTACGCCCCTCTTTAAATGGCGATAGAAGCTGTCGACCACATCCTGAGACACCTCGTCCAGAGCCTCCGAAGAAGCCGGCGTCAACGGGAGTGTAGCTGGCATAATCATGCTTCTTATTCAAAGTATTTAAATTTTGCAAATTAAAAACTTTGAAGGGGGTCTTGTAGAAGCATGAAAAAGAAGAGAAAAATGATCCATGAGGCCAAGGGGCCGCATGCGGCTCAGGAATCCCATGCGGATCAAACGCATAGGCAACTCGAGCGGACTCCATGCGGCCCGCAGAGGGAGGCCACGTGTCTTTTCAGAACAGCTGTGCCCAGCGCCGTTCGAACGCAATTAATGTTCTGACGGCTGACAGTCGACAACTGACAGCCCTGACATAAAGTAGTCATAATGGCTGACACAAAAGCACTATCTTCCTAGGAAACTGGAGAAAATCTTCACAGCTTTGAGGCAAGTTTATGCGGCCAGATTAGACAAGTTCATGCGGCCAGTGCAGAAAAACCTATGCGGTTCAATCATGAAGGTCCCCCATACGGCTCGGCCATGAAAGAAATCCATGCGGCCCGGCCATGAAGACTCTCATACAGCTCGGCCATGAAAGAAATCCATGCGGCCCGGCCATGAAGACTCTCATACAGCTCAGCCATAAAGACCTCCATGCGGCTCGGTCATGAACATATTCATGCGGCTCGGTCATGACAACCTTCATGCGGTTCGAGTATAGAGACTATTCATGCGGCTCGGTCATAAAATCTTTCATGCGGCTCGGTCATGACGACCTTCATGTGGCCCAAATATGAACGCTCCTCATGCGGCTCAACAATGATGACAGGACACGTGTCCTAAAAATAATCAAATTTTGGGTCAGATCCCAATGATTTGGGACACGTGGCAAGAGAATGAATTAAATTGATTCATTTAGATTTGCGGATATCAGCAAATCATCATGAAGGGGATTTATTGCAATCAACATTAATGACTGACATGATTTGGCATAATCCCCATTAATGGCCCAGATCCTTCATGCTCAAGATTAATGACCCAGATTGATCACTTATCAGGCCGCCGCCACTTTGAGAATGGGCAATCATTGCAAACCCTAAAGATGCCCCCCACTATTATAAATAGCAGGATGCCATTCCCTTGCAAAAGATACTTACATCGAGAGATAGGCACATGCAGAGAGACGCTCCCCCAATAATCAGAGAGAAAAATCCACAGAGATCAATCCAGAGAGAGAAGCCAGAAGAGCAATACAAGGAGAGCAAGAAGAGCATTTCTTCGTCAATGCCAAGCATCTCGTCGCAGGAGCCAAGGCTACGTCCGATCGTCCAAGGAGTAAGGCAGAGCTGCCGTCGCTTTCCCGAGCCTCTATCGTCACCCCCCAGAATAAAAAATAAACAATTGTACTTAGATTGCTGTACCTAGGTTTTCGTTCCTATGCTTTCTTTGTACAAGCGAGTTTGTAACGTAAAGTAAAAGTCCAGTCCTCGCATAAAACTGTTCTGCTCTTTTATATATTATGGCAAACATAGACCAAATATATAATGCACACCAATTATCCAAGAATCACATAGACCAAATATGCACATACGAATTTAATGCACACCAATTATCCAAGAATCACATAGACCAAACCAAATTAATATAAAATAGACATCAATTATCCTGAAGAGTAACCTAATATCCGTCGTTATAATCCGATCACAGCACAAATAATCCAAAATTCCCACAAATATTCCAAATTTTCTTAATTACAATATTTTAAGGAGGAGAAGGAGTTCGATTGCCCGGTGGTGGTAATCCCTGTTGTGACCAACGAATATACTCCTCTACTAGGTACGACGGCAAGTCGTCGTAGACACTGCTCGAAAGTCGACGTAGCTTCTCTGGCGACATGAGATCCAGGAGTGCCGTCACTGTCGGAGGCGGTACCAGAGGGGCAGCAGGGTTGAAAGAAAGATGACCCACGGAAGAAGGACCGACACCAGCAGTCGACGGACCAGCACCAGTAGAAGACGGACCGTCACCAACAGCAGATGAAGGCAAAAACTATGTAGAAAATTGCTCCCGCAAGGACGACACCGTCTCATGCAGCTACGTAAGCTACGACCTAACATCATCGTCTGTCGGGGCCGCGGGAGGAGGCGGTGTCGGTAGAAATCTCTGCGTCACCATGTGCAAAGGCCCTAGGTAGCCGACTCCATACAGGAGCCCTTTCTTAAAGCCGCCGACGGTATCTACGAACAAGTTGTTGCGAGCGGCCAAAGAAGAGGGCGTCCGGGCGGGCGTCATTTCACCGACATCCTCGGTGTCAGTTAACTAAGCCCGACTAAGGGCCTCACGATATGCAGCCTATCAAATGAATGTGTTTATATTATAAGATTTACCTAAGTTGTAATCTAAATCCTATGTTTCACTAAGTTAAGTGTGAATCCTAAGTTTACCTAAGTTATAGTCCGAATACTTTTAATTCTAACGTAAATCTCATAAACATAAGTACTTACATCAATCTCCTTGGCCCTCTCATCGACGAAGCTCCCGTCCTTCTGTCTTTTGTACGTATGCTGGAACACATCGTGCATGGTGACCGATTCTGGCGCCCTTTCCTCCTTCACCGCCCGTTGGGCCTGCATACAAAATTTTCGTAGAACTTAATTAACTCCGTATATTAATAATACCTAATTCGATAGTGAAATAAATTTACAGTATCTCACCAGATCTGCAAGCGTCGCTGCGTGGGGCCTTGATCCCCCCGTATGTAGCCCCGCGGCCTGTCGGTTCGCCTTCGCCTTCTCCGATTTCTCTTTGTACGCAGGAGTATTCATCATACCTAAGAGGTCCTCATAATACTCCTGCCGGATCCAATTCGGCCTCGTATGCCCCATTTTCAGGTCATGAATCATATTCCGTATCTTCTTCGAGGTAGCGCTTCTGTAGGTCCTGCGGAACGCGTCCTCGCGATGGGGGGGGCCACCAGTACGTCGTCTAACATAGAAATTCAATTATCACATAATTTAAAAAATGGTTGATTAAAGAGTAACTAATAATTAACCAGAAGATATAGATATATATACCCTCAACTCGTCGAGCCAGGCGTACTTCATGTTTGGGGGCACCGACAAAAAGTTGAAGTAGGGACCATGGAAGTTAGCCCTGATAATTTCTCCAAGAGCCCTGGCAACATTAAACGGAAAAAACCTACAAAGAAGAAACGACTGGATTACTAACTTGAATAAATAAAAGAAATTTAATAAATTATCTTAAATTTACTTACGAGGTCCCCGCAGGCCATAGCTCCCGTCGGAACTCGCCTCTCGGCCGCTCTGGTGTCGTCGAAGGATCCGCGGGTCCGCACATGTACTCCCAGTAACCGGATGGAACCGAGTATAGGGGTACTCAGGGGCCTACTGTGCAGTAATTGGGGGATCCATTAGTAGATCCGCTGCTGGTGGGTCCGATAGCGGAACGGATCCGCTAGCAGATCCGGACTCATGCCTCGAAGAAGTGGTCGATCGATGGCGGGATGCGTCTATGCCTGGGGTACTCTCCGGGTCGGGGTCGCTGGATGGGGTCACATCCTGGGAAGATTGAATACGACCACGACCACCAGCACCACCACGACCACGACCATGACCACCACCACCACCACCACTACGACCACCACCAGCACCACGACCACGGCCAGCCATCATGACCTGTAAATATAACACATAAACATAATTAACAATATAAAAGTATAAATGAATATAAAATTCTAAACTAAAATATACATACCACCAGTAGGGAGACGAGTGCCGCCGCGACGAAAAAGACTAGGAGTGCCATCTGCAATAAGTAAATAATCGAATGAAAAAAACATGAATTCACGTAATTGCTTTTGTGAGGTCAAACTTAATTTACGTAATTGGAAGTGTTTTTAATATACAACAATATTTAACCTAATCATCATCTTCGTTCTCATCCTCGGCCTCGTCTTCATCATCATCCTCCTCCTCATCCTCATCATCATCCTTATCTTCATCGTCGATTTCATCTGTATCCTTATCCCCATCTAATTCGTCTTCTTCTTCTTCTTCTTCTTCTTCTTCTTCTTCTTCTTCTTCTTCATCTTCTTCTTCTTCATCTTCTTTTTATTCTTCTTCTGCCTTAATCTTCTTCTTCTTCTTCTTCATCTTCTTCTTCTTCTTCATCTTCTTCTTATTCTTCTTCTGCCTCAATATTTGGGACAAGACACCTCTTTCTCCCCTAGTTGACAGCTAAGTCTTGTGTATCAACCTCTTTCTCCCCTCTATTTTCCTTAACAATATCTTCAATATCCATTGTATCCGAGTGTTGTCCCAAGTATTGGAACTTTTCGATCTGGTCCTCTTGGTATGCTGGGTCTCCAACGTTGAATGTATTTCTAGATTTAATCTTGTATACTGCCCACCAGTCAAATCGATCTCTATGACGCCTTAGGTAGCTTATATAGTAGACTTGAACAGCCTGATTTGCTATCGTAAATATATCGGACCCTCTATACCTCCTGCGATGATTTATATCGACAAATCCAAATTGTTTATCGATTCTCCAACCGATATTTGGTATCGTATCGAACCACTCACATTTGAACATCACAATATGCATATCATATGGGCCAGTATATTGTAAATCTACAATATTCTGAAGCACTCCATAATAGTCAAAGTTCGGCTCGTCGTCATAGATGGTGCCTCTTATGTAAACAACGGAATCCTTGGTACTGATGTCGTCATTGATAAATTCGACATTTATAGCATTCTGAGTTGACTTAAACCTGAAGCCATTAACGACATAGCCTGGCCAAGTCTTTATTTGCTTCTTCGGTCCCAATGCCAGATAACGAACACTCTCATGAGTGAGTGTTGTTTCAGGCAATAAAACCTGTAAACAAATATTTATAATTTAAATGTTTTAGTTTATATATTTATAATCTCAATTATAATCTCAGTTACTTACGTATTTGCAAAACCATGACGGAAATGTACAATCAACCTCTCTTGGAAGTCCCTCATCGGTAATATCGGTTGTCCTCATTTTGACTTCATCTCTAAATACACTATTAGAGAAAATAAGAATATATAAGTGTCGTCACTTACTTCATCAAATTAGAGATTATAACGAGTGCAAGTGTACTGCTTACTTCTCCAAATCTCTCACTTCTTGTATGTCACAGTTTAACAAGACATATCGGTGAGCGGCATCGTACTCGTCGTCTGTCAACCATCGTCTTCTACTAGCCCCAACAGGCTTGTCCCTTACATTGAATATACCTCCATCCTCAACGTCCTCGTTATTCCTTTGAGGTCTATTTCGATTTATCTTAATATGAGTATCGAAATAAATGGAGCAGAAGTTTGACACCTCTTCGATAAGATAGGCTTCGCATATCGAAGCCTCTATATTAGCCTTGTTGCCAACTTTCTTCTTTAGATGGTGTAGGTATCTAGAGAGTCAAATTATCTTGAGAATTAAGAATGAATTTTAAAACCCACTGAAATTCAACTTAAATTACATCAATTTTTATGTACCTTTCAAATGGGTACATCCATCGATAATGAACAGATGCACCGACACGAGCTTCGTATGCTAGATGAATCGGTAGATGCTCCATGCTGTCGAAGAAGCCAGGAGGAAATATTTTCTCCAACTCGCAAATTGTTAAGATAATCTTCTCCTCAAGTTCAACCATGTGTTGCACAGTCAACTTAGTTGAACAAATATCCCTAAATAATATAGATAGTTCGGCCAACAGAACACATACAGCAGAAGGCAACAACTCTTTCAAAGCAATGGGCAGTAATCTTTCCACAAACATGTGGCAGTCATGACTCTTCATTCCCGTTAGCTTGCGTTCATTGAGATCAATGCATCTAGACAAATTCGACACATAGCCGTCGAAAAATCTTAAAGTAGATACCCACTTGCAGATTATTAATCTATCTTCCTTGCTCAATGTGTATTGTGCTATCGGCTTACTTAATTGTCAAGCAGCTCCCCTTTGTATCAAGTTCAGATAAGGATGCTTGCATATCTCGGTAATGTCTTGTCTTGCTTTTGGATTGTCCTTCGCCTTTACTTTTGATATCCATGATGGTATTGAAGACATTATCCACATTCTTTTCGATATGCATAACATCAAGATTATGCCTTATAAGATTACCTTTCCAATAAGGCAAGTCCCAGAAGATACTCCGTTTGGTCCAGTTATGGCTTTGTCCGAACCCATCGACACGATTGTTCGATGGATCTTCCATTACAGTGGGCAAGTCCTTTACATCTTCCCAAATATCGTATCCCGACAATCTGACAGGAGGATGAGAAAATTCTTGTTTTCCAGCTCTGAACGCGTCCTTGTACTTTCTCCAAGGATGACTCGCGGGCAAAAATTGACGATGACAATCAAAGAAAGAAGTTTTTCCTCCATGCTTAAGGTGGAACGCCTTACTATTTCCCATGTATATCGGACAAGACATGGTGCCATGAGTACTCCATCTCGACAGTATACCGTATGCGGGAAAATCATTGATTGTCCACATCAGAGAAGCTCTCATCTGAAAGTTCTGTTTTCTGGAAATATCATAGGTCGCGACGCCGATCTCCCACAACTGTTTCAGCTCATCCACCAACGGCTGTAAATATATAGCGATATTCTTCGTTAGATTTTTGGGACCCGGTATGTTAGCTGTCAAGAACATATAAGGAGTCTTCATACACATCCATAGTGGCAGATTGTAAGGGGTCAGAATGACCGGCCAGCAGGAGTATTGAGATTCCGACTGCCCGAAAGGGGCGAAGCCATCAGAACATAGCCCAGACATACATTTCTAGGCTCTGCAGCAAAATCTGGATGACGCAAAT
The DNA here is from genome assembly GCA_029216955.1 of Iris pallida. Lineage (NCBI taxonomy): Eukaryota > Viridiplantae > Streptophyta > Magnoliopsida > Asparagales > Iridaceae > Iris > Iris pallida. Next base: position 13,834,557 of record JANAVB010025196.1, read on the forward strand.
CGAAATATTTCTACGCCTCTCCATTCGAAGGATGTGACAATTCTCCATCGTCCTTTGTGTGTTCTTCGTTGTGCCACGTCATGTGTTCTGCTGTATTCTGAGACATATACATCCTCTGCAAGCGCTTCGTGATCGACAAGTAATGCATATACTTGTAAGGACATCGTTTTCTAGTTGACTTTCCTTTTTCTCCGACTGGCTTGTAACGATCCGCATTACAAAAGCTAGAACTTTTTATATCCTCGTTCTCCTTGTCGTACAATATGCAGCCGTTGCGACAACAATCTATCTTCTCGTACCCCAGTCCCAGTTGTCGGACCATTATCTTTGACTTGTAGAAGTTTTTTGGAAGCTCTTTTGATTCCTTCGGTAACACCTCCTTGATTAGTTGTATAATTCGATCATAGCAAGTTTGTGGCAAGTTAAAATCGGACTTTATGTTCAACAACCGCATTGTCACTGACAGTACGGAATGTGGCTCACAACCAGGATATAAAGAAGTTTCAGCATCCTGAAACATATCATAGAACTTCTTCGCCACTTGATTAGGATCCTCCGGATCAAAATTAGGCCCTGTCGCGTCGTACACCATATCTTGTGCAAGGTTCTGCATGTCTCCATAATCAACAGAGCATTCGTCGTCTTCGACGACAAAATCCATTGCAGCATTATCATCAAAAGCATAAGTAGCAGTATTCGCAACATGTCTTTTCGCATATTGTTCACCTTACGATGACAACAGGCCGTAATCACATACGAAACCCTTACGGGTCAAATAATCTCTTACACTCACCACTTCTTCGTAACGTCTATTCCGATAATTATGACATGGACACTTGATTTTGTTACCGTCCATATACTGAGCTTTGCTCATGGCATACTTAAGAAACACTTCCACGCCTGCCTGAAAATCGTCACTCACACCTATTCTGCTATCATATTGTCGTTTGTACATCCACGTACGATCAACGAAATAACGATCCATCACAGATTGGATGTAAAAATCTGTATCGTAAGATAAACTAAATAGAATTAGTATATAATATCTTGTAGAAGCATGGAAAATATCAGAATGATGGTCTATGCGGCTCGGAGCAGGAGAACCCGATACGGCTCATACAGGGGCAGTCCCATGCGGTTCAGAGAGACTCTCAGTCTCATGCGGCTCGGGGCAGGAGAATCCATGCGGATTACATAGGGATAGTCCCATGCGGTTCAAAGAGTCTCCCAGCCTCATGCGGCTCGGAAGTACATGCGGCTCACAAACGACCAACGGAGATATGCGGCTCGATCAACACCACGTGTCCCCATGGGATCCCTTCGCACAGCTGGCCATCGAGTAATAGCCTTATTTAATACTCTGCCATGATTTGACAGCTGACGGCTCTGACATAAAGTGCCATGATGGTCCTGTCATAATGACAGACTCTTCGGGAACAGAAGAAAATCTCTGATACGATCCGAGATTGCCACATGGTAGACTCCTATACGGCTCAATCGAAGAACAACTTCATGCGGCTGGCAGGAATCATCCTCCTGCGGCTCACCACGACACCATCCCATACGGTTCGCAAGTACTATACCTATACGGCTCGCTGAGACGCTGTCTTATGCGGTTCATGGATATCATGCGGCTCTGGCAGGGTCCACCATTAAGACACGTGGAAGAGATTCAATTGCCCCCATGACTTGACAGCTGGTAGCAGGGTGATTATGGGATGCGTGGTATTAAATCAATCAGAGATTTACCAGATCCCAATAACCATATTTAACGTTATCCTCATAATTAATGAGATCAGGTCATATCATTCATGATCAAGCCAATGGGACACGTGGTGAGAGATCCAAGCTTGACACAACCAATCATGAAGATTTAAAGCAATCAGTATTAATCATTCACAGGATTCAATACTATCCACATTAATGGCCCAGATCCTTCACGCTTAAGACCAATGGTCCAGATTGATTAATCATCAGGCCGCCGCCACTTTGAGAATGGGCAATTATCCAAACCCTAATGATGCCCCCACTCCCCCACTCTTATAAATAGCAAGGTGCCATTCCCTTGCGGAGACACAGAGAGCTTCCCCCCTAATAATCAGAGAGAAAATACACAGAGAGAGAGAGAGAGAAGCCAGAAGAGCAACACGAGGAGAGCAAGAAGCACATTTCTTCGTCAACGCCAAGCATCTCGTCACAGGAGCCAAGGCTACATCCGATCGTCTAAGGAGTAAGGCAGAGCTGCCGTCGCTTTTTCAAGCCTCTACCGTCACCCCCCAGAATCAAAAATAAACAATTGTACTTAGACTGCTGTACCTAGGTTTTTGTCCCTAGGCTTTCTTTGTACAAGCGAGTTTATAACGTGAAGTAAACGTCCAGTCCTCCGATAATTGTTCTGCTCTTTTATATTTCATGGCAAACACGATGGCGACTCTGCTGGGGACAAACTTCTCCACGGCTGAGGAGTTGGTGACGCAGTCGGATGCAGCCAAACTTGGCTCCACGCAATAAAAGATGGTCGTCCACTTCGACCAACAGGCGTTTGAAGAGATGCTCTCCGAAGGAAGCGCTGGCCCGGTCCAGAAGCGTACCCGTACGACGAAGGCTCGCAAAGAGCGGAGGCCAAAATCATTTGCTTCTCCCCAAGTCCTCGATGGGATACCCTCTGTTGCTCAAGATGGCGAGAAGGACTCTTCTGCGGCTCCACTTCAGACCGTAGACAACTCTGCTGTCCCCAAGTCCGGCAGAAGAAAATACTATGATGCTGGACTTGCAGGGGTAGAGAGAAACTCTATACGATCCAAGCCGCATAAGAGTATTAGCCGCAGGAAAAAAGCTCATGCAGCTGCATTCGCCAGCCGCATGAAGAAAACTCATGCGGCCACATCTGTCAGCCGTATAGTTTATACGGCTACAGTTGCCGACCGCATGGATGAGACTCATGCAGTCACTGAAGTCAATCGCTTGCAGAAAACCCATACGGCCACAGTTGCCAACCGCATGCGGCCAGCCTGCACGGTCGTGACTTCCAGTCGCACAAGAATAACTCATCCGACAGCAGAAGACAACCGCATACAGACAGCCTGTACGGTTTCCAATCCTAGCCGCATAGCGTCCGTTCCACGCTCCTCTCGATCAGTCTTCGACCGTCTCTAATACGGTCCTGACCCTGATGGTTCTCTGGATGATAAGCCAGACTCTGTGGTATTCAACTTAGACTCTTCCTATTACGCACTCGCAAGTGCTAAAAAGAAGAAGTCTAGGGCAGCGCGGGCTCATCAAGCCCAGTCAGCTGCCCCAACCTCTGACAATCGGGGCGTCCCATTGACTATCACGCGGGCCTCTGATGGGAAGTTGTATAGAATCGCTCGAGTCCAGCCCCCGACGACAAAAGGACAAAGTGATTCCTCTGACCTGCGTGAGGCGATCCTCCATAAGCGCAAGGAAAGAGAAGGGACTTCGGTGTGCAAAGAGTCCTCGCTTGGACATCTCTGTACCCAATTCATCGTCAACTGCTGTTGCAACAACGCGGCAGTGACGGAAGACCGGCCATCAGTCTTCCAAAGACTACAGCATCCGAGCTCAGAAGATGAGGCACCTCATGTTGTCTCCTGCAATTCCACTCAGAAAGTCCCCGCCGAGGGGAGAGGGAAGAAGACAAGCATCTCCAGCCCCAATATATCAACCACTACAGCTAAAAAACTATCGTCTAAACGGTTGTCCTCCACCGGAGTATTCCAACACACCCATTCAAAGACGAAATCTGCTGCAACGGGAGATTCATCATCCATATCGCTGGGGGTCGTGGGAACTGGGGGTAGCACTCCTCCGAACATCTACAACAATATGATGTTTCAAGGTGACAAGCCCGGGGAAACAACTCTCCCATCAGGTACAACAGACGCTGATGTCCCTGAGGACATCCATGACTCTCCAGACGAAGCAAGCTCTGAGGCTGGGGGTACTGTTCCCTTCGAGTCCGAACCCGAAGAGAACATTCCCACCTACCCCGATGACTTCTCGGTGCATGGGTATGACTCGGAGGGCACATCCTCCATCGTTCCTTACATCACTCCTCATGTAAGGACGGTGTTCATGACGGACAGCAATCAAGGTGGTTCCAGTGATCGCCAACGTATCGACACTTTGGAGGCCATACTGCACGCCTTGGTCAAGTCTGTAGACGAGATCAAAGCGGCTCTTCCTACTCTGCTGGGAGTGACACCTGGCCAAACAAGTGCGGGTCACGCAATCAATATAGATTCAAATTCAGCGGCACCGAACCCGGGCAATAATCCTCCCAAAATAACGGCCCCTACCGCGACAGATGAGGCCCGAGAAGTAAGAAGAGAGGTTCAGGAGCTCCGAGCCAAGTTCCACGCCCGAGAAAACTCTCAAGATCTCAGAATACGGTAACCATATCCTGCTGAATGGAGGGATGTTCCATTCCCACCAAGATATAAGCCATTCAATATCAACCCATATGATGGTAAGACCTCAGCAAGTCGGTACATCAATTACTTCGAGGTCACCATCGACCATCTGCCCCATGATGACGCTATCCTCACACGATTATTCATTGTGGCATTGGAAGGAGTCGCCATCGACTGGTACCGCAACCTGCCAGACAACTACATCTACTCCTTCGCTGGCTTCAAGCGCTTGTTCTTGGAGAGATTCTACGAGGTAGGACAGGACGTCACGATGTCTACCCTCATGGACGTCGTCCAAAGAGAGAAAGAGATGACGAGGAATTATATTGAGCGGTTTCGTCAAACCGCAATGAAGCTACCGTCTGGTAATCCGAATTCTTCCTTGATTGAAATTTGCCAAAAAAGATTGCTCCCAATAATTAGTCTCTGGATGGGCGAAAGTCAATTCAAGGACTGGAAGGCATTTGTCATCAGTGCCACATGTGCCGAAGAACTGTTGAGAAAGGCTCGCCAACTGGGGTTGCACATTTTGGAGGGAGAGAACAAGGGCAAGCGTCCCAACACCAACAACGACAATGGGAGTAGCCCCTCCAACAATCGGAACAACAGAGACAAGCAAGCCATGGTGGCCGATATAGCCCAGAAGCCTGAGTCACAACCAGCAGACAAACAATGGCCTCAAATCACTTATTCTTTCGAAGACGGCCACGTCAAGCCTATCTTGGACATGCTCATACAAGGAGACAGAATTCAGCTTCCTCCACCGAGAAGGGAGCCTCGGCCTGCAGATCTGGAGAATCTAAAGTTCTGCCATTACCACCGCTACGTCCACTATGCTACACACGACTGCTACCAACTGAAATGATACATCCAAAACCTCATCGATTCGAACGCTCTGGCCATCGATTTCGAGGATGTAACCGTAGCAGCCAATATGGTGTCCGTACAATTCGGCAGCTTCCATCCAACGGAGACTCAAGACGGTGTTATACCCATCCCTCTGGCGACGATAGAAATTATTAATCTTCCGCCTGCTCGTGATCAAGCTGCTGGTCTAGTACCCCTCACCACATCACGAGAAGAAATCATGTGGGTCCATCCGGACATGGTCCACGAGGTGACTCAGTCCACGCCGTCTCCTATTCACAAGAAGAGAAGTGGAAAAGTCAGATCCTGCCGTACCATCTCGACAGATGTGGAAGAAGTCACGGCCGTCGTTACTCGATCTGGAGCACAATCCCAACCTGTGGCTGAGAACTCGACTGATGATCATCCTCCAGCTACCACTGACACTCCAGGGCCCCCTCAGCCTCCGACGACCGACAAGCCTAGGCCGAAGGAGACTCGCTTCGACAAATCCCTCCGGAAAAAGATACCTCAGGGGCTGGAGAGGCCCTACAACTTTGATATACTAGCGCAATTGGCCAATACACCGGCTAAATTGTCCTTATATGAACTCCTGAGGCTCTCGAAGGATGTCCACGCAGCCTTGAGCGATGCACTCCAAAATGCCGATGCATACTTGGCTCAAGTCAACCTCACGGGAGAAAATCAACCTGCAGATCTCCAAGACAGTGCGTGTACGAGAGCAATACCCAATATCGTCTTTTCTCCGTAGGACATGCTCATCAAAACCAACCTGCACGATCGCCCGTCATACTACATCGGATACATCGGCGACGTAAAAGTAGACCGGATGCATATTGATCCTGGGTCGTCCATAAGCATCATTCTGAAGGGTCTGCTACATCATCTTCGTATTCTGATGCATCGTCTGACGCCTACAAGCACCGCCATCAGCGGTTTCAATTCGGGCAGGAGCTACCCAATTGGGAAGATTCGCCTGAAGTGTCAGATTGGCGATCTCCAATCAGAAGTCACTTGCTACGTCATAGATGCTGACACTTCTTACAACATCCACTTGGGGTGCCCGTGGATACACGATTATATGATCGTGCCTTCCACGCTGCACCAGTGCTTCACGTTGACAAACACGACTTCGTGAGGACGGAATTTGCTGATATCGATCCCTTCAAAGGAGTCGAATCTTACTAAGACTCCTGCCTGTACGAAAAATCAAAGGGACACCATGGTCAAGAAGATGTACGAGCTCGTACCGAGACAGCCACAGGATCAGAAGAACCGCTGACGATCCACCTCCAGGCTCACAAGCCAGGCAAGTTCGCACCCCTTACGACCACTTTGCGTAAGGACGCGATCAGTCTCTCGGCACAAGAAGAACAGATGATAATCCGACTGTCGAGGTTGGGCCAAGTGCCGAGACCTACAACGGGGCCACTAACAATCTGGCTGCCAAAAATCGGTCAGCCGCAAAAGGAGAAGCTCAATCCCTCGAACAAGCCATATACTATCTCAGCCGAATGATGGTTGGACCGGAGCACCGATACACTGCGGTAGAGAAGGAATGCCTCGCCTTGGTGTTCGCTATTCAGAAGAGGCGGCATTATGTCACAGGGCAAACCATACATGTGATCTCACGAGTCAACCCTCTCAGAGTCCTCATGACTAAACCAGGGGCACTCAATTCACGCCTCGCTACATGGGCGATATTGTTGTCCCCTTATCATATGGTCTTTGTTCCACAAAAGGCTATTAAAGGTCAAGCTCTGGCAGACTTTTTAACAGCCCATCCAGGCTCGGAGACGTCCAAGATATACGAAGAAATACCAGATGAGGTTGCTGACTCACATGTAACTTCTCACAATGATATATGGCGAATGTTCTTCGATGTCGCTTCAAGAACAGGACCCAAGGACAACATCGTCGTTGGAGTCAGAGTGGTATTGATTTTCCCTACCGGGCTGGTTATCAATCGTGCCTACTCTCTCACGGAACCCTGCTCAAACAATGTAGCCGAGTACAACGCGTTAGTCATCGGTCTACAACTTGCAAAACAGCTGGGGTAGAATATCTTGAAGCATACGGCGATTCATAATTAATCGTCAATCAGATTCGGGGATCATACGAAGTCCGCCATGAAGACTTGATCCCCTATCACCAAATAGCGATCAACATCATCTCATCATTCGAGGGATTCTTCATTGAGCACGTCCCCAGACTCCAAAATATCGAAGCCGATGCCCTAGTGGGCCTTGCCGCTTCCTTAGCAGTGCCGAACCACGCTCATCATTCAGTTGACGTGATAGGCCACGAACTGGTCTACCCCAAGAACAACGTTCAATTTGTGGCAAGCTATTCCGCCCAGACGGTCGACGAAGCACCAGACTGGAGACAGCCGTTCATCGACTTCGTCGTCTACGACATCCTCCCAGAGAATCCAAAGGAAGCCACCTCCATCAGACGGCGTTCTCTCAGATTCTTCTACGATACAGAGACGAAAATGCTGTATCGACGATCCTATGATGGGTTGTTGCTCCGGTGCTTGTCAAACGTAGAAGCCAAAGAGCCGTGCGGGAAGCTCATGACGGTGTCTGTGGGGCCCATCAGCCTGGCCCAAAATTGCAAGACCGCCTTCGCCGAATGGGCTACTACTGGCCCACGATGGTGGCCGATGCGATAAACTATGCCATGAAATACAAAGCTTGCCAAGTCCACGCAGACTTCATTCACCAACCATCAGAATTTCAACATCCGACAGTGGCGTCCTGGCCATTTGAAGCATGGGGAATGGATATCATCGGTCCAATTGCTCCGCCTTTCTCCCGAGGACACCGGTTCATACTAGCCATTACAGATTATTTCTCCAAATGGGCAGAAGCTGTCCCGCTTGCAGAAGTAAAGACGTCAAATGTGATCAGCTTCCTAAAGCATCACGTCATATATCGCTTTGGACTGCCACGAAGGATCATACACGACAATGGTCCACAGTTTGCAAGCCATGCCTTCTACCGGTTCTGTGATAAGCACCGCATTCAGAACATTGCTTCAACGCCATACAATCCGACAGCAAACGGGTTGGCCGAAGCATTCAACAAAACAATCATCAAGCTGCTCAAGAAGTTCGTATCATCCAACAAACGCGACTGGAACGAAAAGCTTGGCGAATGCTTATGGGCGTATCGCACCACAGTCCGAACAGCCACCGGAAATACACCATTTTCCCTGGTGTACGGAAGTGAGGCAGTCCTCCCATTAGAGACTCAGATCCCCTCACTCTGCGTCGCCCTCACGCATCAGTTAACAACGGACGAAAACCACCGTCGTCGGCTACAGGAGTCGGAGGCCTTGGATGAGAAGCGCCTCTTGGCTCAGCAACGAATCGAACTATACCAAGCACGCATCTCTGGAGCCTTCAACAAGAAGGTCAAAATCAGAACATTCCGAGTGGGCGATCTCGTTTTGGCAGTCCGGAGGCCGATGGTCATGACTCACAGGACCGCTGGCAAATTCCAGCCAAAGTGGGAAGGCCCATTTATCATTGAGGCAGTATTCTCCAACGGTGCTTACCGCCTCGTAAAACAAAACGGAGACTTGCTCATGTTGCCCGTCAACGGCAAGTTCCTGAAGAAATATTATGTCTAAACGACATTCTCTCCAAATCATCGAGTGATGTAACCGCTGGTACCGCTGAACTCAAATCCATAATATTTCAGATTATCGAGTCTTGTACCTGCTGGTGCCGCTGAACTCACCTCCACATTCCCTTCAGATTATCGAGTCATGTACCCGCTGGAACCGCTGAACTCAAACCCACATGTACTTTAAAATACTGAGTCATATACCCGCTGGTACCCCTGAACTCACATCCACAACATTTCAGATTATCGAGTCATGTTCCTGTTGGTGCTGCTGAACTCACCTCCACATTCCCTTCAGATTATCGAGTCATGTACCCGCTGGAACCGTTGAACTCACACCCACATGTACTTTAGAATACTGAGTCATGTACCCGCTGGTACCGCTAAACTCACGCTTTCACAATGTTCCAAATTATCGAGTTATGTACCCGCTGGTGCCTCTGAACTCATATTTCGGTGACTCTTTCAGATAGCAAGTCATGTATGATCATACCTCTGAACTTTCTTTTTGGAAGAGATCCTCCCTCATGATCCACTACCCGCACTCCCAGTGCACAAAAAGGGTAATCGATCCACAAATTTCCGAAACGGCCATGTCCTCATTACCTCTGAGTCGTTTTCACTTCCACCAAAAACAAACCGCCCCCTCGCATAGAACTTCCACACCCTCCTACCTCAGAGTCGTTCTATGTACCCCCTCTTCATTGAGCCCACTCCTGCCATGTCCTCATTACCTCTGAGTGGAAAGGCTCCGTCGAAGAAACCTTCATGCTTGCCATGTCCCCATTACCTCTGAGTAAGTATGTCGGTTCCCCTTTCAACCTATTATCTGTACCCACAACCGGAGTACGACAAGGATAATAGGTCCACAAATGTCCTCTGTTGACCATAAATGTACTCTGTTGACCACAAATGTTCTCTGTTGACCACAAATGTCCTCTATTGACCACAAAATGTCCTCTGTTGACCACAAATGTCCTCTGTTGACCATAAATGTCCTCAGTCGACCACAGATGCTGTACTGGATCCCCAGTACACGCCCATCCCTTCCCTATCATGCCTGAGAGCCCAGTTGCTCCTTGGCGCTCTCCTGAATACCAAAAACTTCTATAGTTGTCTTATCGCGAAGTTGTTTTAGGTATTCTTCTCCAAAACTTGTTACTCGTACCTAAAACCAAGGTATGCCCAGGGTGACAGGTCCACAAATAATCCTCCAGCAGGTCCAAATCCACGAACACCACAAGTACAAGAAAGAGAAGATGAGTTGAAACATGCTCATTTATTCAAAATTCAAAGTGCTACATCATTTGGGATCTCATCCCTTACAAAATGAAGACAAAAAGAAAAAAAAGAGACAGCAATAGAAGACAGAAGGCCGATCACTGCTCCGGGGCTCATAACGCCATAAGACGGTCCATCAGCAAGCCAACCGACCGCTCAAGCCTCTGTTTAGCTCGACGCTCCGCCTCCTGGCTCAGCACCACCGCGTCCTCCAGATGAGCATGAGCTTGCCAGTTGTCCTCGAATTTCTTGAAAGCCCGCTCCAGGTTGACAGAAGATCGAGAAACCCTCTCGACCTTCCGATCGATTGACTCCTGTTTCGCACGAGCAGCCCCCAGCTCTGACTCAAAGTAGGCCAACTCCCTTTGAAGTACGAGAATCCGCTCCTTCGTGTCAGCTATTCCACGAGAAGCAGACTCTTCCCGAGCCCTACAAGCCTGACTTCGACGACCCAGCCTGTCATACGAAACGGAGAACTTGTCAAGGTCCCCCTGCACAACTGGCCCGGCAGTAACTCGAGCAAGCTTGATCCTATCCCGAGCAGCAATAAGGAAGCCCCGCTCCTGTTCAATCGCAGCAGGCAAGCCTGCCTGCCGTATCGCCAGCAATTGGGTCACAAGCTGATCAGCCTCTACCAACTTAGGCTCCAGGAGTGCAGCCAACACCACCCCGCCAGGAAGAGACTTCAAAGTTGCAACCTGACCCCGAGCGCACCGCAGAGACAGAGTAAAAGGGGTCTCCCGTTCTACAGCAGCATCTACGCCCCTCTTTAAGTGGCGATAGAAGCTGTCGACCACATCCTGCGTCACCTCGTCTAGAGCCTTCGAAGAAACCGGCATCAACGGGAGTGTAGCCAGCAACGCTGAAGAAGACGCAACAGAATCTGCCGCTCCTGCCACAAGGGAAACAAACTCCGCACGGAAGGACGTATGAACGGCGGCCAACTCTTCTTCAGTAGCCCGCAGAACTTGAATGCTCGGCAGGGTCGAGAGGTCAATCTCCGGAGTCGTATAAGCAGCAGAGGATGAGGCGGAGACCATCGCCAGCTCCATTCCTATCTGCCCGGAGCTGGCGGAAGGCCCCTCGACATGAGACGGCGAAGGAGAGAAAACGCTCCTTTTCCCCAGATAGCGGCAGGCCGAGCCTTCCCCAAGAACATCCGCGGTGGAAAGTAAAGGGTCAGGACCTGTAGGGCCAAGACAACCATGAATCGATTTGACCCGGAGGATATGTTGATATAGCAAATAAGCCCCCTCACTAGTCAATATTTGGCTTATCTTACCAGTGGAAGAGTGTGGAGGCTGAGGTTCGCCTACAGCCACCGCAGCCTCTTCACCAGCAACCTCCGAGTTAAATATGATAGGCTCCTCCGCCCCAGCATCCTCGGGAGTGGATACAACGAGATCGGTGTCGCCTTGCAAAAATTCAGCAACCTCAGAGACAGGCCCGAGGGAACTTTCGTCACCCCGGATTGGGGCCTCAGCAGCTTGGGAGTCCTCAGCCATCGCTGAGAGAGCCCCCGCAGAGAGGACCACGACACACATGCCACTAATCAAAGCAGCAAAGGCCGGATCAACCTCAGGAGCGGTAGACGTTTCATGAGAGCCTCGTTCGTCAGACACCTAAAAAGAGAAATGATTAGGTGATATCTCCAATAAGAAGAAAACCACAACAAGAAGATGGCTCCGACTTGGTCTTACCTCCGGAACATCGTCTGTATCTTCATCCCCCTCGGTAATAAGTAACCTACAAGATCTAACGGCAGCTTTTTTCACAGAAAAGGTCGCCCTGCCGTCAGAAGACTCACGTCTGGCTCGTTTACGTGAGGGACCAGGCACAGCAGGCGGCTGTCCTTCCCTCATTACTTCCTCTTATGTAGCAAGCAACGGATCCTCCGTCAATTCGTCTGGTGTGGCAAGCGGTTGATCCGCTACTTCTTTACCCCCAAAAGAAAGAGAATTTTCGCTATCATGGTCGTCATCCTCCTCGGCCGCCTCAGAAGGTTCTGATTCAGGGAGGGGAGTCTGGAGCGCTAGCTGCTTTCTAGCCTTAGCACCCTTGGACTTTTCTTGTAAACCAGTACCCACGATGAAATTGGTGCTCGGATCGAAATTGACGGGAGGCTTGTTCGCCATAACATGATACAAGGTGGCCACATACAAGATTTCCCTTGATGCCTTAGTATCAGAGACTGAGAAGCTGGCCCGAGTATGATAGGCGTCATAATAATTCCACGCCCTGGCACCATCAAGAACGCTACCTTCAAAGCCCAAGTAAGGGCTGGGACAGTCGAGGAATAACTGACTATAGCCAAATTGGCAGGAAAACCTACTGGGCAGGTAGGGCTCCAAGTACACATTATTACGGTTACGATAAACCAGATGCGCGGGGCGAATGTTGTGCAACCAGGTGAGCATCTTCAGAGACAGAAAGTGAGGAGGTCCGGTACCATCAAGGTGCACATCCCTCACTTCCTCATCAGAAAAATAGGGGATAGATACAAAAAAGCTACACCCATCCACTCTCGCCAGCACCCTCCGACAAGATGGCATAGTACTGTGTTCCCAAGGTTGGTGACGGCATTTGAAAAGGAAGGCGTCTTCATCTGTAGCATCTTCCGCTGTTCCAGATCCCATCAAGGATTTGTAGTGCATCAACAACCACCCCATCAAATAGTGGTAAGGTAGCTCGATGCGTTCAAAGTCCAGCGTCTTCTTACGGGCAATGACCTTGGACGAGAATGCTCGAAGACCATGATGTATGCTACATACCATGGCCGAGAGAAGAGCCAGTCTAACTCCAAATACCAGTTTAACGGCAGGGAGAATGAAGTGGCGGCTGATCCTCTCGATAGAACCTGCCCCCCCCCGAGACTACACAGTTTCGTAGCCGTATCATCAAAAATCCAGCCAGGAGAGCTTTCTCAGACATCTGCCAGGTACCGTAGTAAAAATAGCTAAGAGAGTCAGTTTGACTCCCGAATATGTCGCTACTAGACCGCGACTTCTTGACGCCCAACATCAGGTCCTTTATCTCCTCCTGGGTTTGAGGGGTTCGAGGAATAACCTCGCCAGAAGGGCCAACTTTGAAAAGATAATTGACCCAGGATGTGGTGTGGGGGGCGTTCCCTTCTGAGCAATCCTCCTTTTTTATAGCCATCTGGTGGCAAGTACTATGATGGCACAGCAACTCCTGGTACACCGCGACAAAACCTGGGAGTCGTCGGTCCAGGTCTTCGAGCTCCTCGTTCGACGGGATGTACACCTCGAAAGGCTCGTCCCCCCACGGAAGCTTGGAGACAGTATGCATCTCATGGAGAGCGAGCCCCAACTCCCCTCCGGGTGCGAAGAACGTCCCTGTTTGTCGGTTATACATCTCCAGAAGCGCCATAAAAAATGGCTTATTGATAGAAAGCCCATGACAGGTGCCTCGGATAGCATGATAGAGGCCTACCTCCCGCAGGAACGTCCCATAAGTCTGCATAACCCAAGTGGTCAAGTGGGCCCATGAAGGGGTGGGATTTATCCAGTTCAGCAATGCCAATCTGCCAACTGGATAAGATTTTTTACGAACAAGCCGATTCAGGAAAGTATCAGCTTGAGTGAATGTGAAGTTGGGACCGTAGATGTTCATGAAAGTGCCTGGGGCCAGTCCCATCATGTACCGGCTGACGGAATCCTTATCCGCGTGTGCTGACCCAATGTTCGGGTTATAATAGATGTTGCCCATCAACATCCCCGATTGGGTAGGAGTTAAGGTCTCCACCATCATCCTGGACAACAATACCATATTGAACCACGACAGAGGATAATGACGCTCCATGAGAGGAATATGGATCGCCATCCCATCTAAAGTAAAATCCCAGTTCTCGGAGATCTTTAATACTCGGGGATTCTTTATGATTAAGGCGTCCCCGAAGAGGAATGAGGGCTTCAGGCATGATCCATCCAACTTCCCAGAATTTATCATGGAATGGAGGTAATAGAGGGTCTGATTCTCGATGGCGTTCAACCTCCCCGAAGGCTCATTAGCCAGAAATTGATTCAGCACGGACCTAACTAAGTTATCAAGACGCACGCCCAAGGCAAATTGATTCGAGCCGACCAGAAGTTCCCCCGCAGGATTTACTGGTAGATTCACTCGAGAGAGACGAAAGAAACAAGGTTAGCAGATAGTCAAAAAAAACAACAGAAGCATTTGAAAGATCATTTGAGTCTATGCGGCTCGGTTCATCATAGCCTCATGCGGCTCCGAGTCAACCGAGTCCATACAAATCAAATTCAGACGAGCTTATGAGCTCCTGCGGTTTGGGCTCAGAAGTGACTATACGGTTCAAAGTCCATGCGGACTCATGCGGCCCTGAACAGATAGACTCATGCAGTTCAGGTTAAGCACGCCTATGAGCCAGACTCATATGAGCTGATGCGGCTACAAATAAGCGAGCTTATGCGGTTCAAAAGTGAGCGACGCTTATGCGGCCCAAATCAAAAATATACATGCGGCTCAGATCGAGTATGACAAGCTCATGCGGCCCCTTGGGCCGAAATGCTTATGCGGTCACATCGACGAGTCTCGTACATGCGGCTTGTGCATAAAATATACAACAGAGCCATGGCAGCAGTTAGGGTTTTTTAGGTGACCCCCTTACCAGCAATAGGCGGGTGAACATCGGGATGGACAGAGGGAACAGCGGCCGGTGGAGGAGTGACCACGTTCGTCGCCGCAGTCGCCGCAGAAGCGACCGCCTTGCCCTTCGCAGCCTTCGATGCAGCAGCCTTCTTGGAAGCCATTGTTGATCGTTGAGGGGAGAAGACGAAGAGGAAGTCGGCAACAAGGAATTTTGAGCAAAGAGATAAGGTAAAGAAACCCTTAAAGAATAAATTACTCCTATTTATAGGCGAAGGAGGCTCGTAAAATCAACAAACGCCTCGATCCACACGTCGCCTAAAAGAATAAAGGCAAAACACTTCGGTCAAAGCAAAACTGACCCTTGGGATCCTCCCCCAAAAGACGGCAAATCAAGGGCATTTAATGCAGAAGATTTGCACACGTGGTTGGGACACGTGGCAACAAGTCTATGCGGCCTAACAACTCATGCGGCCAGATAAATCCATGCGGTTGAACCATCTATGCGGTTAGCAAATGCCATGCTTCTTATTCAAAGTATTTCAATTTTGCAAATTGAAAACTTTAAAGGGGGTCTTGTAGAAGCAAGAAAAATATCAGAATGATGGTCTATGCGGCTCGGAGCAGGAGAACCCCATGCGGCTCATACAGGGGCAGTCCCATACGGTTCAGAGAGACTCTCAGTCTCATGCGGCTAGGGGCAGGAGAATCCATGCAGATTACATAGGGACAGTCCCATGCGGTTCAAAGAGTCTCCCAGCCTCATACGGCTCGGAAGTACAAGCGGCTCACAAACGACCAACGGAGATATGCAGCTCGATCAACACCACGTGTCCCCATGGGATCCCTTCGCACAGCTGGCCATCGAGTAATGGCCTTATTTAATGCTCTGCCATGATTTGACAGCTGACGGCTCTGACATAAAGTGCCATGATGGTCCTGTCATAATGACAGACTCTTCGGGAACAGAAGAAAATCTCTGATACGATCCGAGATTGCCATATGGCAGACTCCCATGCGGCTCAATCGAAGAACAGCTTCATGCGGCTGGCAGGAATCATCCTCCTGCAGCTCACCATGAAACCATCCCATACGATTCGCAAGTACTATACCTATGCGGCTTGCTGAGACGTTGTCTTATGCGGTTCATGGATATCATGCAGCTCAGGCAGGGTCCACCATTAAGACACGTGGCAGAGATTCAATTGTCCCTATGACTTGACAGCTGGTAGCAGGGTAATTATGGAATGCGTGGTATTAAATCAATCAGAGCTTTACCAGATCCCAATAACCATATTTAACGTTATCCTCATAATTAATGAGATCAGGTCATATCATTCATGATCAAGCCAATGGGACACGTGGTGAGAGATCCAAGCTTGACACAACCAATCATGAAGATTTAAAGCAATCAGCATTAATCATTCATAGGATTCAATACTATTCACATTAATGGCCCAGATCCTTCATGCTTAAGACCAATGGTCCAGATTGATTAATCATCAGGCCGCCGCCACTTTGAGAATGGGCAATTATCCAAATACTAATGATGCCCCCACTCTTATAAATAGCAAGGTGTCATTCCCTTACGGAGACACAGAGAGCTTCCCCCTAATAATTAGAGAGAAAATATACAGAGAGAGAGAGAGAAGCTAGAAGAGCAACACGAGGAGAGCAAGAAGGGCATTTCTTCGTCAACGCCAAGCATCTCGTCACAGGAGCCAAGGCTACATCCGATCGTCCAAGGAGTAAGGCAGAGCTGCCGTCGCTTTCCCGAGCCTCTACCGTCACCCCTCAGAATAAAAAATAAACAATTGTACTTAGACTGCTGTACCTAGGTTTTTGTCCCTAGGCTTTCTTTGTACAAACGAGTTTGTAACGTGAAGTAAAAGTCCAGTCCTCCGATAATTGTTCTGCTTTTTTATATTTCATGGCAAACAGTAACTGGTGGATCCGCTAGTATATAGGCCGGATGTACTTAGTATCGACCGCATCAGACTAGTATCGGTCTATAGGTTTGGTATAGGCCGTATCAAATTGGTATTGACCTTAGCGAATTGGTATCATCCTATCCGATATGTATCGACCGTATAGCTAGGATTCGTACCGGCCTTATCGATCCGGTACGAATCCTAGCTATACGGCTGATACATATCGGATAGGACGATACCAATTCGCTAAGGTCAATACCATCCGATATGACCTATACCAAACCGATATACCGATACTAATCTGCTACGATCGATACTAAGTACATACGGATACCGATACCGATACCGATAGTTCGATACCGATACCGATAGTTCGATACCGATGCCGATAGTACGATACCGATACCGATAGTCCGATACCGATAGTGCGATACCGATACCGATAGTACGATACCGATAGTTCGATATCGATACCGATAGTCCGATAGTCCGATACTACCGATATCGCCGATACCAATACTCATAGAAAAAGTCCGATACCGATTCTGATACTTTGAACCTTGATATATATATATATATATATATATATATATATATATATATATATAAACAATAGACTTTCTCATCCTATTTCTTAAACTAAGGTTTGTCATATTGCATTTTCTTTAAAGTATCGGCTGATACCGATCCGATACGACCGGTACCGATACGGTTTGGCATGTTCCGATCCGATTCTGACCGATACCAAATATTGACCGATGCCGACATTGGGGGTCTTTGTTAGTTAGATATGACATATGTTAGAGTTATTTAAAAAATATATGTTGGTATCCTACTACTAGTTAGTATATTGGGATAAGGATGCTAGAAGTATAAGATAGTCGGTTAGATGGTTAGTAATAAGTTCGTGTTTAGAATGAGGTTAGTAGATATAAGTTAGATAGCTTATATGTTAGATGATAGTGTATTAGAGTGTGGGTTTTGATATGATAGCTTAGAGTTTAGATAGATATATATTGGATATGTATAGTATCTTAGTTTTAGAGATTAAGTTAGATATTCATATATTAGAGTTAAGATACTTGGTAACTTGAGATACCAAGTAGTATATTAGAATATATTGGTTACCTTATTAGGGTAAGGTATTGGGTTACCGATATTGTGAACCTAGGTTGAAAGCATAATAAGGTTGTAAAAGCATGCAAAAGAATCCGATACTACCGATAATTATTTGTTTTCCAATACCTAAAAATTCGATATTCCGATCTGAAACTGCCGATACTACTGATATTGCCGATATCCTATTTCTTAAACTAGGGTTTGTCATATCGCCGATACTACTCATTGTATTTATACCCCGCACTGTCCCGCGCGAGCCACCCCTGCCGCCCCCCGCTGCCCCGGAGCGCGCTGCCCCCCACCGTCCGCCGCACCCCCGTGCTGCCTCGCGCGTGCCTCCCCCGCAGTCTTCGTTGCCTCCGCAGCCCACGATGCCCCCGGCAGCCCACGACACCTACGACCACCGAGCGAGAGAGAGAGAGATTACCTTTGGAAGAGAGAGAGGAGAGGTCGCCGATCACCACCGCGGGAGAGAGAGGAGAGTGAGGTCGCCGACCACCGCGGGAGAGAGAGAGAGAGAGAAGAGAGAATGAAATTTGGGGGGAATGAAAAGTTCCCTCCGTCGTTTCAATTTAAGTCTGGGCCCTTTATTTAGCGACGGACTAGCGACGGATTATATCCGTCGCTAGACCGTCGCTCTTTTTGATACTTGCCGACGGAACATCCATCGCTACGTAGTCGAAGAATTGTCCCGCCATTTCTTTCAACAATTCCTGCCAAATAATCGACTGCATGGCGACGGTTACTTATCCGTCGCTATATCTCCGACGCTCTAGTGACGAATGAGCGACCTTTTCTCCTCCTTAAAATAAAATAAAAATTGTATCGGCTTGTCGTCGGTACGCCGTCGGTTATTTGCCGTAAATCCGTCGCTAATGCCGACGAAAATTGCCCGTCGCTAATGTGCCATCGCTAGTTTACTGTATTTTGGTAGTGATATGCGCTCATGAGCAGCCAGCCTGCAAGCTATAAATAGAGGGATCATTTCCTTCTTTCGGAGACCTACACACACAGAGGGACAGAAATACATAGACACTCAACGTCTTCTTTCTCTCCGCAAGCTCCAGCACCCTGAGCAACTCAGACCTTCAGAGAACCGAAAACCGTCGTCAGATCGTCAACGGAGTCAACACATTACCACTCGCTCCATCGACACAGGGACCCAGATAAACAAAAGTGTACTCCTAGGACTACATCTAAATCCTACATTGTAACACTGTTCTGTTTGTAATTGAAATTGCAATCAAAAGATTTTAATGGCAAACAAGCTTAGCTAGTTATTCATTGTCAAAATTCAAGAAAAATAGTTCTCAAAACTATTGAAATTTTTAGAAATTTTTTGATACAACGTGCGTCCCGCCAAACCGACGACGTGGTCGTGAACCGAAAATACCGAAAGGTGCGTATCAACTTGGCGGACATGTGGGCTTTGATGGAGTTCAAATTGGTCGCGTGTGCGCGACGAATTTGATGCGTATCCGTCGAAATTCACCGTATCGGCCTTTTTGCAAATTCTTTAATTACTTTGTGCACATTCGTCAAATCAAGACAAAATTTATGCCAGCAGAACCGTATCATTTTTTTGGTCCTGTATGCCAAGTTTGGTCCGATTCTGAGAAGGTCAATCGGAACGCCTATTTGGCGGGCCCGTAACCCGATCCAACGGGCGATTTTGTGCTCGGCTCATCGGAATCGAAAATTAGACATACCGTTGAGTTTGTCTCCTCAAACCGGATCTGTAGACATATAGTTTGATGACTTTAGAGGCCGTAGGTTCTCGCACACGTTTCGGTGCAAAACAGATCCAATGACGGACATCGTTTTGACCTAAAATTACGATTTTGCCCCTGTTCCAGAATTGGACTTTTGGACAGGCATTTTCTAGACATAACTTTTATACCAAACATGTTCGTGATGTTTGTTTCAGCATCCGGAGCTCTTTGTGGATTTTGACTTTCTTGTTGACGATTAAAACTATTGGATTTTGCTACTTCTGGCACCACCCTCAGGCAAGATACCTTGCCACCTTACTCTATGACCTATTTATTCTTATTTTCAGTTATTTATGTTCAGTATTACTTATTTTTGTTAGTATTATATCATTGTACGTCCAAGTTACACTTGGGTGCAAGCGACTCCATCGGTCGTTTTCTTGCTTTTGTTTTATTCTCTTGCATTGACTTAGTCTAGTGACCACCCATTTGATGATGAGGTATTGGTATATCTCATATGGCCTTGACATCTACTTTACTACGTATTGTGAGTCACATATAGGATACGTAATCGTGTAGTTGGCCGGCCACCGATACGTTTGAGGTGTGCGACGGTTAGAAGTAACTGCCAATAGAATTGTATGCTAGTGGACTTGGCAGTTACTAGAGGTTCATATGAGTCATAGATGTTGTCACGACCCACACCCTAGAGTAAGGGCAAGAGAAGTGGGTATGTCCAGCCTACGCTGTAGTGTCGGCGGTAGAACGCTATCCGAGGTCAATCATCTAACAATATATATAAGGTACCTGTATAGTATAACACTCTGAATGGAGGTGACATAGCAGAATACAGTCTCAATCACATCTAAGACAGAAATGATAAGATAGATAGATATGAAATGAAATGAAATCCACAGAGATACAACCAAATAGAAGTCTAAGTGTCTAAGATATCACAAATCTAGATAACATCTCAATCTCAATATACAAAAATCGATAGAGTAATATAATGAAAAGACATCCTAGGCTAAGGGTGTGTCATCCTCTGCTAAGGGGTCTTGCTACTAGTCCAGGTCACAACTGTCCTCTAGGGTAGTCCCGTAATATGTGGGACAGCACGCCTCGTCCTCATCCTCTGTAATATTTTTAATAGGTCCAGTCAGAAAAGGAGCGAGCACAATACATCTCAACAAATCATAACAGGTTAGAAAATATAAACATGCTAGAGAATAAGATACATGAAACTGAAGAACAGCATAATGTAAAAGAGAGACTGTAAGTAAATAGCTACAATATATGAGGGAACTAATCAGTGCAAGTGATTCGTGTACAAGATGAACATGTGAACAGCTGGAGGGTGATTCATGACTATACTAAAGAGGTGATTCATAACTATTCTACTTTGGAATTATTCACATGCTCAGTTTCTACTACACCATCCCCAATCAATACACAAGGATCCAGTCAAGTTACGTTAAGATTCATTACTATACTACTTTGCCCATAAAAGGTGATTCAAGAGTGATTCATGAATAGATTCGTGAAGGCTCTGTGATTCATGAGAGTACAGGAATCACAACCTGATACGTGAAGATTCAAGAGAATAGAACCATGAGATACATGATGTAAGTGAAACATACGAGACAAGAGTATCTGATGCTCCCGAGGGGGATAACATCTCATGAAGGGATCCATATAGTACTAATCCGTGTTACCAACGTGTCAGCATCAAGTAAAGTAATCTAAAGCAGGAATATAATCCTAAACAAGATATAAAATGATCATAGAATATACTCGCCTGGTATCTTGAATATCTGAAGAGAATATACTGTCCGAGGAGTGGTGTATGTCTCCTATAGAACAGGACAAGTCACTACATGTCTAAAATAATAAAATAGACTGCTATAATGCATCTACATGATGTTTGGGGTCAATCTAGGCTAAAGTCAACCCTTGGTCAACTCTAGTCAACTATACTAGTCAAACTAGGTCAAACCTAGCCCAACAAGTCTTACTAGGCCTAACCAAGACTATTCTAGCAAGCACACACCATACACAAGTCACACTAGTCTAACAATACACTAAACTCATGTGTACACTCCACATGCCATAGGCTATACCACCTAGGCTATATGCCAACACAAAGATATAGGCAACACACACATATCAATTACCATATTCTATATACACATTTTTTATATAGACAATATAAAATATCTACATTACATCACCTTTATCACACAAGCTATATATTATATAGCTTATACATATGCACATAGAAGATAGGCAATGCATATGTATGTGTGTGATATAGGAACTAATATTTGTGTGTACATGTGTAATGTGACAGGAAGTTTAGATAGGGTGTTGTGTAATGTGTGTGTTTAGTTAGGTGGATAGGTTAGTGTGTGTGTGGGAAATCAGTGAACAAACTAACATGTGTATGGTATGTGATAATATTCAGATTTTGAGTGATGTGTGTGAACATAATGTACAGGACTGTGAATTCAGTGAAGGGTGTCAATGTGACAGTTAGTGTCATAGGGAAAACTGGAAACAGTGTCGTGTAATTGAGGAACAGGAAAGAGTGTATACATATGTGTTATATGTGTTCTCAGTTCAAAGTGTGTGTACTTGACAGGTTTGTGTGAGTGTAGCATTTAGTGTACATAGGTTTAGTTCTCAGTTTGCATAGTGTCAATCTCAGTTTTCAGATGAATGTGTATGAATGTATAACAGGGTGTGTGTGTCAAGTGACAGGACCATAGGTGTGTGTAAGTGAGTCTGTGCAATGTATGAATGTGTGAGCTAACATGTGTGTGTTCTTAGTTCTCAGATTTATGTGATATAGTGTGTAGTGGTCTCAGGTATTTAAGTGTGGTTAAACTCAGAAATCAGTGAATTGGGTGTTGTTCTCAGGAATTCAGTAATAACAGTTAACAGTCCTATAGCTAACACATCAATCCAAACCAAATTCGAACCAAAACCCTTAGTTAAATCAAACCTAACATACATGGATGAAAACATGGTAATTTAATCATGGAAATTTGGTTTGGAAATATACTTAAACTCAGAAATCAGGAACAGTACACTGTGTATCAGGAAAATGGGGAAACTTCAATTTGAATATAAAAAACACGATAAAAAATCAATTAAATGGTTGGTAAACCATGTGTCAAGTGTATATGTTTCATGGCACATATTCGTGTCCAACCAAGTGGACACATTCGTGTCCAAGACACTAAAACACACACAGAAACGATCCTACACAGAGCAGTCTCGTGCGGCGAGTCCACGAGTTCGTGGACACGACACGGTGCACCACGTGTCACGTGCATATGCCTACGTGTTTGCCTAGGGTAGGTCCACGTGTCTAGGACCCTGATTTGTGTCTAGGTGGTGTCGTGTCTGAGTTATCATCGCGTGTCGGGGCACAAAACTCGTGTGCTGCAGTCCAGTGCAAGACCAGTGCACCACAACGCTGTCTCCGACATGACACGAATAGGTCCAGGACTTGGGGGCTGACATGTCAGTCAGTGCCCCCTCCTCGACACTAATTTCTAGGCCACAACGTGTCCTACACAGCAAGTTCTAGGGCCTGAGTAGCAGGACAGTGCACGCTGTCCTGAACAGCAAGTTCGTGTCCCTGTGTGGACATGACACGAAAATAATAGACTAAGGACATAAATCTAAAGAACAACCCTAGATCTAGAAATCCAATCAAAAATAATTCCAAAAATAGCACAAAATATTGGTTGTGGCACTTGTACAAACACCTTCCTATACACTATGACACGTGTCCGATACGGACACCAAATGGACACAAAATTAACCCAAACTTTAGGGACAGCTAGGGGACATCTTGATCTAGGCTACCATACAATAAAATCAGAATTAAAATGGGATTAGAAGGGTTTACCAATATGTTGCAAGGATCAAGAAAAATCCCCAAATCAAACGGTTCCCGTTACTGTCCAAATCCTCCAAATTGCTCTAAAACTAAAATTACTCCCCATAATCAGCAAGTAGAGGTTGATTAGAATCATATGCAAAAGATTTGGGTCAAAAAACATTAAAAATGAATTTACTATGAATTTAGGAAAGTGGAGATTTACCTTTCTTTCTAAAAAGTGGGTTGAGCACAAAAGAGGCAAGAACAAGAGGAAGAGACATTAAATAGGGGTGGAAAACCCTAGGTTGGTCGGCCATGGGTGGGCTTAGCTAGGGTTTGGGCTTAAGACATGGGCCTATGGCTTAATTACATAAGTCATGAAATCAATGCACCTATTCTATTCCTCCTATTTGAAAACTAGATTCTAAGTGACTAACTGAGGTTAACTTAAGTTAGACTAGGATAACACCATTGCCTACTAAGTCACCATAGCTAGGGTTAGCTTCTAGGTTAGTCTACAAGTCTCAATAAGTCAAAGTCAAAGATGTCAATCACCAATTCAATAAATTAATTAAAATTCAAAAATTCACCAAATAACTGAAATATCCTCAAGCTAGTGTGGTAGTACAAATCTACCCTTCTTAAAATAATTTCTTCCTCAAAATTAAAAGGCGAAACTAAACTGATGAGAAGGATATACAATCATACCTCAGGGTCCAAACAGATATCGGTATCGCTCGCGCATCTCATCCTCCCGCTCCCAGGTAGACTCTCCTAGAGAATGATGCCTCCATGCAACGCGAACCAAGGGTATCACCTAGTTTCTCCGCACCTTCTTTCGGTGATCCAGAATCTCCACAGGCTGCTCTGGATAACTGAGAGTAGGTCCCACCTTATTCCCCGAATGATCAAGTACATGGCTAGGGTCAGCCACATACCGTCTCAACAGTGATACGTGGAATACGTTGTGGATACCCACTAGTATAAGTGGCAAGTCTAGCCTATAAGCCACATCACTGACCCTTCCGCTGATCACGAATGGTCCGATGAAGCACGGGCTGAGCTTTCCACCTCCACCAAAACGTATGGTACCACGAGTCAGAGATATCCTCAGAAAAACCATGTCTCTAACCTCAAACTCAAAAGGCCTCCGGTGGCTATCGGCCCAGTGCCGATGTCATGACCTGTACCCACTTTTCGGACGCGAGCTCGTGAGCAAGCCAGCCACGCATCAAGCGGACTCCATCTCGACTCGAATACGTAAACGCTATCACGGCTAGGGTAGGCTGCCAAATTATGGCAAACAAATCTATATCTCAATCCATAATAAGAATAATAAAATGAATGAACACTATGGGTCGTGGTCTGCAGTCCACTAGTATAAATATCCGATAAGACTCTAAAGGAAATAACAAGAGTCTAAAATTGAATCAAGAAACAGGATATCTCATGATAAGGCATGAAAGCACGAGCAGATAATAAACACGATAACGATACCTGAATCCCGCAAGCACATCATCACATTTGTCATTCAGAACCACTAGCTAACTCCATGCAATCGCTAAACCTGAAGAGATTATCAGGTCCTCAGAGGACGTAGCAAAATACATAATATACATGCCTATCTAACAGTTTTATCATGCGCAAGGAAATAAACAAGAAAAATAGGAACACGATAAATAACCACGATCACGAACACTAGAACAACTACACATAAATGAACTGCCGAGTAAATAATGAACATGAGATCAATAGAAGAATCAAACCCTCATCCCGAGTATGGACTCACGGGTTTGAACTAATCACTAACCCTCGTCCCGAGTGTGGACTCTCTGGTTAGTACTAACCCTCGTCCCGAGTGTGGACTCTCTGGTTAGTTCACGGCAAGGCACCCTCGTCCCGAGTGTGGACTCTCTGGTATAAATAATCGACATCCTTGTCCCGAGTGTGGACTATCTGATGTAAACACCCTCGTCCCAAGTGGACTCTTTGGTGCAAGTCAAGTCAACACCCTCGTCCCGAGTGTGGACTCTCTGGTGCAAATAATCGACATCCTCGTCCCAAGTGTGGACTCACGGATGTAAACAGATCAAAAAAAATACCCTCGTCCTGAGTGGACTCTCTGGTGCCAAGGAAACAATATCAAGGATTTAGCAGTTCAATTACACGTACTCGTTCTATGACACGACTCAAGCAAGGTACTGACGAGAAACTCCAAGTGCGAACCATAAGACCAAACATGAACACGGCTATATGCAATAAAAATAACTCAAAAGAATATAATACGAAAGCATATGTCCATAAACAATCAAAATTGGGAAATGAAATACAATGCATGTAAATAAAACTGTAGAGGAAGGCAAGGTATACTTGTCTGTTCTCCAAAATTTTGCGCAAGTCTTAATCCGATGCTTAGTCAAGAACACCTATATACAAACACAACATTAATATCCTATAATATAGCTTTATATGTTTCTATATATAATAATATATTATTGCACCTAATTATTTGTCTTTTACTAGTTTACTAATTTAATTATAACCATCCTTACTTTCCATTAGTCTCACTAATTTAATATATATCCACTAACACTTGTTTGGTTAAAAAAAGAATTTTTATTGAATAAAAATCATTATGGGGGCTTAAGTGAAAAATGTTATATTAAAAAGTAAACCACAGAATTGATTCAACCGAATATACACATACTTAATATATTATTAAACAAGTAAGTGACATGTGGAGTGTTGATTGATTTATTGCTTTAGGGACTAAAATGAAACATTCCTATCAAATTTATTTATTAAGTCTTGGAAGAGAAGACATTGACGTGTACTGTTACATAATGTTGGGTAATAAGTATTAACAGAAAAATGAGGGTGTGTAAAATTTCTTTGTGCCATGTGGTTGGGTTTTTATGATATATGTGCAACAAAAGTTAGCAAGAGAAGATTCTCTATCCTCAGACCCTTCTTCTACAGCAAAATATGCTATACGTACCAAGAGCACAGTGCTCGATTGCAATTGTGTCTAAACAGAATCTGTTCTATTAAGCAATAGTATGGAGAACAATTATCAGTAAAATAAGATGGTGTGGTCTACTGGGTAGGCGCACCTGTGAAGGAGTACTCGAGTGCGAGGTCGGATTCGTCGGTGTCACCGAGTTGGTAGAGAGGTGCAGACGTTGGTGGCGTTGATGCCGGTATACGACGACAAGCTCGACTACACATGATGGAGCACAAAAGATGTCGGCCCGGTCGAGAAACGGGAGTGGGAATAAGGCTCGATAGATGGAAGAAGTTTTTTGGGTAGGTATATGGAGATAAATTAATATATGCTAAGTTATGGAGAAGGGAAGGTAATTCGTGCAGTTGGACTTGGGGGCGGAGGAGAAGGTTTTGTTTTGTTTTGTTTGTATTAGGGTTTCATAGCTATATATATGGTTCAAGTGTTGGCAACGGGTTTAACTAAACATGTCAACCTTCTATGGATAAGCCTAATTGCGGCAAGCAGAAAATAGTACCCAAAGATGCAAGCTTTGCATCCAGAAAATTGAAAACTTCATTAACCCGATATTGAAAAGTCGTCACTAAGCACCTAGAATAGAAAGCTAACCAGCCAGCCTTACGGGGCTACATCAACAAGTATCCATCCAAAGTTCAACAATTTTGGTATTTGCATCCATCCATTTAAATGAGGATATCCTAATAGTATCTTAAAATAAACTTTCAACATTATACGTGACCATTGTTTTCATTCGTACGTCTTTCTTATTCATTCTATATATATATATATATATATATATATATATATATATATATATATATATATATATATATATTTACGCACTTATAAATATAAATAATACGTATATACCTTAATAAATTATAAATATATATACTTGTCCATATAATCAATATGTATTTTCTGATATTTATACATATATATACCACAAATTCCATACAGGCAATAAAATATTTTAATTATAATCAATTTTAATAATATCTAATAGTAATAAATATATTTATTTAATCACCGCAAAATAATAAAATACTAATAAAAATATTTCAAAGAATTTTTGGGAAGGGAAGCTACAACCGATGTCTGTCCTGCGCTACGCAAAGTCTGTCCCTGATGAGCTTCACCTTCTCGGCTGCGTCAACAACCATCTCAGGTCCCAATAAAGCTCGCTCTCCAACATCATCACAAGATAAGGGTATACGACATTGTAATGCCTGTGTTCGTATTACGTATTTGGAATACATATACATATTTTATCTTGTATTTGCATATCTTCTTGGTTTGGTTTGGCTTGGTCTCCTTGGGGTTGGTTTGGTTCGGCTAGGCTTGGTTGCCTTGGTTCATCAAGAACCAAGGGGTGAACCCCTACCTACCACCACCATCCCCATTTATTAGCCCCTCTTCATTCTCTCTCTTCATTAACCTCTTCTTCTTCTTCCATTTACTTCTTCACCTACCAGAGAGAGAGAGAGGTCTAGGCAAGTGCAACTTGCTTCATAGAGGAACTCTAATTTTATTGCTTTATTCTCTTCCTTACAGCATTTTAACTTACTTTAGAACTTGGCATTTTTACTTTCCATGGCTAGATTCTTGTAGATCTATATTTACTTTATTTTTGAAATTCTTGAGTTTTGATCTATTTAATCTTGTTATTTCTGAGTTTCGATGGTTCTATGTTGTAGAGAATTTTGTTCTACCCCATTTTGACTTATGGAAGTTCGGATTTGGGCTCCGGATGATAGAGTTATACAGCTTGGAAGCCATGGCTTATGGTGTACTTCTTCTCGGAAATTTGGAGAAGAAGCACAGTCCCGAGCAGCATGGTAGCACTTGACCGCATGAACATTCATACGGCAAGACAGTTCCAACCGCATGCACTATTGCCTTGACTTGACCGCATGACAAGTTCATGCGGCAAGTATTCCTTCTAGCCGCATGAAGTCCTTCTTACTTAAACCGCATGACTGAGCTTCCCAGTCCAGCCGTATGAGTACTCCGCCCACCCTGAGCTGTATTAATTCAACACTCGCGAGCCGCATAGACCGCAGCCTCCCAGCCGTATGGGTTTGCTTCCCTTGACCGCATAGTCATTGCTCTCCGCAGCCGCATGGGTTGCTCCTCCCCGGCCGCATGTACTTGATTGGTCAGCCAACCGTATGGACCCATCCCCCGCCAGCCACATGAGTTCTCTATCCTCCTGACCGCATATGTCTTGCCTTTCTCAGCCGCATGACTGAGTGGATCTTCGAGCCGCATATGACTGATACCCCTTTGACCACATAAGCCTTTCCCTTTTTAGCCGGATGTGCCTGACCCTATTCAGCCGCATGGACTGTTCTCTTCCAGTCGCATGAGATCATTCCTGGCCGCATATGCCTTAGCCGCATGGCTCTCCTATAGCCCTGTATATTGATATTTTATTAGATATTTTACGTCCATTTTATATCCTTACGTCTTTTGCCATGAACTTGATAATCACGAATTTACTTGATATGTTTGGGCAGGATAATTGAGCCTGACCTGACAGTGACCTGTAGTGGTGCACTCCTGGCATGACTAACCTGACATGACCTGATAGTGGCCCGTCGCGGCGCACTCCTGACCAGTAAACTGAACATGATTTTCTTGATAAGCTGTTGCGACGGCTACCTGATATGACATGACCTGTATAATTAATTTGGACACCGTGGGCGATTGTGCTTATACAAATAAACCAGTCCCGTCTTGCATCATGTCTAGGAGGGGACTCCTGAGTACCATGTTCAGGAGTACCTACTGAAATGGACTAAGGCTAAATAACTAGATTAATACATTAGTCATAAAGAGATCTCCCAGCTACAGGTAATCCCGTTACCTGGGCACGCCTTGGGATCTGTAGCCTGCCGTCGAGTAGGGCACATTTCCAGCACACTGTCATGTGTTGCACCCTTCAAGCTACCTAAGGGTACATGCGTTTCCTGGACGATGTACCCACCTGAATTCAACCCTAATCTTTCAACCCGGGTAACCTGGATGGTATGCAGGGCTTGTGGCTGTGGAATAATCTCACTGTATCTTGTTAGTAATTAGGCTTGTGACAACCCTAGTTAGTTAAAGTATCAAGCCGTAATTCTTGCTTGGCTGTGAAATGATTGGATGGAGTCTAACCAGTCTAGTCTTTCCCTAATCCTGATTATTGCATGACCTAAATGCCTGTATTTATTCTACCGATAAATGGTGAGAATTCCAAGTTCTGTTCAGACGAAAGGTTACAACCCCGGTCCTTGTTTGGTTTACGAGTTGTAACCTGGTTATCTGAATAGTTCCATGGTTACCTCGTCGTATATCACCTGTTATGCTTTTCCTTAATTTCTGTGTTTATTATTGATTTATTACTATTGTGCTAATTGCTGGTTTTAGTTCCTAAGTGAAGCCTCCTTTGTGGTACTTGCTCTTTCTGGGGTCTGACCCAGCTGGTTTTGTGTGGCCAGATTTCGGAGCAGCTCAAGAGGATCTACCGACCTTCCAGCCAGATGGTGGCCACTATACGGAACCCTGGCAACGAGTGGGTTATTTTTGGCTCTCCCACTCTATTGTAAAAATATTCTTTTGAGGCGTTTAGCCGACGAGCACCTGTTTAGCTCGATTGTACTTGCTTACTGTCTGCCTGCGGGCTGTAACATGATTAACAAATCCTAGGGTTGATCATGTATGACTAAACTCTTGCTAGTCCTAACATTTTGTAACGACTAGCTTCATGATCAGATGAATATGTAATATTTGGGATGCCTTATTATTGTATATTTAATGATCATACATCTTGTAACATTTACTTATTTGCTTGTGATTGAGACACTAGGCTTGTTCATGACCTTAGGAGACTGTTGGCTTGTAGTAAACCCTCATGTATCTAGACAGCCGTGACCGTATAGCGAGATGGAATCCATTTCATATACGTAGCTGGCTATGTCTGCCCCCGCTCTCCAGTATTTTGGTTCTGGGGTATGACAGACATCTACGCCCGTACAGAGCCTCGAAAGGTGACATCTCAATGCTGGCCTGATAACTGTTGTTGTAAAAAACTCCTTCAAGTGTAGGTGATCCTCCCAGGAACCTCAAAAATCTAAGACGCACGTCCGCAGCATGTCCTCGAACGTCTGAATAGTCCTTTCTGACTGTCTGTCCGTCTGGGGGTGGTATGCAGTACTAAACTTGAGCTGAGTGCCCAAACTAGCCTGCAGACTCCTTCAGAAATGGAAAGTAAAACGACTATCCCGATCTGAGACAATGCTGACCGGAATACCATGAATCCTGACAATCTGCCGCATGTACATCTCTGCAAGCCTCTCAGTAGATGTACCCACCTTGAATGGAAAAAAATAGGCCGATTTGGTCACCCTGTCAACGATGACCCAAATCGCGTCTTTTCTCCTGGTGTACGCGTCAATCCAAATACAAAATCCATCGTGATATGCTCCCACTTTCACTCTGGAATGGGTAATGGCTGCAATAATCCTTCTTGCCTCTGCTTCTCTACCTTGACCTGCTGACAGACCAAGCATCTGGCTACGAAGCGAGCTACCTCCCGCTTCATCCCATACCACCAGACGTGCTCTCTCAGATCCCTGTACATCTTGTTGGCACCAGGATGTATAGAGTACTGAGATCTGTGAGCCTCATGCATGACCTGCTCCCTGAGCTCTTCACTAGGAACACACAGCCTGGAACCGTGCCTCAAAGTGCCATCCTCTGCAAGAGAAAACTCACAATCCACTATTCCTGCTCGAACCTGCTCTCGGATACACCGCAGAGCAACATCCTCGAACTGCGTCGACTTGATCGTCTCCATCAAGTCCGACTGAATCTGAAGGCCCCACACCTGCATCTGAACTAGGGGCACAATCACCTCAATCCCCAAGCTCTCCAAGTCAGCAAGCAAGTGACGGTCCATAGTCAAACACATGGCTGTCGGATACCTACTCAAGGCATCGGCAACCACGTTGGCCTTCCCTGGGTGATACTGTAGTGAGATGTCGAAGTCCTTCATCAGCTCTAGCCACCTGCACTTCCTCATGTTGAGCTCTTTCTGTGTAAACACATACTTCAAGCTCTTATGATCTGTGAAGATCTCCACCCTCTCTATCACGACCCGTACCCGATTTTCGGACGCGAGCTCGTGAGCAAGCCAGCTACATATCGAGCGGACTCCATCCCGACTCGAGTACGTGTAAGCTGTCAAGTTCATGGTATCATGGCTAATATGGTAATCTACAGTGTATCTCAATCCACAAGAATATATAAGACAAGAATGAACAATTATGGGTCATGGTCTGCAGCCCATTAGCATATTGTCCGATTAGACTCCAAGAATGATATGAGTCTACAAAGTAAGCAGAATATATCATGGCATGGAATATAAAGGACAAAAGGATAATAAAGAGGTATCACAAGCAAATACCTGTATCCCTGCAGGTGTAATCACTACCATCATGAGCCGTTAACTAACTCCATGCAATCAGCTACCTGAAGAGATCATCAGGTCCTCAGGGGACATAGTAAGATACATAAAAACATGCCTATCTAACAGTTTAATCATGCAATAATATGAACAGGGTATAAACAGGAACTAGACATAAGACGGACATGTGGCTACTGACCGGTAACTTTGAACACAGATATGGGATCAATTATGCATAAATAACTGCTGGAAGAACAAGAGATCAATGGAATACCAACCCTCGCCCCGACGTGGACTCGCAGGTCAGTTTTAAGACAAGTCACTCTCGCCCCGTGTGTGAACTCGCAGGTGCAAAAGGACAACCCTCGTCCCGTGTGTGGACTCGCAGGTGCAAACGGATAACCCTCGTGCCGTGTGTGGACTCGCAGGTTGTGGGAACGATACAGGAATAGTAGTTCAATCACACATACTTGCAGACATGACTCAGTCAAGATACAGGTAATGACACGGTACAACTCAGTCATGACACAGGTAAGGTTAACTCTAGCATGAACCATAATGTGGACAAGCCTGGTGTAACTACGCTATCAAGTCAGAAAATACTGATATACAAGCAAGGCAATAAACTAGTAAACATGGTATCATATAAATCTATAGCAACTAAGGCAACTAAATATAACATACTAAAACGGATGAACTATAAGCATGAAAATGAACTGTGGAGGGAGGCAAGGTATCTTGCCTGGTGGTAGCACGGAGAGCCAACAATAAACCGTCAACCGATAAGCCAAATAAGTCCAAATCTCAAAACTGTCTTCGAAAGCTGAAACAAACATTGCCAACATTATCAGAATAGTCAAATTAGCTATAATTGTCTGTCCTTAAGTACAATTCTAGACACAAGGGCAAAACGATAATTTTGGGCAAAAATGATGTCCGCCATTGGACCCGCTTTGCACCAAAAATTGTGCCAGAGTCAATGGTCTCTAAAGTCGTCAAACTATATGTCAACAGGTTCAATTTTTTGATACGAAACCAACCATATATCCAAAGTTGGATTCCGGCGGGCCGTGCACAAAATCACCCGTTGAGTCGGACCATGGGGCCCGCAAAACGGTGATCCGATCAACTGTCTCAGAATCGGACCAAACATGGCACACAGGACCAGAAAAATGATACGGTCCTGTTGGCGTAAGTTTCGTCTCGATCTGACGAACGTGCACAAAGTAATTGGGAAATTTGCACGGAGGTCGATATGGTAAATTTTGACGGATACGCATCAAATTCGTTGCGCACACGCGACCAATTTGAATTCCGTCAAAGTCCACACGTCCACGAAGCCGTTACGCACCTTTCGATACTTTCAGTTCACGACCACATCGTCCGGATTGGCAGGACATACGTCGTATCGAAGGTTTTTTTAGTTTTTTAATATTTTAAAAATAGTTTTTCAGTAAACTTCGGGATTCGATTTCATGACACGTAGTCGACGATTTCGATTCCCGTAAATTGGGTTATGAAGCCCTATAGGTTTTCTACATCTGTAGTTAGTTGGTTTTTGAAAACGCCTACTAGTTGGTTCAACAACAGCCTTCGAAGTTTGGTTCCAAAACAGTTCTAACATTCTATTTTCGATAGTTATTTGATCGCCTTCGTGTCGATTTTCTGGGGTCTCTACTATCATAGGTGTAATGCCCCAGTCCCAAAATACTTAGGACTAGGTACGTATCCATGCCAGCTGCATACATATGATGTATACTCCAATATCTGGAAGCTCGTATGTATACATAAGATGTAAAATGCAGTAAACCAAGAGTAATCTAATCTCATCCACAAGTGAAGAATTAAAGATATCAT
Organism: Iris pallida; assembly: GCA_029216955.1. Classification (NCBI taxonomy): domain Eukaryota; kingdom Viridiplantae; phylum Streptophyta; class Magnoliopsida; order Asparagales; family Iridaceae; genus Iris; species Iris pallida. The sequence continues at coordinate 13,868,363 of JANAVB010025196.1, forward strand.
AAAATCAACTATAATAAGTCTTTGTACAATATGTTGGGCGAAGACAAAGTCCACTACCAACTATCTCAAATAAGAGGTACAAGAAGGAATAGATGAAATAACAAGACTAGCCCAAGTACAATCATCTTCGAAAGGATGGAGAAGATCACGGCCTCGACTAGAACACCTGCAACTATCACAGTAGCGCACACCTGGAGAGATAACCAGGTCCTCAGAGGGACGTAACAAGATACAATAAACATACCATAAATACTGAATATAAAATATTCCACAAACAAAAGTAAGTGACAAGACTACAATAAGGTAATCTAACCATACTAAAGTGATCATGCACTTGAGAAACAATCCTTCGACGCATGAGCCCTGACTGTAAATGGGATCGGCATAGTCCCCATATAAGGCACCAGGGGCCTACGTCCGTAACGTCCGAAGATCGTCAGAGGGCATCATGTGCAAGGGGCTACGTCCATAACGCTCTGAAAAACGTCAGAGGGCACCTGGAGCCTGCGTCTCCGACGGAGCGCACAGGTAAGAAGGGAAGTGCAAAGAAGTCCATACGTCAGGTATTGTTCTCCCCATCCAATTTACTTGTCAAGTCGCATCCATGACCATGTACCTCTACTAACTGCTAAGTCTCCTAACACGCCTCTATTAGCAGTTAGCCCTAACGCATGCGCATGGGGGATCAGCCCATACGCAAGAACCTCTACATGCTGCTCATCTCACACATCCTTGTGGTACAACTGTGTCAAGGTATATGCGATACACTACAGACGGTAGTCCCTTAACTCTAGGTTCATGTGCAACCAAAGGATAATAACAAAGTAAACTACTAATCATTGAGTATGTAGTAAATCAAGAACCGTAATAACTGGAAATAATAAATAGTGATATATAATAAAATACAGACTGAATATAAACACTATAATGGCATGGTATCTTGCCTGTGGTTATGTGCAAAAAAGAATAATCCAGTAGCTCGAACAAACAAATAAACGAAGCAAGAAAAGCCAAATCCTGCAGATGACTCCGGATGCTGCAACAAACATCATGAACGAGTTTGGAATATAAGATATGCCTAGAAAATGCTTGTCCAAAAGTTCAATTCTAGAACATGGGCAATTTCGTAATTTTGGGTCAAAACGAGGTCCACCGTTAGACCCGTATTGCACCGAAATACGTGCCAGTATTTACGGTCTCTAAAGTCGTTACACTATATATCTATATATTTTTTTTGATGAGACAAACCCAACGGTATGTCCAATTTTGGATTCTCGTGGGCTGTGCACAAAATCGCCCGTTTTAGTGGGATTGTGGGCCCGCCAAAATGGCGTCCCGGTCAACCTTCTCAGAATTGAACCAAACTTGGCTCACAGGACCAGAAAAATATTTTGAGTCCAATGGCGCAAGTTTCGTCGCGATTTGATGAGTGTACACGAAGTTGTGACTTAATTTGCAAAGGGTCGATACGGGGGTATCTAGACTGATACGCACTGATTTCGTCGCGCACATGCAACGAAATCGGGTTCCGTTAGTTCCCATACGTCGTCAACATCCATACGCGTCTTTCGAAGCGTATAGTGCGCGACCACGTCGCCCGGTTTGTCGCGGCGCACGCCGTATCGGGTGTTTTTCTACTTTTTGAAAACAGAATTTATAATTTTTCGTAAAAATTTAACAACGTGTAACTTTTTACACACTAGATGAAAAGTGAATCCAGAAAGTGCGTTACAATCTCTGTTATGTTGTATTTTATTGTCTTCAATTAGTTCCTACAAAATTCTATTGTACAGAAAGAAAAGTGGCCGACAAGTTGGTATTTTAAAACAGTTTTTAATATTCCAGAAAAGTCATTTTTCTCCAAATTTGCCTCGATTTTTCGAGCAAGTTGGATGGCCATGTTGAAATCCACCTGGGGGATATCGAAGAGGGTCATGTGGGTTTTCCAAACGAATTTACGGATCTAAAAACAGACTATAATCGAGAGAAATCAAACGGAGAAGTTGGGTACCTTGTTTTTAAATTTTGTTGTTGTTGTCATCATCGTTTCCGTCGCCGCTGTCGCAGGGTGTTGCTGTGCTCGCGGAGGGGAGGAGTTGGCCGAGGGTGGAGGAGGAGATTCGGATTTTAGGTTTGAATGGGATTTGGAGTTTAGGGTTTTAAACTTACATATATATTTTTTTTTTTTTTTTTTTTTTTTTAAACTTACATATATATATATATATATATATATATATATATATATATATATATATATATATATATATATATATATATATATATATATATGGAGCAAAAAAAATATATATATATATAAATATATATATATATATATATATATATATATATATATATATATATATATATATATATATGGAGGAGGGGGTTTTCGGCCCTATTGTAGCAACTTGTTGTTGCTGCTAAGTTGCTTGGATGTGGGGGGCACACAATGCATGTTGTTGCTTATTACTAACATGTGTGGTCGGTTCCCACATGGTGGGGCCGACCACATATCTATCTTTCTTTCTTTTTCCAAAACTCTTTAAACTTCTATTCTTATCCTTCTATATTATATATACACATTAAAAATGATTAAAACACAGAACACAACACTGCACATTGATAATATTTACAAGCATTAAAAATGATTAAAACACAGAACACAACACTGCACATTGATATACACATTGTACCACACGTGCAGGCACGAATTCGTGTCCGATACGACACGAGGACTCGTGAAACTTTATAATCCTTGTGTCAGACAGTGCCCCATCACGTGTGTCAATTTTCTCGTGTCGAGGTGGCGTGTCCCGTGCGGAATAGCCCCCGAGTAGCAGGGGAGCTACAGTGCCACGCGCACGCACCCGCACCCGCGTGTTCCCGTGTGCTCCAAGACTCGACACGACACGGAAATCACCACACGACACTGGGAACCCCTAAGCAACACTAAAAGCTAAATTCCTATTCATTTAGAATTCTAAAACTCGACTGAAATATCCTTTGAGACATTTTGTCGAACACCCTTAACACACGACTGGTACGTGTCCGATACGGACACGTAATGGATCCAAAACCTAGGGTTAGCCTATCCTACTGTTAGGTTAGGGTTAGGATATCCTAGAAATGAATTTTAACAAAATTTAAATACAATAGAAGGGATTATACCTATAGGTGAACAATGGGTTAAAATCCCCAAATGGAAAGAGTTTCACAAGCCACCAAACTCCCTCAAATTGTGTTCTTCCTGAAAATACTCATCAACAACAGCAACAATACTAATATTAGGTCCTATTGCAATTTGTTTGGAGGAATTTGGAGTAAAAATGGATTTTCTAAGAATTTACAAAGATGGGGACTCACCTCTTCCAAATGGCAATGGTTTCCTAAAGAGGCAACCCTAATTTCAAAGTGATATAAATAGGGGGGATGACCATAGTGGGCCGGCCAGAATTTCTAGTGTTAGGGCTTGGTTCAATGGGTGTGGGCCTATGGGCCATTAAGCCTATTAGTCATAAAATGACTTATGATTTCACAAGCCATTCATTAATCAATCTAGCTCCTAATTTCACCAAACTAATTCCAATGAGCTAAACCTCACTAACTTAAGTCAACCTAGGTTTTCATATCCTAATCACTTTGTCATGACCTAGGTTTGCCACTAGGTTAGTCTCCAAGGTCAACATAAGTCAAAGTTACTAAAACACCAAAATCAATTATTCTAAAATCACTTAAAAATCACATTAATTATAAATAATAATAATAATTCAAATTAAATTCTAAAATTTTGAAAATGACCAAAATACCCTCAAGCTAGAAAAGTGGTAGTGATAAATCTACCCCCCTTAAAATAATTTCGTCCTCGAAATTTAAAGGCGAAACTAACTGCTAAGAAGGATAGAAAAGTATACCTCAAGGTCCAAAAACATAGCGGTACCGCTCGCGCATCTCATCTTCCCGCTCCCAGGTAGACTCTCCTGGAGAATGATGCCTCCATGCGACGCGTACCAAGGGTATCACATGGTTCCTCAATACCTTCTCTCGACGATCCAAAATCTCCACAGGCTGCTCTGGATAACTGAGAGTAGGTCCAACCTCAATCTCCGAATGATCGAGCACATGGCTGGGGTCAGCCACGTACCGTCTCCATTGTGATACGTGGAATATGTTGTGAACTCCCACTAGTGTAGGTGGCAAGTCTAGCCTGTATGCCACGTCACCGACTCTCTCACTGATAACGAAAGGGCCGATGAAGCGCGGGCTAAGCTTCCCACCTCCACCAAAACGTATCGTACCACGAGTCGGAGATATCCGCAGAAAAACAATGTCTCCAACCTAATCACAAGCAAGGTCTCAAGTTACTAAAAATCAAACATGATCAATCAAACAAACAAAACAAAATACAACCTAATTCTAATCCTATCTCTAAATCTGTACCTCAATCTCCAGCGGCCTCCGGTGGCTATCGGCCCAGTGCCGATGTCTGTTCTGCGCCATGCGAAGTCTGTCACTGATGAGCTTCACCTTCTCTGCTGCGTCAACAACCATCTCTGGTCCCAGTAAAGCTTGCTCTCCAACATTATCCCAAGATAAGGGTGTACGACACCTACGCCCGTACAGAGCCTCAAACGATGACATCTCAATGCTGGCCTGATAACTTTTATTGTAAGCAAACTCCACCAAATGTAGGTAATCCTCCCAGGAACCTCCAAAATCCAGGACGCACGTCCGCAGCATATCCTCAAGTGTCTGAATAGTCCTCTCTGACTGTCCGTCCGTCTGGGGATGGTATGCAGTACTAAACTTGAGCTGAGTGCCCAAGCTAGTCTGCAGACTCCTCCAGAAATGGGAAGTAAAGCGACTATCCCGATCTGAGACTATGCTAACAGAAACTCCGTGAATCCTGACTATCTGTCTCATATACAACTCCACGAGCCTCTCTGTAGACGTACCCACCTTGAATGGCAAGAAGTGGGCTGATTTGGTCAACCTGTCAACGATGACCCAAATTGCGTCTTTCCTTCCTGGCGTACGCGGCAATCCCGATACAAAATCCATGGTAATATGTTCCCACTTCCACTCTAGAATGGGCAACGGCTGCAACAATCCTCCGGGCCTCTGCCTCTCTGCCTTGACCTACTGACAGATCAAGCATCTAGCTAGAAGTGGGACATCTCCCTCTTCATCCTGTACCACCAGACATGCTCTCGCAGATCCCTATACATCTTGTTGGCACTAGGATGTATAGAGTACTATAATCTGTGAGCCTCCTGCATAATCTGCTCTCTGAGCTCCCCGTTGGGCACACATAACCGGGAACCGTACCTTAAGGCACCATCCTCTGCAAGTGAGAACTCAACATCCTCCACTCCTGCACTGATCTGCTATCGGATACACCGCAGAGCTACATCCTCGAACTGTGTCGCCTTGATCCTGTCCATCAAGTCCGACTGTATCTGAAGGCCCCATAACTGTATCTGCACTCCGGGCACAATCACCTCTATCCCAAGGCTCTCCAAGTCTGCAAGCAGGTGCCGATCCATAGTCAAACACATGGCTGTCGGATACCTACTCAAGGCATCGGCAACCACGTTAGCCTTCCCCGGGTGATACTGAAGTGCGATGTCAAAGTCCTTCATCAACTCAAGCCACCTGCGCTGCCTCATGTTGAGCTCCTTCTGTGTAAACACATACTTCAAGCTCTTATGATCTGTGAAAATCTCTACCCTCTCGCCATACAGATAGTGCTTCCACAACTTCAAAGCAAAAATCACCGCTGCCAGCTCCAGGTCGTGGGTAGGGTAGTTCTTCTCATGGGGACGTAATTGCCTGGAAGCATAGGCAATTACCTTCCTATGCTGCTGTAAGACGCAACCCAGCTCCTTCCCTGAAGCATCACTATAAATAGTGAATCCACCTGATCCTGAAGGCAATGTCAAAATCGGAGCTGTCGTAAGCCGCTTCTTCAACTCATCAAAAGCTGCCTGACACTCCTCTGACCAAACAAACTCAGTATCCTTTCGGGTCAACCGTGTCAACGGCTCTGCAACCCGGGAGAAATCCTGCACAAATCTCCTATAGTATCCTGCCAGCCCCAGGAAACTCCTGATCTCTTCCACTGAAGTCGACGCTGTCCAAGCCTCAACTGCTACAATCTTCTTGGGGTCAACTGAGATACCATCTCCAGTCACCACATGCCCCAAGAAGTCCACCCGGTCCAAAAAAAACTCACACTTGGAGAGTTTCCCATAAAGCTGCTCCCTCCTGAGAGTCTCTAGCACTATCCGCAGATGCTCCTCGTGCTCCTCCTCAGTCTTGGAATATACCAAGATGTCATCAATGAACACCACCACGAACTTGTCCAAGTACTGGTGGAATACCTTGTTCATTAGATTCATAAACACTGCTGGTGCATTGGTTAGCCCAAACGGCATAACCAAAAACTTAAACTGCCCGTACCGCGTCCTGAAAGCGGTCTTGGGGATATCCTCCCTCTTCACCTTCACCTGGTGACAACCCAACCTCAAATCAATCTTGGAGAACACCCGAGCTCCGCTCAACTGATCAAACAGATCATCGATCCGCGACAGTGGGTATCTGTTCTTGATTGTCAGGTTGTTAAGTACCCTGTAGTCGATACACATCCGTACCGACCCATCCTTCTTGGGTATGAAAAGTACCGGTGTACCCCAAGGTGAAGAACTCAAGCGAATGAAGCCCTTGTCCTGCAGCTCATCCACCTGTTTCCTCAGCTCCACCAACTCGCTGTTGTTCACTCGATAGACATGCTGGGAGATCGATTCCGCGCCGGAAACCAAGTCTATCGAGAACTCTATATCTCTGTCCGGTGGAAGCCCTGGTAACTCCTCTGGAAATACGTCCATAAACTCTGCGATCAAGGGATGCGGAGCCACCTGCTCCTCGACTGAAGCTCCACAAAAGACTCCGCCGTCCTGCTCTGCCTGCCGCCGGGTGTACTCAAACTCTGGCTCTCCTGGCGCCCCGAACAAAACTCTACCCCCACGGCAATCAATACGGGCGTGGTGTCTACTCAGCCAGTCCATACCTAATATAATGTCGTAGTTCGGTAATGGCATGACTAGTAGACTCACCCCCAACTCTCGGCCTCCCAATATGACACTCCGTCCTCTGCAAACACATCACTCACGAGGATGACCCCACCCCGGTCGTGATCTTACAGGTCCTAGGAAAGGGTTCAGAAACCAAACTGTGTCTAATGGCATACGATACTGACACAAAGCTATGGGAAGCCCCGGAATCAAAGTGTGCAAATGCTGGAAGGGAATCTAGGAGAACCAAACCTGTTATCAGCTCTCCGATGGCCTCGGCATCCTCAGCTTCCATGGCGAAAGCTCGCCCCTGCTGTCCACCTCATGCCTGCTGCTGGTGCTGCTGGAACCTCTGCTGCTGGGTCTGCAGGATTGGTCCCCTCTGCTGGCCAGCTGGAGCCTTGGCTGCCCCAGCTCCTCCTGGTATCGGACGCATCGACGCAACTGGACACACTCGCATCTGATGGACTGCTGATCCACACATCAAGCATATACCGAGTCTCTTCCTGCACTCGTCCCACTTGTGCCCAGGCTTCTTGCAGAAAGTACAACTAACATCCTGCTGCTTGGGTGCCTGCTGCCCTCTCTGCTGCTGGTACTGCACCTGCTGAAAAGGTGCATGGCCCTGATGCTGGTGCTGCTGAACTGGCCTCTGCTGCTGAAAGTGCTGTTGGAAGTGAGGCCCCTTGGCCTGCCCCTGACTGCTGCTGCCACCCTGAAAGTCACGACCCCTCTTCTGCTTCAGTCCTAGGTCGTCTTCCGCTGCCATAGCCCCAGAAAATATCTCAGCAAAAGTGGCATTCCGGTCGCTCTTAGTCAGTGACAGAATCTCTCTAATCAGACCTCGGCAAAACTTCCTGGCCTTCGTCTTCTCTGTCAAGTCATCAATGAACCGGGCGAATCTGCAGAACTCCCCGGCATACTCAGCTACCGTCTAGTTCCCCTGAACCAGAGCCTCGAACTGTGCCTCAATACCTCCCAAGGCAACATCAGGAAAGAAGTGCTCCTTAAACAGCTCCTTGAACTGGGCCCAAGTTTGGCCCTCAACTCCCACCCTGGGATCTGTCTGATACCACGCACGGGCTAAGTCCTGCATCTGACTGCCCGCCGCCTCGATCTGGAGTCGATCTGGTATCTCCGTCAGTCGGAAGATCTCCTCAATATGCTCTATCTAGTCGTCTGCAACATGGATGCCCTCTGTGTCGAAGAACTCCCGAGGATGCATCTTCTGGAAGTCCTGAATATCCTTCTCCCTCCGACGGGGCTGCTGCTGGGTCCCCTGAGCTGTGATCATCTCGACTGTAGTGCGTACCAGCTAGTGTGCCTCATCGATCCCCTGCCTGAAATCTGCAGTCTGCCTCGTCTGCTGCTGCTGGTGGGACTCAAGAATCCTCTCCACGAAGGAGAAGAGATGTGCAGCATCTACCATCCCCGCAGGCGAAGGCTGCTGCGGTGGAAGGATCTCAGGAATCACTGGGCTCTGCCTCCTGACTGGTGGAGGTGCTCCACTAAAAGTGGCAGAAACACCGACTCATGAGGGCTGCACTGGCCCTGTGGCACGGGGAGCTGGCTGCTGGACACGAGAGGTGGCAGACCCCTCTCCAGCCTCTCCCGTCACGGGGCGATGCGATCGCGTCTCAACCATCCTGGAGACACAGATCAAACAAGAAATAATTACTGAGAATGAGTCAAAAATCAAAGGAGGACAGTTTAAATTTCTAAGGAAGACAATAAGCAGCAAAATAGATATACGGAATCTAATAAGGAGTTTTCCTAGTGTGATTGAGTACCTTCAAAAATATGTTAATTCCTACTGCAGGCTGCAGCGATATTCTAGTTCGAATACCACTACATTTCCAACCCAGACTAGCATGGGCCACCACTAAAAACGTGTCACGACCCGCACCCTAGAGTAAAGGCACGAGACGTGGGTACGTCCAGCCTACGCCGCAGTGTCGGCGGTAGAACGCTGTCCTAGGTCACAACATCTAACAATTGAACGTAAAAACAATTATACTCCCCAAATGGGGGTGACATAACAGAAATATAACTCAACCACAGCTAAGGTAGAACAGGTAAGATGGAATGATAATGAAAGATAAAAGATGATAATATCCAGGAAAGAAACATCACAGAGATACAACCAGAATTCTAAGTGTCTATAATAAATACATGTCTCAGAATATCTTAAAATCTAATACAGTAATCCAAGTAAAGTAAAGACAGTCCTAGTCTAAGGGAGTGTCATCTACTGCTAGTGGATCCTGCTGCTGGTCCAAGTCCAGGCACTCGTCTAGTGTAGCACCGTAGTAGGTAGGGCAGAACACCTCAGCCTCGTCCTCTGTAATATTTCAACAGGTCCAGTCAAGACAGGAGCGAGCACAGTATATCTCAACAAATCATAGCAGGTCAGGATATATAATCATGCGAGAGAGTAAGATACAAGAAACTGAAGAATAATATGGTAAACAGGAAAAACTGTAAATAAATAGCTACAGTATATAGAGAAATGATAGTGTCTAGTGATTCAGAGAACAAGACGGTTATGTAAACGGCACGATGTTATACACGAGTAATCTACAGAGGTTGTACACGAGTAATCTACTAGATTGAATACATAACCACTTCTACTCCCCCGCCCCAATCAATACACAAGGATCTGGCTAAGTTATGTTATTGCACACGAAGTATAGTCGCACACGAGATCATGTGAATACATGAATATACACGATTTTACATGATTTGTACACGAATGTCACGAATACAAGGAGTACACGATGTTCACGATAAAGTAGACAAACACAAAATACTCGATGTATCCGCTAAGGGGATAACATCGCCCAACAAGATCCATATAGTACTAATCTGTGTTTCCAACGTGTCAGCATCATGTAAAGTAATCTAAAGCAGGAAATATACTCCTAATGCAGGATATGAAATGATCAGAGAATGTACTTGCCTGTAAACGGTGAATCTGAGAGAATATAGACTATCCGAGGAGTGGTGTCCGTCTCCTATAGAACAGTACAAGTCAGTATGAGTCTACAATGATAATACGATGCAAATTAATGCATTCTACATGAAACTAGGTCAATCTAGACCAAAGTCAACTCTTGGTCAACTCTGGTCAACCCTAAAGTTATCCTAAGTCAAAAAGTCTAATCTAGGTCTAACAAGACTATTCTAGGTTTACTAGGCTAATCTAGGCAATACCATGTCAAGCCTACCAATACACATCTCTACATGCCATATATCTAGCCTATAGCCTACTAGACACATCTACCAAGATATCCTCTATAGCTAATCAATACACAATATCATATGGTATCACATACACTATATATATCTAATATCTATATATAAAAGCACACATTCATATATATATATAGGAATCCTAAACATATAACAACTCAATTCATACATATATATACATATGAAAGGAATATATATATATATATATATATATATATATATATATATATATATATATATATATATATATATATATATATATATATATATATATATATATATTCATATGAAAGGGGGAGGGAACATAAACATACTAGTGAATGTGTGTGTCATGAGAGAGAGTGAGATACATGAATGTGTGGGGGATGTGCAGGAAAACAGTGAGTAATATATGGGAGAGTGATAATGGAGTGTAAAACAGTGAAGGCAACATTAATCTCAGATTAATACATTTAAGCCATCTCAGTAAAATAGTCCCCCTAAATTAGGTATCACAGATTTTATACTCAGATTTGAATCCCCCCCCAAAACTCCAAAACAGTAACAGTTAACCATATAATTCTCAGTTTAAACATTACACAACAGTGAAGGGAAATAAACAATGGCAAAACAGTCCCATAATCCTCAGATTTTTACATGAACAAACCCCAAATCAATACACGGTTTTTAACAGTGCCTAACAACAGTTCAATAACTCATGAATTCACATAAAAACTATGAAAACAGTCCTACAATACAAATCTCAGATTTTAGGATCAAACCACAACCAAATACCCAATTTCATTTCAGATTTTCAGTCAATTCAAAGAAAGGAAATCAATTTACAAATCAATCAAATGGTTTAACTATTCTCAGGTTTTAGAAGCAACCTTGCAAATCGATTAAGGAGGAAATCTCAGTTCAAGATAAGCTAAACCAGCCTCATTAAATTCTCTTTTCAAAACAACATCCCATGTCAGTTTAAAGAATGACAGCATTGAATCAAATACAAGAGAAAAACTCAGGTTTTCTACATGACAGTGAACACCAATCATCAGTTATTGACAGTTCATAAATAGGGACTGACATCTCAGGTTTATAAGAAGCAATGAACATGCAATGAATCAGTGAGGGGACTCAGGTTTTCTACACACATGAACTTTTAGTTTACAATAAAACTCAGTTATGTGCCAAATCCAAAAGAAGGAATCAAAGTAACAGTGTACATTTCAGGTTAATGAAGAAAAGAATCATTCAAAAACTCCACTTTAATAAGCCAATTCGAAAGAAACCCAATCTCATATTCAAAACCTCAAACTCACTACCAAAAGCCTATATTCGAATATAAAAGCTTAGCTATGAAATGTAACATGTGGGGATATTTAGCAGTGATAATTAATCAAACAACAAGAATTTAGAGTTAGGAAAAACAATGGGAAATCAATGTAACAGGACTGTGTATCAGAAAAACCCAAAAACCCCATGTTCGAAACCAATATTCTAAACAAAACCTAAACTAACATGGAAACTGAATCTATCACATAATATACATAATATTTAGGATCTATTTAACAATTTAAAACATAATTTACAAGCATTAAAAATGCTTAAAACACAGAACACAACACTGCACATTGATATACACAGTGTACCACACGTGCAGGCACGAATCCGTGTCCGACACGACACGAGGACTCGTAAAACTTTAAGAGCCTCGTGTCAGATAGTGCCCCATCACGTGTGTCGATTTTCTCGTGTCGAGGTGGCGTGTCCCGTACGGAATAGCCCCCGAGTAGCAGGGGTGCTACAGTGCCGCGCGAACGCACCCGCACCCGCATGTTCCCGTGTCCCCCAAGACTCGACACGACACGAAAATCACCACACGACACTGGGAACCCCTAAGCAACACTAAAAGCTAAATTCCTATTCATTTAGAATTCTAAAACTCGACTAAAATGTCCTTTGAGACATTTTGTCGAACACCCTTAACACATGACTGGTACGTGTCCGATACGGACACGTAATGGATCCAAAACCTAGGGTTAGCCTATCCTACTGTTAGGTTAGGGTTAGGACATCCTAGAAATAAATTTTAACAGAATTTAAATGCAATAGAAGGGATTATACCTATAGGTGAATAATGGGTTAAAATCCCCAAATGGAAAGAGTTTCACAAGCCACCAAACTCCCTCAAATTGTGTTCTTCCTGAAAATACTCATCAACAACAGTAAGAATACTAATATTAGGTCATATTGCAATTTGTTTGGAGGAATTTAGAGTAAAAATGGATTTTCTAAGAATTTACAAAGATGGGGACTCACCTCTTCCAAATGGCAATGTTTCCTAAAGAGGCAACCCTAATTTCAAGGTGATATAAATAGGGGGGATGACCATAGTGGGCCGGCCAAAATTTCTAGGGTTAGGGCTTGGTTCAATGGGTGTGGGCCTATGGGCCATTAAGCCTATTAGTCATAAAATGACTTGTGATTTCACAAGCCATTCCTTAATCAATCTAGCTCCTAATTTTACCAAACTAATTCCAATGAGCTAAACCTCACTAACTTATGCCAACCTAGGTTTTCATATCCTAATCACTTAGTCATGACCTAGGTTTGCCACTAGGTTAGTCTCCAAGGTCAACATAAGTCAAAGTCACTAAAACACCAAAATCAATTATTCTAAAATTACTTAAAAATCACATTAATTATAAATAATAATAATAATTCAAATTAAATTCTAAAATTTTGAAAATGACCAAAATACCCTCAAGCTAGAAAAGTGGTAGTGACAAAAAGTCATGTATGATCACACCTCTGAACTTCCTTTCTAAAAGAGCATCTTCCTCATGATCTATTACCCGCAACTTTCAGTGCATAAAAAGGGTAACAGATCCACAAATTTTCCGAAACAACCACGTCGATGTCACCTCTGAGTTATTTCACTTCCATCAAAAATAAACCGTCCCCCACGTTGAACTTCCACGTCCACATTACCTCTGAGTTGTTCTATGTACCCTTCATGGAGTCCACTCCTGCCACATCCTCATTACCTCTGAGCAGGAAGGCTCCATTGAAGAAACCCTCATATTTACCACGTCCTCATTACCTCTGAGTAAGTATGTTGGTTTTCTCTCGACTTATTATCTGTACCCAAGACCGGAGTACGCCAAGGATAATAGGCCCACAAATTTCTACTGTTGACCACAAATGTCCTCTATTGACCATAAATGTTGTACTAAGTTTTCTAGTACATGCACCTCATTTTTCATCATGCCTCGGGAGCCCAGCTGCTCCATGGCATTCTTTCTCCCGATACCAAGAACTCCCATGGCCACCTTACTGTGGAATCGTTCTAAGTATCCCTATCCAACTTGTTATCCGTACCTAAAACCAAGGTATGCCAAGGGTAACAGGTCCACAAATAGTCCCCCAATGGGGCAAATATCATAACATCACAAACGCAACAAGCAATAGAAACGAAGGGTTAAATAAAACAAGCTCTTTTATTTGAAAGTCAAAGGTACTATATGTTCTGGGACCACGTCCCTCTCAAAAAAGGAAATAACATAAAGAAAAAGGCCGACTATGGTTCGGCGACACATAAGTCTCTTAGACGGTCCCTCAGCAAGGCAGTCAACCGCTCAAACCGCTGCTTGGCCCGATGCTCGGCCTCCTGAGTCAGCCGCTCCGCATCCTCCAGATGCGCGTGAGCCCGCCAGCCCTCTTCAAACCATTCCAAAGCACGCTTCAAGCCAGCAGAAGCTCGAGTGACCTTGTCGGATTCCTGAACAGTCAGCTCCTTATCCGTGCGGGGGCCGCGAGGTCAGACTCCAAGAAAGTCAGTTTCCTCTGAAGTTCGAGGATCTGCTCTCTCGTATCAATTACCCTACGGGAGGCGGCCGCTTCCCGAGCTATGCAATCCTCCCCCCTGCGGCTCAACTGATCATACTGCAGAGACACGCGGTGGAGGTCCCCTATTATAATCGGCTTGGCCGTATCCTGAGCCACCCTTACCTTCTCCACAACGGTTATGAGGAAGGCACGCTCTTGACCTATTGCTGCAGACAGATCAACTTGCCGCAGCACTTGAAGCTGGGCCACAAGCTGATCAGCCTCTAGCAATTTGGGCTCCAGGAGCTCAACTATCCCTGCCCCACCGGGGAGGGTTCTAAGGATTTCAATCTGGCCCCGGGCGCATTGACGGGCCAAGACAAAAGAGGTCCCCCTCTCCACCGCAACCTCAATTCCTCGTCTCAGGTGGCGGTAGAAACTGTCAACCATGTGACGCTTCATCCAGAACTTCTGTAGAAGATGGCGTCAAAAGAAGAGTAGCGGCAGTGTCGAAGAAGATGCATCGAAACTTGATGCCCCAGCCACAAGGGAAACAAGTTCTGAGCGAAAAGACGCTTGAAGAGCGGCTAATTCCTCCTCCGCAGCCCGAAGGGTCTGGAGACTCGGCAGGGCGGAAAGGTCGACCCCCGGAGCCACATGAACAGAGGAGAGGACGGAGACCATCTCTTCCCGCCCCGGCCGTTCTACGTCTGCTCTCCCGAACTCAATTCAGCGGGAGGTCCTTCAATATAAGATGGAGGGGGAGGAGGCACACTCTCTCTAGCGAACTCTACCATGACAATGTCCGTCGTGGGCAGTGAAGGAGCAGGACCTGTACTTCCAGAGCGACCATCAATCAGCTTAACCCGAAGAATATGATGATAGAGCAGATAAACCTCCTCACTAGTCAAGACTTGGCTTATCTTACCAGGGGAAAGTTACTGAAGCTGAGGTTCGCTCATAGCCGCCATAGCCTCTTTACCAGCGACCTCAGAACCGAATTTAGCGGGTTCTTCTGCCCCAGCTGCCCCGGAAGGAGATACAACTGGATCAGCGTCACCCGGCTGAGGTTCCGCAGTATCGGAGAAGGGTTCAGATTCAACATCGCCGTGAGTTGAGACCTCAACAATGGAAGGAACCTCAGCCGTCTCCGGAAGAACCCCGGCAGAAATAATATCGGCACACATGTCACTAATCAAAGTGGTCAGGGCCGGGGGCCAGTTCCCGAGAGTTCGATTCTTTTGACGCCTACAAAGAAAAGAAAATGATTAGGTCATAGTTCAGGAAAAGAAAGAGGTAAAGAGGAAGATGGTTGTAATTCAATTCACCTCCGAAATGGTGCCTATATCTTCGCCTCTCTTCTTAATGAGTAGCCGGCGAGGCTTAAACGTAGCCCGTTTCACGGAGTAGGTTCTGCTGCTACCAGCAGACTCAGGCCTGCTTCGCTTTCGGGAAGAGCTCGGCACAACGTGCGGCTGATCCGCCACCACCTCATCTGCAGGAGGGAGAGAGTTGTCGGGGTCATGCTCATGCTCGTCATCCTCTTCGTCCGCGTTGACAGACTCTGAGTCCGATATAGCCACTATGTTCTCCCGCTTCTTCATCGCCTTGGACCCCTAGGGTTTCTTCGCCAAACCAGTACCAACAATAAAGCTGGTACTTGGGTCAAAGCCAACATGAGGCTTGCTCGCAATGGTATAGAGCCGCTAAATACAAAATCTCTCCTGGTGCCTCAGCATCAGGAACTGATAAGCTAGTACGGGTGCGAACCGTATGCGAACCGTGTCATAATAATGCCAAGCCCTGATACCGTCAAGGACGCTATCTTCAAAACCCAGGCAAGGGTTGGGTCTGTCCAAGAGTAGCTGACTATACCCAAACTGTCGGGAGAACCTACTGGGAAAGTAAGGTTCCAAATAGACAGTGTTGCGGTTGCAGTATATTAGGTGCGCAGGACGGATGTTGCGCAACCAAAGGAGCATCTTCTCAGGCAAAAGGTGAGGAGGCCCAGTACCATCAATATGTACGCCCCTCACTTCTTCATCGGTAAAACGAGAAACAAACACAAAAAAGTTGTATACGTCCACTCTCGCCAGCGCCCTCCGACAAGCTGGCATAGTGTTGCACTCCCAGGGCTGATGGTGATATTGGAAAATAAAAGCATCATCAGCCATAACGACGTCTTCTGCGCCAGGCCTCATCAAAGACCGGTAGTACAGCAACAACCACCCCATCAGATAGTGATAGGGCAGTTCAATGCGTTCAAAGTTCTTTGCCGTGTCACAGGTAATGACTTTGGAAGAGAAGGCGCGGAGGCCACGGTGTATGCTACACACCATAGCCGGAAGAAGAGCTAGTCTGGCCCCGAAGACCAGTTTCACGGCAGGGAGGATAAAGTTACGGCTGATCCTCTCAATAGAACCAGCCCCTCCCGAGACCACTTAATTTCGCAGCTACACCATCAGGAACCCAGCCAGGAGTGCCTTCTCTGACGGCTGCTGAGTACCCTGATAAAAATAACTGAAGGAGTCAGTTTTACTCCCGAACCTGTCGCCCGTGGCCCTCGATCTCTTGGCACTCAACACCAGGTCCTGGACTTCCTCCTGGGTTTGAGGATTTCGAGGAGAAACTCGGCCTGAGGCGCCTAGCATAAAAAGGTGTGTGAGCTAAGACCGGGTGTGAGGAAGGTTCCCTTCCGAGCTACATCCTTCTAGATAGACGTCTGGTGGCAGGTACTATGATGACATAGTAGTTCCCGGTACACGGCAACAAAGCTTGGGAACCGTCGATCCAAATCCTCGAACTCTTCGTTCGTCGGGGTATACACTTCAAAAACTTCTTCCCTCCAGGACAGCTTGGAAACTGTATGCATCTCATGGAGAGCGAGTCCCATCTCCCCTCCAGGCATGAAGAAGGTTCCCGTCCACCGGTTGTACATCTCCAAGAGAGCCATGAACAGTGTCTTATTCATGGGCAGACCATGACAGGTGCCCCGAATGGCGTGATAGAGGCCGATCTCACGAAGGAGAGTCTCATACTTCCGCAGAATCTACGTGGTCAAATTGGCCCCCGAAGGGATGGGGTTTATCCAGTTCAACAGCGCCAACCGGCCAACGGGATAGGACCCTTTCCTAGCAAGCTGGTTCAGGAAAGTGTCAGGTTGAGAGAACTTGAAATTGGAACCCTGTACATTCGAGAAGGTCCCCAGGGCTAACCCCATCACGTAGCAACTGACCGATACCCTGCCCGTATATACTGACCCCAAGTTTCTGTTATAATGGATGTTACCCACAAACAACCCCGACTGGCTCGGAGTTAAGGAGTCTACCATCTTTCTGTCCATCAGCAGCATGTTAAACCACGATAACAGAAAATGATGCTCCATCTGAAGAATATAGATCACCATTCCGTCAGAAGTGAAGTTCCAGCTCTCGGATATATCCAAAACTTGGGGGTTCTTCACAGTCAAGGCATCCCCGAAGAGGAACTCAGGCTTCAGAAATTCTCCCCCCAATCGCCCCGAGTTTATCATGGCACAGAGAAAATAGAAGGACTGGTTCTTGATAGCGTTCAGCCTCTCCACAGGCTCGTCTTGGGGAAGCTGGTTCACCACATACTGGACTATGTGGTCGAACCGCACACCCACAGCAAATTGGGCTGAACCAACCAAGGGCTCTCCCGTAGGATTGATTAGCAGATTTACTGAAAAAAGACAAAGGAAACAAGTTAGAAGATGGCCAGGTAAAGACACTTAGTATTTCTGGGCTTATACGGCTCTATTTTGGCGAAGCCTCATGCGGCCCAGTTCAAGTGAGCTTATGCTGCTCGGTTTAGCGAGTGTTCATGCGGCACGGTTTAGAAGAGCTTATGCAGCTCTGATTTGGTGCGGCCTCATGCGGCTCAGTTCAAATGAGCTTATACGGTTTTGCTTAGCACGGTCTCATGCGGCCCAATTCAAGAAAGCTCATGCGACTCTGTCTAGTTGGTGCTTATGCGGTCCAGTTTAACAGGGCTTATGCGGTTCTGATTTGGTGGGGTCTTATGCGGCTCTGATTCAGCGGGTGCTTATACGACCCAGTTCAAATGAGCTCATGCGGCTCTGTTTAAGCGTGTGCTTATGCGGTCCAAATTAACAGAGCTTATGCGGTTCTGAGTTGGTGGGGTCTCATGCGGTACAGTTCGACAGAAAGCTTATGCGGCACTGTTCGATGGGTCTTCATGCGGCCCAATTTGCAAAGTGCTGATGCGGCCACAAGACAACTCTCATGCGGCACATACAGCACAGTATCATCACAATGAAATTGAACAGTTCCATGAAGACGAAGAAAGGCTCGTGCATAAACATGTGACGTAGCTGTTATGGTTAGAGTTTGAGTCTATGAAGATTTCTTCCAACAATCTTACCATCAATAGCGGGGTGAACATCAGGGTAAACTGGAGGCACCACAGTCGATGAAGAAGCCGCTCCCTTACCCTTCACTGCAGCACTAGACGAGGCCTTAGAAGTCTTGGGAGCCATTGACGATCGAAGAAGAAGAAGACAGCAGCTAGGACAAGAAAAGCTTGAACAAGAAGAGAGAGTAAAGAGTCTCTATCTAAAACTTTCTCATATTTATAGGCGGACAGCGGGCACGCAGACCGATAGGCGCTTCGGGTTATGGGCCGCCTAGGAGACAGAACCGACTCTTGGGTCATCGAGGCAAATCCGAAGTATATTTAAAGCTGACTCTTGGGATCTTGTCCAAAAGACAGCTTCAAATCAAAACAAATAAAGGGCAATAATGAGATGCCCACGTGGCACAGGACCATTATGCGGCCAGAACAGTCCATACGGCTAGGAAGTCTATACGGCCAAGAGCGGTCCATGCGGCCAGAGCCGTCCATGCGGCCAGAGCGGTCCATGTGGCCAGAGCAGTCCATGCGGCCAGAGCGATCCATGTGGCCAGAACATTCCATGCGGCCAGAACAGTCCACGTGGCCAGAGCGATCCATACGGCCAGAACATCCCATGCGGCCAAAAAAGTCTATGCGGCAGGAAGAGCTCATGCAGACATATCCATGCTTCTTATTCAAAGTATTTTAATTTTGCAAATTGAAAACTTTGAAGGGGGTCTTGTAGAAGCATAGAAAAATATAAATAAATTTTTATACGGACCAAAAATCAACCCCATGCGGCTCATAGCTGAAGGAGCCTTCATGCGGCTCGAAAGACCCGAGAGCTTCATGCGGCTCAGAAATATGAAGGGGACTCCACGTGGCCTCATGCGGCTCAAAACAGGCCTTTACAACTGGCCATAAATGCTCTGAGCAGCTGGCTCATTAATTATCAGTGAGCACCTTGAATTTTGGGTTGATTTTTTTAAATTTTTTTGATTGATTTAGTTTCAATAAATAATTATTCTGTTATTTATCTTTAAATATACTTTCTCGTGCCTTTGATATTTGGAGTGTCATGGATGTTCTACTCTGGAAACCTTTTTCACGAGTTTTGTAGTGGACAGGATTACCTTCATAATGGTATATAATGTCCCATCCAAACTTGTTCCCTTGTACTCTTTCTGCTTCGCACAACTTCGGGTCGATTTAGACCGTTTGATTATTAATCAATTTTCCTACTCTTTTCCTTGATCATTATTAGCACGTTACCGTGACTTTTAATTTGAGAGCACAAGACCAGTTATTTTCTTGAAACCAACTTCTCATGCATGATCTACTCGAGACACTCTTCATCCATGACCTTCGTGTCCCACTCAGATACGCCATTTTGTGCTCCATTTGCTTCACACAACTTTTCTGACACGTGATTCGATTTTATTTTACCCCACGGTGTCACAGTTATTTTCCAACTTGATTTGTGGGTACCCTATCGACGAAAACCTGTCAACCCCAAATATGGACATGGCCCACATTGAGTCTACTACCCGCACAATACTTGTGTCCCATTTATTGGAATCCCCACGTGCTACTTATTTATCCATGATTATCAACACCTATTTTAATTCGATTATTTTGCCATGTCCGGTTTTGATCCAACCCGGCTTGACTGAAACCAGCCCCAGCTCCATGTTACTCTCCATCACCATCACCCTTAGCCTCATTACCCTTGAAAAATATCAAGTACTCTTGTTACCTATTTTTAATATTTAATAAAAAATTCTATTAATTTTAATCCCTATAGGAATGACCCAAATTCTTATAATTAATTCTAGCCATTTGATTACCCCTAAATAAATCCTAGCCCTTAAATCCCTACATGACAAACTCTCCAACACCCCTAGCCATGTGGCCGATCCTAAAATCAATGAGGAATATTTTCCTCACACTCTCTCTCTCTTTCTCTTTCTATTTTTCTAACACTCTTCACTCATCTTCTCTCTCTCCCACTCTATTATTCCTCAATCACCACCACCATTACACTCAGCACCCCGAGCTCAGCCCCCTGGCCGGAGCTCGCTGTGGCCGAGCATGGCCGACCGTACCTCCTCCTCCTTCCCTCCTCATTCTCCCTCTCATCTAATCACCACCACCACCACAATGAATAACCACCACCATCATCATCCTCCGTCACCACCGTGACCACCACCCTCGTCGAGGCCGCATGCCACCGTCGACCTCGCCAGGCCGCATCGCCCCCCGCCGCCGCCGGGCCAGGCTGGGCCAGCGCAGCCCCGAACTCAGCGGCTGCAACAGCAGCATTTGTAGTGACCGGCCGGAGGCCATTGGCCATGCGCGTACAGCGCCGCCGCCGGCCGCCGTGCCTCTGGCAACCCCCCCACGCACGTGCGCCCCCCGACGAGCACTCCCATAGCGGCCACTGTCCTCCGGGATGCGCCGTCGAGGCGATTCGTGCGTTTCGCACGAAGTTCCGTCGTGACGCGCGCGGGATCGATCCAGAATTCGCATTCCGTCGCAGCGACTTCGTGCACAATTTTTGAGAAATCTGACCGTTGGATCTACGATTTCTTGACTCCGTCACAATCTTGGTATATCCACCTTCACTTCTGTCAATTTTTGTCCGTTGATTTTAGTGTTTGATACATCAAAATCGGCCACCAGGTTGACCGTTTAAATTATATTAATTTTGGACAGTTTCGCGGAGCCAACTTCGTCAGCTTGTACCTCCTCCACCATAGCTCCGTTTGGCGTGCTACCGGTTCCTGTGCGAAGCTGTTATGACCCTCTTACTACCCCTCTAATTTCGTTTCATTGTGAGCTTGTTTGATTGGTTGAATTCAAGGCCAAAGTTGGCCGTCCGAATTCATAAATTCTAACTTGTAAAATTCTATTTTTGAACACGGGACTCCAGATTTCATTTCTGACACCACCAGTAGACTCGTGGCGTCGTTCTGGCATGTTTTAATATAAAATTTGTTAGATTTGGAGGACGTAGACCCTGGCACGCATTTCGGTGCAAAGTGGGTTCCACAGTCCGGGTCAACGGGACTTTTTGTGAGCACCCTGAATTTCGGGTTAATTTTTTTTATTTTTTCTGATTAAATTAGTTTCGATAATTAATTATTCTGTTTATTTATCCTTAAGTGTACTTTTCTGTACCTTTGATATTTGGAGTGTCAGGGATGTTCAACTCTGGAAATCTTCTTCAAGAGTTTTGTAGTGGACATGATTACCTTCATAATGGTATATAATATCCCATCCAAACTTGTTTCCTTGTACTCCTTCTGTTTCACAGAACTTCGGGTCGATTCAGACTATTTGATTATTAATTAATTTTTCCTTGATCATTATTAGCACGTTACCGTGACTTTTAATTTGAGAGCACAAGACCAGTCATTTTCTTGAAAGCAACTCATCATGCATGATCTACTCGAGACGCTCTTCACCCATGACCTTCGTGTCCCACTCAGACACGCCATTTTGTGCTCCATTTGCTTTACACAACTTTTCTGACACGTGACCCGATTTTATTTCACCCCACGGTGTCACATTCATTTTCCAACCTTATTTGTGGGTACCCTGTCGACCAAAACCTGTCAGTCCCAATTATGGACATGGCCCACATTGAGCCTACTACCCGCATGACACTTGTGTGCCATTTATTAGAATCCCCATGTGCTACTTATTTACCCATGATCATCAACACCTATTTTTATTCGATTTTTTGTACAATGTCCGGTTTTGATCCAATCCGGCTCCACCAAGTCCAGCCCAGCTTCGTGCTACCCTCCATCGTGACACCCTCACTTCCCTCGTCCAAAAATAATATTAATACTCTTTCTACCTATTTTTATATTCGTTAGGAAATTTCATTGATTTTAATCCCTTGGAATGACCAATTCCCTACATTCAATCCTAGCCATTGGATTATCTCAATTAATCCTCACCATTAATTTCCCACATCCAACACACACAGCCCCTCTCATTCTGTAGCCGGCCCTAAGTTTAAGGAGGAATAGTTTTTACTCTCTCTCTCTCATTAATTAATATCTCACATCTTTCTCTCTCTCCCTTTCTAAAATAATTCCTCAGTCATAAACACACACACAACTATCATTTCCCCACAGCAGCTCACCACCACCTCCATCATTTTTTACTCGACCACCACCTTGGTCGGACCTCCCCTCCTCCTGGCCGTCGACCACCCTGGCCGCCGGGCACAACCACTAGTCTCCTCCTCCTTCCATGGATCATCACCATCACTAACCATCATCTCCTCCACCACCACATCTAAACTATCACCACCATAACACGCCACCACCGCGCGTCCGTCGTGCCCCGCCAATGTGCACCGCGTGCCGTCGCTCCCTAGTCGGCCGGGCAAGGCCGCGTGCCGCCACGCAGCGCTGTCGCAGCAGCAGCTGCTGCCATGGCCGGCCTTGGACGAGTAGCCATACACGTTCGGGCGGTACAGGCTGCCGTGGCCGGCCACCGCCGCCATGGCTGGCCTCTCCCGTCGTGGACGAACTTCGGCGACCCCCCTGGGTCTGCTGCTCCTTCTCCGATGCGACGTATAGGCGATTCGTGCATTTTGCACAAATTCACGCCGTGACGCGCACGAAATCAAGTCCGTTTTGGCGTCCCGTCGCAGCAACTTTACGTACCATTTTTGAAAAAACCGACCGTTGGATCAGCGATTTCTTTGCTCCGTCATAATTTCGGTATATCCACCTTCACTCCTGTCAATTTTCATCCGTTGATTTTAACGTTTGATGCCTCAAAACCGGCCACCAAGTTGACCGTTTAAATTGTATTAATTTTGGACAGTTTCGTGGAGTCAACTTCGTCAGCTTGTACCTCCTCCACCGCAGCTCCATTTGGCGTGCTACCAGTTCCTATGCGAAGATGGTATAACCCTCTTGCTACCCCTCCAGTTTCGTTTCATTGTGAGCTTGTTTGATTGGTTGAATTCGACGCCAAAGTTGGTCGTCCGAATTCGTAATTTCCAACTTGTAAAATTCCATTTTTGAACACGGGACTCCAAATTTTATTTCTGACACCACCAGTAGACTCGTGGCATCGTTCTGGCATGTTTTCATGTAAAATTTATTAGATTTGGAGGACGTGGGCCCTGGCACGCATTTCGGTGCAAAGTGGGACCCACAGTCCGGGTCAACGGGACTTTTTGATGCCGGCTCATCGGAATCCAATTCCGGATATACCTTTGAGTTCGTATCGTTATTTTGGACTCGTTGACATATAATTTGCTAGGTTTTGGTGGATATTGGATTCGGCACGCATTTCGGTGCAAGTTAGATACTAATATCCGGGTCAATGGGTCATTTTGAGATCGGCTCATCGGAATCCAATTCTGGATATACTGTTGAGTTCGTATCGTCATTCTTGACTTGTTAACATGTAATTTACTAAGTTTTGAGAACGATGGCTCCGGCACACATTTCCGTGCAAACTGGAATTCCAAGTTCTGGTCAACGGACCAAATTGAGATCGGGTCAACGGAATCCAATTCTGGAGATACCGTTGGATTCGTATCGTCATTCTGGTTTCGTGGACATATAATTTGTTATATTTTATAGACTTATTTTTTTGCATATTTTTCGGTGGAAAACGGCTCCGACACGGATACCGTTTTGACCCAAAATTACCTTTTTGCCCTTGTGTCCAAATTGGACCGATGGATAGGCTATCCTAGCTAATTTGACCATTCTTGACACATTGGCGATGTTTATTTCAGCGTCCGACAATATTAGTTGATAATTTTTCTGAGTTTAACCTTTTTATAATTAATTAATAATTAATTATTATAATGTTCGTATTTCGGGATTAGTACAACGAAACTGAGCTCAGTCAATTCCAGTGATCTCATATCGCTAAAATTGACAAAATGGACACGTGGATCACTATAATAAGATTATCAACTTTACCGTTGATCATCTCATCTCGATTTGCGTGTCGTAAGTTTCGACGTACAAATAACGAAGTATACTTTACCAAAAGTCAACTGTAAGTTAACACTTGACCTAGTTTGATTAGATTGTTGACCGAAGTTGACCTAGAGTTGTTTTGACTTAGAAGAACCTAGGAAAATATAGATTGCTTGTAGAGATTTATTTATTACAACTTGAACACCTTGTAACCTGTGTTGCTTTAAATAGGACTCTGTGGCTTCAGTTGGACCCCCTATACTTATCAGCTGTTCAGGTTATCAGGTGAGTACATTCTCTAATCATTTCATATCCTGTTAGAATTATTTTCCTGCTTTAGATTACTTTACTTGATGCTGTCACGTTGGTAACACGGATTAGTACTATATGGATCCATTCTTGAGATGTTATCCCCTCAGGGAGCATCGTATACTACATGTTCTGTGTGTTTCACTCACATGATGTATCACTATGCTTCACGATTCTTCGATCACTTGTGACATGTACTCTCATGATCACAGAGTCTTCCCAGAATTACCCTATTTATGGACATTCCCAAAATTACCCTATTTATGGGCATTCCCAGAATCACTCATTTATGGGCTATCCATGTATCACCCCTTGTGGGCCTTTACATGGAATCATAACATAACCTGGTTGGATCCTTGTGTATTGATTGGGGGTACGGGGGAGTAGAAGTAGACATGTGAATAATATCCAAGTAGTGTAGTTCCCAGAATCACTCCATAGTTTAGTTTCCAGAATCTCCTATGCCATTCACATATTTATATTGTACTCTGACTCACTAGCCACTGTTAGTTATCTACTTATAGTAGATATTTCTATTACAGTTGTCTCTCCCTGTTTATATACTGTATTTCCTTCAGATCATGTATCTTACTTTATTGCATAATTATATTTTCTAACCTGCTATGACTTGTTGAGATGTACTGTGCTCGCTCCTGTCCTGACTGGACCTATTGATAAATTTTACAGATAGCTTGGAGGTTGCCAGCTAGCCTAAAGAAGACACATTAGAGGTTGTTTAGTTGGCTATTTCAGTTGTCTGGAGTTGTATTTACTTTATGGATTACTGTATTTGAGCTTTGAGACATATTTTTGGGTTGTGTATCTTAGACACTTAGACTTCTATCTGCTGTATCTTTTTTGGATTTCATATTTTATCTATCTTCCATTATGCTCTACCTTAGATGTGATTGAGTTACATTCTGCTATGTCACCCCCATTCGGGGAGTATAAACTGCTTAGCCTTATATTGTTAGATATACGAGACATAGGACATCGTTCTACCGCCGATACTGCGGCGTAGGCTGGACGTACCCACGTCTCGTGCCCTAACTCTAGGGTGCGGGTCGTGACACGTTTTTAGTGGTGGCCCATGCAGGTCGAGTTTGTGTAGTGGTATTCGAACTAGAGTACCACTACAGCCTGTAGTAGGAATAGGATATATTTTTGAAGATACTCAATCACAATTAGGATCCCTTGAGAGATTCCTGGGACGACCCTTGAGAATCTTGTTTAACTCCGATTTGAAAACTCTTTTTTCCCTTGATTTGATTTATCTTTACTTTTTGTTGTTAAATTTGATTTTGATGGATTATTATTGAATTTGAGTTTGTATTTATTGATTTTGATGAAGATTGTTGAATTTTGAATCTTGATGTTAGCTGTAGCATTCGAGTTTGTAGTTATATGATTTGAAGGATTTTTGTTCATTTTTGAATCTTGATGTTCGTTGATAAATTTAATTTTTGGGTATTCATTGTTGTTTTAAATTAATTTTTGTCAAGATGAAATTATATGGGCTAGGTCATCTAAGTTTTGGAATCTAGTATTCTATAGTCACATTAGCCAGCATGGTGAGGACATATAGTCTGATTTTGGATATATTTCTCGGGTGTGGGAATTTAAGGTTTTTGCAGCCAAGCTAGCAGCATCGCGAAAATGTTAAATACCATGATTCTAGAGGTATGTGCCTTAGTCGAGGACTCTGTGGTTATCGTAGCCTTGCTTACTAGTATGACGAGGATTTAGAGTACCATGATTTTGGCTAGACGCATATGATTATCAGATTGTACCTTAAACATTTTCGAACATGTTTTCTCTACTTTTGTTTCAGTCCTTCAAAAAAAAGGAGAATCATTATTGTTTTGTTTTGTTTTGCTTCTCATTATTTAACTTAGGAGTAGCTTTAGCTATTTTTATGAACCTTGTGCAACTTCTTCCTATGAATTTCTTCTTAATACAATGAATCGATGATTTTGCTAGACCTTACCTTGGATTTGATTTTTAGCTCTGGGTTTCAAAATGGTTCCTTCTTTTAAACAGATAAGCAAAACAGATTTTATCGTTATTTCTTTCTTGCTATTATTCTTGTATTAAATAATAATAATAATAAAACTGTCTTGGTTACATCAATCACCTAATTTGTAATATTGGTAGGAATCTAAATGTTGGTCTTGATATAGAATTTGATTTTTATTTTGGGACATGAGAATATATATATAGTGGACACAGACTCTTGCCTGACACGTATGCATGCTACACTTGATTTCCCACATATCTGAATACAAATTAATATGTTGTTGATGTTTAAATTGTCAAAACCCTAATAATTTTGGTTTTCTGCTTTCCAGTTTAAATTCGTAATTCAAATATAGGTTTCATGTTGTAGTTTTGTTTATATCACTGCCCATGTATGTTATACACAGGGTTTCAACTCTTAAGGGAATTGGTTGAGTTTTGTGTTTGAATTTGACAAATCTAAGATTGTGTGCATATTAACCCTTAATATTGGATTTTAAATGTTAGTTCAATTTGTTGTTTTAAATATAATATTTTGAGCTATATACATTGTGGTATGTAGGGATATAAATTTAGGTTTCATATTCTTACATGTTAGGTTGTGATAAACGTTGGGTTGGTTTGATGTTCGAATTTCTCCAAAATCCTAAACTGAATACATGTTAACATTTTTTTTCATTAATTTCCAATGTTTAGTTCAATTTCAGATTTAATATGTAATATTGAACTGTATGCATAGCTAAATGTATGGATAGTATGTTAGGGTTTCTTCTCTATCCTATTAGGATGTATTGGAAACATTGAGTTAGTTGTGATGTTCAAACCCTAAATTCTAAAACTGCATTATGTTAATATTACACTGGTTTAAATGTTAGCTTATTTTCAGATTTTGTATGTAAATGCTGAACTAAAATCGGGTTTAACCTTTCAATACTAAGCTATACCATGTACAAGGACACACACACCCCCTAACTTAGTATACACTGCCATGTAAACCTAACTTTTCCTCTCTATGTTATGTTCATATACCTGTATAGATATATATAGAGTTTATGCATACATGTTATAATGTATATAGATACATAACTAAATCTCTACCTCCTTACGTATATATATGTATATGGTTAGCCATGCACGTTATGAGTAAATAGGTTGTGTGTTGTAGATTGTTTAACCAATATGCCATGAATAGTGTAACTGGATAGCTATTGTTTTGAAACCCAAATGCTCCTATACTCTTCATGTATATTCTACATACACCCATGCCTACTATCTAACCATATGAACATGTCCATATATACCCATACACACACGAACCACATAACCTTTACATAATGCTAGCTTTTTCCTCTCTAACATACCCTCTATATATATATATTGTGATTGGATTTCCATGTAAGTAAATTTCATTCCTTAACTTTTGATTTTGATTTTTCTGAACTCTTTATAGATAATTGGTACCTTTCTTTATTTTTTTTATGATAATACCAGTTTTCGTGTAGAATGGTAGACTGCCTTACAGTTTTGATGATTTGTTATTTCTGTATCTTTTCTAGTTTAGCACCCTAGATTGCTTGTGTGTTTTGATACCCTATGACCGTTTCGGTTAGCATGACTAGTATACCTAGATGAGACTTTCACTGCCACCATATGCCATGACCCTGTATGCCGTCCTTTTTGATGGTATGATTTGTTTAAGTTCTGGGACTTGATTTTGGGGGTTTGACCTAGAGGGAGTATGAACATTTTAATTTCGAGGACAAAATTTTTATAAGGTGGGTAGGATGTGAGCACCCTGAATTTCGGGTAGATTTTTTTTATTTTTTCTGATTAAATTAGTTTCGATAATTAATTATTCTGTTTATTTATCCTTAAGTGTACTTTTCCGTGCCTTTGATATTTGGAGTGTCAGGGATGTTCAACTCTGGAAATCTTCTTCACGAGTTTTGTAGTGGACATGATTACCTTCATAATGGTATATAATGTCCCATCCAAACTTGTTCCCTTGTACTCCTTCTGCTTCGCAGAACTTCGGGTCGATTCAGACGATTTGATTATTAATTAATTTTCCCACTCTTTTCCTTGATCATTATTAGCACGTTACCGTGACTTTTAATTTGAGAGCACAAGACCAGTCATTTTCTTGAAACCAACTCATCATGCATGATCTACTCGAGACGCTCTTCACCCATGACCTTCGTGTCCCACTCAGACACGCTATTTTGTGCTCCGTTTGCTTCACACAACTTTCCTGATACGTGACCCGATTTTATTTCACCCCACGGTGTCATATTCGTTTTCTAACTTGATTTGTGGGTACCCTGTCGACCAAAACCTGTCAGCCCCAATTATGGACATGGCCCACATTGAGCCTACTACCCGCACGACACTTGTGTCCCATTTATTGGAATCCCCATGTGCTACTTATTTACCCATGATCATCAACACCTATTTTTCTTCGATTTTTTGCACAATGTCCGGTTTTGATCCAATCCGGCTCCACCAAGTCCAGCCCAGCTTCGTGCTACCCTCCATCGTGACACCCTCACTTCCCTCGTCCAAAAATAATATTAATACTCTTTCTACCTATTTTTATATTCGTTAGGAAATTCTATTGATTTTAATGCCTTGGAATGACCAATTCCCTACATTCAATCCTAACCATTGGATTATCTCAATTAATCCTCACCATTAATTTCCCACATCCAACACACACAGCCCCTCTCATTCTGTAGCCGGCCCTAAGTTTGAGGAGGAATAGTTTTCACTCTCTCTCTCATTAATTAATATCTCACCTCTTTCTCTCTCTCCCTTTCTAAAATAATTCCTCACTCATAAACACACACACAACTATCATTTCCCCACAGCAGCTCACCACTACCTCCATCATTTTTCATTCGGCCACCACCTTGGCCGGACCTCCCCTCCTCCTGGCCGTCGACCACCCTGGTCGTCGGGCACAACCACTAGTCTTCTCCTCCTCCCATGGATCATCACCATCACTAACCATCATCTCCTCCACCACCACATCTAAACCATCACCACTATAGCCCGCCACCACTGCGCGTCTGTCGTGCCCTGCCGCTGTGCACCGTGTGCCGCCACTCCCTAGTCGGCCGGGCAAGGCTGCGCGCCGTCGCGCAGCGCTATCGCAGCAGCAGGTGCTGCCATGGCCGGCCTTGGCCGAGCAGCCATGCACGTTCGGGCGGTGCAGCGCCGTCGTGGCCGGCCGCCGCCGCCATGGCTGGCCTCCCCGCCGTGGGTAAACTCGGTCGACCCGCCCCTGGGTCCGCTGCTCCATCTCCGGCGCGACGTATAGGCGATTCGTGCATTTCGCACGAATTCCCGCCGTGACGCGCGCGAAATCAAGTCCGTTTTGGCGCCCCGTCGCAGCAACTTCGTATGCGATTTTCAATAAATCAGACCGTTGGATCGACGATTTCTTTGCTTCATCACAATCTCGGTATATCTACCTTCACTTCTGTCAATTTTCATCCGTTAATTTTATCATTTGATGCCTCAAAACCGGCCACCAAGTTGACCGTTTAAATTGTAATAATTTTGGACAGTTTCGCGGAGTCAACTTCGTCAGCTTGTACCTCCTCTACCGCTGATCCATTTGGCGTGCTACCAGTTCCTGTGTGAAGCTGGTATAACCCTCTTGCTACCCCTCCAGTTTTATTTCATTGTGAGCTTGTTTGATTGGTTGAATTCGACGCCAAAGTTGGCCGTCCGAATTCGTAATTTCCAACTTATAAAATTCCATTTTTGAACACGGGACTCCAGATTTCATTTCTGACACCACCAGTAGACTCGTGGCATCGTTCTGGCTTATTTTCATATAAAATTTGTTAGATTTGGAGGACGTGGGCCCTGGTACGCATTTCGGTGCAAAGTGGGACCCACAGTCCGGGTCAACGGAACTTTTTGACACCGGCTCATCGGAATCCAATTCCGGATATACCGTTGAGTTCCTATCATCATTCTGGACTCGTTGACATATAATTTGCTAGGTTTTGGTGGACATTGGATCCGGCACGCATTTCGGTGCAAGTCAGATACTAATATCCGGGTCAACGGGTCATTTTGAGATCGGCTCATCGGAATCCAATTTCGGATATACCGTTGAGTTCGTATCGTCATTCTGGACTCGTTGACATGTAGTTTGCTGAGTTTTGAGAACGATGGCTCCGGCACGCATTTCTGTACAAACCGAAATTCCAAGTTCTGGTCAACGGACCAAATTGAGATCGGGTCAACGGAATCCAATTCTGGAGACACCGTTGGGTTCGTATCGTCATTCTGGTTTTGTGGACATATAATTTGTTATATTTTATAGACTTATTTTCTTACACATTTTTCGGTGCAAAACGGCTCCGATACGGATACCGTTTTGACCCAAAATTACCTTTTTGCCCTTGTGTCCAAATTGGACCGATGGGTAGGCTATCCTAGCTAATTTGACCATTCTGGACATGTTGGCGATGTTTATTTTATCGTCCGACATTGTTTGTTGATAATTTCTCTGAGTTTAACCTTTTTATAATTAATTAATAATTAATTCTTATAATATTCGTATTTCGGGATTAGTACAACGAAACTGAGCTCAGTCAATTCCAGTGATCTCACATCGCTGAAATTGATAAGATGGACACGTGGATCACTATAATAAGATTATCAACTTTACCGTTGATCATCTCATCCCGATTTGCGTGTCGTAAGTTTCGACGTACAAATAACGAAGTACACTTTATATCTTTAATAATTAGACTAGAATTGACCCAGTTTGACCAGAGTTGACCAGTTGACCAAAAGTCAACTGTAAGTCAACACTTGACCTAGTTTGACTAGATTGTTGACCGGAGTTGACCTAGAGTTGATTTGACTAAGAAGAACCTAGGAAAATATAGATTGCTTGTAGAGATTTATTTATTACAACTTGAACACCTTGTAACCTGTGTTGCTTTAAATAGGACTCTGTGGCTTCAGTTGGACCCCTATACTTATCAGCTGTTCAGGTTATCAGGCGAGTACATTCTCTGATCATTTCATATCCTGTTAGAATTATTTTCCTGCTTTAGATTACTTTACCTGATGCTGTCACGTTGGTAACACGGATTAGTACTATATGGATCCATTCTTGAGATGTTATCCCCTCAGGGAGCATCGTATACTACATGTTCTGTGCGTTTCACTTACATGGTGTATCACTATGCTTCACGATTCTTCGATCACTGTTGACATGTACTCTCATGATCACAGAGTCTTCCCAGAATCACCCCATTTATGGCATTCCCAGAATCACCCCATTTATGGGCATTCCCAGAATCACCCATTTATGGGCTATCCATGTATCACCCCTTGTGGGCCTTTGCATGGGATCATAACATAACCTGGTTAGATCCTTGTGTATTGATTGGGGGTATGGGGGAGTAGAAGTAGACATGTGAATAATATCCAAGTAGTGTAGTTCTCAGAATCACTCCATAGTATAGTTCCCAGAATCTCCTATGCCATTAACATGTTTATATTGTACTCTGACTCACTAGCCACTGTTAGTTCTCTACTTATAGTAGATATTTCTATTACAGTTCTCTCTCTCTGTTTACATACTGTATTTCCTTCAGATCCTGTATCTTACTTTACTGCATGATTATATTTTCTAACATGCTATGACTTGTTGAGATGTACTGTGCTCGCTCCGGTCCTGACTGGACCTGTTAATAAATTTTACAGATAGCTTGGAGGTTGCCAGCTAGCCTAGAGGAGAAACATTAGAGGTTGTTTAGTTAGCTATTTCAGTTGTCTAGAGTTGTATTTACTTTATGGATTACTGTATTTGAGCTTTGAGATGTATTTTTGGGTTGTGTATCTTAGACACTTAGACTTCTATCTGCTGTATCTCTTTTGGATTTCATGTTTTATCTATCTTCCATTATGCTCTACCTTAGATGTGATTGAGTTACATTCTGCTATGTCACCCCCATTCGGAGAGTATAAACTGCTTAGCCTTATACTGTTAGATGTACGAGACCTAGGACAGTGTTCTACCGCCGACACTGCGGCGTAGGCTGGACGTACCCACGTCTCGTACCCTAACTCTAGGGTGCGGGTCGTGATACTTTTTGACGCCGGCTCATCGGAATCCAATTCCGGATATACCGTTTAGTTCGTATCGTCATTCTGGACTCGCTGACATGTAGTTTGCTGAGATTTGAGAACGTTGGCTCCGGCACGTATTTCCGTGCAAACCAGAATTCCAAGTTCTGGTCAACGCACCAAATTGAGATCGGGTCAACGAAATCCAATTCTGGATATACCGTTGGGTTCGTATCGTCATTCTGGTTTCGTGGACATATAATTTGTTATATTTTATAGACTTATTTTCTGCACATTTTTTGGTGTAAAACGGCTCCGACACGGATACCGTTTTTGACCCAAAATTACCTTTTTGCCCTTGTGTCCAAATTGGACCGATGGGTAGGCTAGCCTAGCTAATTTGACCATTCTGGACACATTGGCGATGTTTATTTCATCGTCCGACAATGTTTGTTGATAATTTCTCTGAGTTTAACCTTTTTATAACTTATTAATAATTAATTCTTATAATGTTCGTATTTCGGGATTAGTACAAAAAAACTGAGCTCAGTCAATTCCAGTGATCTCACATCGCTGAAATTGATAAGATGGATACGTGGATGACGGTAATAAGATTATTAACTTTACCGTTAATTATCTTACCTCGATTTGCGTCTCGTAAGTTTCGACGTACGAATAACGAAGTACACTTTATACCTTTAATAATTACACTAGAATTGACCCGGTTTGACCAAGTTGACCAGTTGACCAAAGTCAACTATAAGTCAACACTTGACCTAGTTTGACTAGATTGTTGACCGGAGTTGACCTAGAGTTGATTTGACTTAGAAGAACCTAGGATAATATAGATTGCTTATAGAGATTCATTTATTACAACTTGAACACCTTGTAACCTGTGTTGCTTTAAATAGGACTATGTGGCTTCAGTTGGACCCCTATACCTATCAGCTATTCAGGTTACCAGGCGAGTACATTCTCTGATCATTTCATATCCTGCTTAGAATTATTTTCCTGCTTTAAATTACTTTACTTGATACTGTCACGTTGGTCACACGGATTAGTACTATATAGATCCCTTCTTGAGATGTTATCCTTCAAGAGCATCGGATATTACATGTTCTGTGCATTTCACTTACATTGTGTATCACTATGCTTCTTGGTTCATTAATCACTTGTGACATGTACTCTCATGATCACAGAGTCTCCTTGAATCACCCATTTACGGGCATTCCTAGAATCACCCATTTATGGGCATCCATGTATCACCCCTTGTGGGCCTTTGCATGGAATCATAACATAACCTGGTTGGATCCTTGTGTATTGATTGGGGGTACGGGGGAGTAGAAGTCGACATGTGAATAATATTCAAGTAATATCTCACCTGATCACCTCATTAGTGTCTCATCAGAATCTCCTATGCCATTTACATGTCTATATTGTACTCTGACTCACTAGCCACTGTTAGTTCTCTATGTATAGTAGATATTTCTATTACAGTTCTCTCTCTCTGTTTACATACTGCATTTCTTTTAGTACCTGTATCTTACTTTACTGCATGATTATATTTTCTAACCTGCTATGAACTGTTGAGATGTATTGTGCTCGCTCCTGTCCTGACTGGACCTGTTGATAAATTTTACAGATAGCCTGGAGGTTGCCTGCTAGCCTAGAGGAGACACAGTAGAGGTTGTATAGATAGCTAGGGTTTTACTCATAGTTTATTTTCAGTTGTCTTGAGTTGTATTTATGGATTACTGTATTTGAGATTTGAGATGTTTTCTGGGTTGTGTATCTTAGACACTTAGACTTCTATCTGCTGTATCTCTTTTGGATTTCATGTTTTATCAATCTTTCATTATGCTCTAACTCAGATGTGATTGAGTTTACAGTCTGCTATGTCCCCCCCATTCGGGGAGTATAAACTGCTTAGCATTATATTGTTAGATGTTGTGACCTAGGACAGCGTTCTACCGCCGACACTGCGGCGTAGGCTGGACGTACCCACTTCTCGTGCCCTAACTCTAGGGTGCGGATCGTGACACGTTTTTAGCGGTGGCCCATGCAGGTCGAGTTTGTGTAGTGGTATTCGAACTAGAGTACCACTACAGCCTGCAGTAGGAATAGGATATATTTTTGAAGATACTCAATCACAGTTAGGATCCTGTGAGAGATTCCTGGGATGACCCTTGAGAATCTTATTTTAACTTCGATTTAAAAACTTTTTTCCCTTGATTGATTTATCTTTACTTTCTGTTGTTGAATTTGATTTTGATGGATTATTGTTGAATTTGGGTTTGTGTTTATTGATTTTGATGGATGATTGTTGAATTTTGAATCTTGATGTTAGCTGTGGCATCCGTGTTTGTATTTATATGATTTGATAGATTTTTGTTCATTTTTGAATCTGATGTTCGTTGATAAATTTGATTTTTGGGTATTCATTGTTTATTTAATTTAATTTTTGTCAAGATGAAATTATATGGACTAGGTCATCTAAGTTTTGGAATCTAGTCTTCTATAGTCACATTAGCCAGCATGGTGAGAACATATAGTCTGATTTTGGATATATTTCTCGGTGTTGGCCCATTGGTCATATGGTCAACCTAATTTTAATAATTGATCAAACTCTGTCTGGATATACGAAGCTAGTCGGAACATCTCGGATTCTTGGACATGATCAAGATTGACTATCCACTGAATTCAAGACCGAAGATCTGTTTGCCTACTCGAGTCTGTAAATTCCTTATGCAATGTACTTTTTATTTTATTTGAGTCTAGGAATATGTTGTACACCGAGTCGTACTGGCAAATAGGCTATCCCTTAAATGAGTTCAAAATGTTTTTAAAATGACCTCTCAAAAAGGTTTACAAAAAGGTTTTCAAAAAGGTTTTCAAAAATCACCAAAAACTTTTTCAAAAACCCTAACTAAACCCTGACTTAACCCTGACAGAACTCGGCCAGAGTTCGGCCAGAGTTCGGTTGGTGGCCGTTGTAATTTTGAATCCTTGGAACTTGGTCCTCCTGCAGTTGCGGATTTGACCGAGATTTGCTCAAAGAGTTCTGTCCGAATTCTGTCAGAAGTCTGCCTTTGGAACTCCAATAAATAGAGAAGGATTTCGATCATTTCAACTCACTCTTTCACTTTCAATCTTCTCTCTATCTAAAGCTTTCAGTCTTTCAAGAGTTTTCTAGAGCTTTCAATTTCAGATCCCAAGCCAGTTACAATCCTCTAGTCAATTTGCCAGTGCGGTACGGTCTAGAAGTTTCTGAGTGATTATAATCAGAAGGCTTGATTGAAGAATACCTCTTCACATTTGAAGTTGGACGAGTTCTTCGTATCAAAGCTCGCGTTGTAGAAGTTGCAACGACTTCGTAAGAAAACTTGCGGTTTTTCCAATAGTGGATTCAACTGGTAGCAAGAGTTCTACCGACTGGATTAGTCCTCAACAGAGGGATACCAGTATACATCGCTGTCTTTGCGTTTGCTCTCTTAACTTTGCCTTTACATTATTTATGTGATTAATATTCTGTGATTGTGCTACTAACATTTTTTTAATTAGTATTATTCCGCTGCCAACTCTATTCACCCCCCCTCTAGAGTATTACGCTTTACTATTTCGTTCCTACAATTGGTATCAGAGCTGGTGTTACAGGTAAAGCGAAGGTAACAGTGCAATTATTTATTCATTTTAATTAACTGTTATATAGATCACAGCACAACACATGGCAACTGTGAAATTCACAAGTGAAGGCCAGGCCACAAATAGACCCCCACTGTTTGATGGTACGAATTATACATATTGGAAAACACGGATGAGTTTCTTCTTGAAATCTCTTGACTTTGATTTATGGTCCATTGTTCTTGATGGCTATCAAAAGCCACCTCGTATAAATGTTGATGGAGTTTTAGTTGAAAAACCCCATAGCAGATATACAGAGGAAGAAAAGAAAAGGGCCAGTCTTGACGCACGTGCCATTAATGCTCTTTTTTGTGCTTTAGAAAGAAATAAATTTAACACGGTGTCTATCTGCACAACGGCTAATGAAGTGTGGAAGCTACTTGAAGTCACACATGAAGGCACGACTCAAGTCAAAGAATCTAAAGTCAGCAGACTTACTCAATAGTACGAGGCGTTCAAGATGAAGCCCAACGAAATAGTCACACAAATGTTCGAGAGGTTCTTGGATATTGTAAATCCTTTGTCCTCCCTAGGCAAAGATTACAGTAACCATGAAAAGATTCGCAAAACTCCTGCGAGCTCTCACCAAGAACTGGATTCCAAAGGCTACTGCAATCATTGAAGGGAACGACCTCACAACTATGTCCCTCGAAGTACTCATGGGTAAGCTACTCACTCATGAACTGGAGCTACAAGATTTTGAAGAGCCTGCACCAAAGGAGAAGGCGATCGCTCTCAAGGCTCAGCACAGAAAAGCTGCTGAAGATGACTCAGACAGTAGTGGATCTGACGCTGAAGATCAAGCACTCCTAGCAAGAAAGTTCAAAAGATTCATGAGACATGAGAAGAGAGTCAAAGAGAACAACAGCAACAACTGGTACCAAGAAGATGCTGTCTGCTATGGTTGCAAGAAGAAGGGACACATGAAGAAGGATTGTCCCACAAACTCATCATCAAGCAAGAAGAGCAACAGGTATGAAAAAGGGAACCTGAAAAGATCAACATCACGGAAGTATGCCAACACTAGCATATGGCATGAAAGTGAAGCCAGCGACTCAGAAGACGAACAATCAGAAGACGCTGCAAATGTATGCTTTATGGCATCCGATCAGGTACCTACTGAACCTGTAGTTGACACTTATGATGACTTCACCTTTGAGCAATTTGGAGATGCCTTCAGTGACCTGATGACTGATTACAGGAAACTGCGTAGCAAGTATCAGACCTCTAAGAAGGTTCTCAAAGAGTACAAAGGTGAAATAGGTAGACTTACCGACCTACTAGCTGAGGTTAGAAATAATGTTAGTGAGTCTGGTGATCTTTCTTCAATAAAGCTCTTATTACACGAGACTACCAAGTCATCTGAAGAGAAAGACAAAATTATTGACAAACTCAAGGAAGAACTTTCTATAGAGAAGAAAAGTCTTCGATGTGCACAAATCAGAATGGAATCACTCACTTCTGATTATACTAAGTTGTGTGACACTTCCAAAAGATTGGAAATTAGGTTAGGAAAACAGCCTGAGCCTGCTGCTTCCTACCCTAACACGTGTCACTTACCGAAAAATCGAAACATTCCCAAACCAAACACTGTCAGACCTAACCCTATAAAACCTTTATCCCAAAAGGTTAAGCCCAAACAAGATTATAGGTATGCTTTCTTCTATACTAGAAAACCTAAACCTACCAACCATGCACACCACTCAGCTTTCAATACTCGACATGCACAATATCATTATTGTGGCGTCATTGGTCATATTTCATCTGCATGTAGAATAAGAAAGCTTGTAGATTTAAATATTTATGCCTGGATACCAAAAGCTAACAATTCAGGACCCTACAAGAAATGGGTACCAAAAGTTTCATCTGCAAACTGTTTTGTAGGTGAAACACCCTTCACATGCTAGAAGCAAATGGATCCTCGACAGCGGTTGCTCACGGCATATGACCGGTGACGCTACCCTATTTGCAACACTGTCGAAGAAAAAGAAGGAAGGTTATGTCTCCTTCGGTAATAACTTGAAAGGGTATATTATTGGTATCGGTGATGTTGGTAAGTCTCCCTATCCTGTAATTAAGGATGTCTGTCTGGTTACCGAGTTGAAACATAATCTACTCAGCATAAGTCATCTAGCTGATCATGGTTATGGCATCAACTTTGGCAAAGACAAATGTACTATAGTTGATAGCTCAACTGGTAGTACTATCTTTGAAGGTATCAGGGAAGACAATATATATGTTTTCTATTTGTTAGAAGAAACTAACATTTCAGGTAGATGCTTAATGGCCAAAAGTGATAAGAGTCATCTGTGGCATATGAGACTCGGTCACGCTAATATGGATACAATATCAAAATTATCCACAAAGAAGCTAGTACGCGGTTTACCGGATATTATATTCAAGAAGGATTCGGTATGCAGCCAATGTGAAAGGAACAAAGCTACCAGATCCACATTCAAGTCAGTAAACACAGTATGTACTACTAGACCTCTACAATTGCTTCATATGGACTTATTTGGTCCTAGCAGAATTGCTAGCCTCGGAGGTAAACTTTATGCTTTTGTAATTGTAGATGATTTCTCTAGATACACGTGGGTATATTTCTTGACACGCAAGAATAATGCATTATCCGAATTTTTTGCCTTTTGCAAGAAAGTTCAGAATGAAAAAGGTTACATGATCACTCGCATTAGAAGCGATCATGGTGGCGAATTCGAGAATGCTGATTTTGAGCAATTTTGTGACACACACAATTTTATACACGAGTTCTCCTGCACTAGGACTCCACAACAAAATGGAGTTGTGGAACGTAAGAACAGAACTCTAACCGAAATGGCTAGAGTGATGTTAAACCAGTTTAGTCTACCCAAATATTTCTGGGCTGAAGCTGTCAATACAGCTAGCTTTGTTCTCAATTGAGTTCTAATTCGATCCAAATCGAAGAAGACTCCATTTGAGTTATGGTTTGATAGAATTCCTTCAGTTTCTTACTTTAGAATATTTGGCTGTAAATGTTTTATTCTTAATACAAAAGACAATTTGGGAAAATTTGATGAAAAGGCCGATGAAGGTATATTTTTAGGTTATGCGGCCAAGAGCAAAGGATACAGAGTCTTCAATAAAAGAACCATGATCATCGAAGAGTCAATCAATGTCACCTTTGATGAACTAAATCAGATGACGATCGATGAGAATGACGAAGATCCAACTGTACCAAGCTCAACATCAGCTGATCCTCAACCAAGCTCTGTACTAGCTGAACCTCCAAGAGAAGATCCAGGAACCAGCTATCTTCAGAATCTTCCAAAAAGGTTGAAATTTACAGCTGATCATCCAAAAGATTTGGTAATTGGTGATATTACCAAAGAAGTAAGTACTCATACATTATGTAGAGATATTGTTTCTAGTATTGCATTTATTTCACAGCTAGAACCCAAAACTATTGATGAAGCATGTAGTGATAGTTTTTGGATAGATGCTATACAAGAGGAATTAAACCAATTTGAACAGAATCAAGTTTGGGAACTTGTTTCCAAGCCTATTGATCATCCGGTCATTGGCACCCGTTGGGTATTCCGAAATAAACTAAATGAGAATGGTTTAGTGACTCGTAACAAGTCTCGACTCGTAGCTCAAGGATACAATCATTTAGAAGGTATCGACTACGATGAAACTTATGCCCAGTTGCGAGATTAGAATCCATTCGCATGTTATGTGCATTTGTATGTTTTCATGATTTCAAACTTTTTCAAATGGATGTCAAGAGTGCTTTTCTAAATGGCTTTATAAAAGAAGAAGTTTTTGTAGCACAACCTCCAGGTTTCACAGATTTTAAAAACCCTGATCATGTTTTCAAGTTGAAGAAAGCTTTATACGGTTTAAAACAAGCCCCTCGTGCTTGGTATGATCGTCTAAGCTCTTTTCTACTTGACAACGGCTTTTCAAAAGGCAAGGTTGACAATACACTGTTTATTAAGTCTTTTAATGGCAAACTTCTTTTAATTCAAATCTATGTTGATGATATTATATTTGGATCTACTGATGAATCTCTGTGTCAATAATTTTCTAAGTGTATGCAGAATGAGTTTGAGATGAGCATGATGGAAGAGCTGAAATTCTTTCTCGGATTGCAAATCAAACAAACTGATAATGGGACATTCATAAATCAAGCCAAGTACACAAAAGACTTGCTAAAGAAGTTCGATCTGGACAATGTTAAACCTATTGGCACTCCAATGGCAACTTCAAAGCTTGATTCAGATGAATAAGGCAAGCCAGTCGACACATGTAAGTATCGAGGTATGATTGGTAGTTTACTTTATTTAACTGCTAGTCGTCCAGATATAATGTTTAGTGTTTGCCTGTGTGCACGTTTTCAAGCTAATCCAAAGGAATCACATTTGTCTGCAGTTAAGCGTATCTTTTGATACCTTAAAGGCACTTCTTCTGTTGGCTTGTGGTATCCCAAAACTAAGTCCTTTGACCTTATTGGTTATTCGGATGCAGATTTTGCTGGATGCAAAGTTGATAGAAAAAGTACTAGCGGCACTTGTCATTTCTTAGGCGAGGCTTTAGTCTCATGGTTTAGTAAAAAGCAAAATTCTATAGCCCTATCAACAATAGAGGCTGAGTACATCGCCGCAGGACGTTGTTGTGCTCAGATTTTGTGGATGAAACAAA
The DNA here is from genome assembly GCA_029216955.1 of Iris pallida. NCBI lineage: Eukaryota > Viridiplantae > Streptophyta > Magnoliopsida > Asparagales > Iridaceae > Iris > Iris pallida. The sequence continues at coordinate 13,909,620 of JANAVB010025196.1, forward strand.
CCCTAGAAGACTATGATTTATTTTACACACATATTCCATTTTCTGTGATAACACGAGCACTATTAATTTGACTAAGAATCCAGTATGTTATTCTCGTAATAAACATATCGAGATTAGACATCATTTTCTTAGAGATCATCATCAAAATGGAGATATAAACCTTGTGTACATAGATACTGAAAATCAACTAGCTGGCATCTTCACTAAACCTCTAGCGGAAGATCGTTTCAATTATTTACGTCGAAAATTAGGAATTTTGGACGTCAATAATATTAATTAATTTTGTTTTATGATTATATATCATTATGCAAAAACTGTGTTAGAGATAAGCCAATAAAGAGTCTGTCTGTCACCACAACTACGGTTGAAGCGAAGCGGTACTTAAGAGTTCCCCGGTGAACCTCCGCCAGCTGGAACAGTACTCCTACAGCTAATCTGAGACAATCGCTGTGTAAAGACATTTAATTCATAAAATAACATTAATTATGTTAATTGAAGGCTAAAATAACTAATCTTTGAATTAAATATTTGAAATGAGACAATGAAAAAGAATGGCAAAAATCAACTATGAAGAACCCTAGGCGAATTCGGCCAGAGCTCTGACCGAATTCGGCCCGAGTTCGGTTGAGGGTGTCTGGTTATATATACAGAACCCGAGCAGCCCTTCTTCTTCATTGCTTCCAAATTATTTCAAACAGCAGCAGCAGACCCGAGCACCAAAACCCTAGTTCTTCACCACCCTATTCCATCCAATCCAAGTGATGAAATCTCTCCAAAATTTGGAATCGTGCGGAGATCGTCGTTCTCTACGACATATCTTAATTTCGTGAGGTATAACTCCATCTCTCTCCACCTTTCTATTAGTGCATTTTTATTCCAATTTGCACATATGGCACCTAAATTCAATCCACCTAAGAGGAAGAAGACGACCCCTAGTGAGGAAGGGTCATCTTCGCATCCGCATACGGATTCCCCCTTCTTGCCGGTCCAAACGAGCGCCGGTGCGTTCGACGGGTTTTTCTTTCAAACCCTCAACCAAGCCCTACTATGGTATGGTGATTTTTCTATGCGATCCATATGCACAGGCGCTCCAGTCAAATGGACTGTATTTCCTGATCATCGTCATTTATTTGAGACATTAGGGTTACATCTTTTTGTTAAAATCTGCTTCCCTATAGCAACAAATGCCATTAGATTATTTTATTGCAATCTCATGTTAGACACTTTTGATGTGAGCACTCGTGTTGGAGGTATTGATATCAATTTCGACGATAGCCTCTTAGCGAAGATCCTTGGTATCCCTAACGAAGGTGAACCGCTAGTCGATATCACTGATTTTGATTTTCCCGAAGACACAACACTCGAAAGTTTCAAAGCGGAACTCTGTGCACCTGATAGAGTATGCTCTGGAAAGTTCAAGGCTAACAACCTGAACTTGTTTAACTACGAATTGCATCGCATCATCTATTCTACTATTCTTCCAAAATCTACTTCCAAGGATGATGTGACATCTCTTGAGCTGTCCGCCATGTACCACATTCTTAAGGGGATACCATTTTCTGCCCCTAAGACCATGATTCAGATGATGGGTCATTGTCGTGCAAGAGATAGAAATCTCTCTTACGCGATGATTCTCTCACGCATCTTTCAGCGCTTCGATATCGATTTGTCGACTTGTACTCAGGATCCTGATCCCAAGTTTCTTCATTTATCTCGTCGTAGCATGACTGCTACAGCTCCACCTCGTGCTACTCCTACTGCACCTCCTCCACCACCTCATCAGTATGCCATGACATTTGAGGGCATACATCAGCATTTATCTGCTTTGCACGTCTCGATGATGGACATGGCTCGCGAGCGTGAGTTCCGCGACGTCACCCGTTATCAGGCGATGGCAAACTCCTTGGCTGATCTTCGTTTCGCTCAGACTGGTCATTCAGCCGGTTCCATCCCTCGAGATCCAGCTTTTTCGGGTTACCGTTGTGAGGATGAGGCTGTCCATGCCTACTTCCAGCCAGGTAACGCCTATGATTGGTATCGTGCACCTCATGATTACATTGGTGAGTTCTATGCTGGCGCCCCTACTCATCCTTCTGGCGATGGTACTTCTGGTGCTGGTCCTTCAGGACATGCTGGTCGAGCTGATGTTGATGATGACGAGGATAGTGATGAGGAGATGTGATTTGATTTTTTAGTGACATTTTATTGTACACTTGGAAATGCTCCAACATTCCAAGTTTTTATCAGTACTATTTGATTTTTTAGCAGTACTTTCTAGTTTGCTTCAGTACTATTTTCATTTATGGACATGTTTATGGTGTTTCAGTTATGGCATTTCAGTTTATTTCAGCACTTTGTTTCAGTTTTAGCACTATCTCTTTATACTGCTTCTTCATTACAAACTGTCTGTAAAATAGCATGCCTGAGATTTTTTTATGTTTTTGAAACAATACATGCCTGTAATAATATTTCTCTAATTTTTACGCCTTATTTCTTTTATATATTTTCTCACTATTTGTTACTTATGCATTGATTGCGGGGGAGCCTTTTCTTTTGCAATTATTTTGCTAAGTGATAAAGGGAGAGAAAATTAAAGATCTAACATTTTTTTTGAGAATACAGGATATGAACAATTCTACTTCTACTTTTTGATATTTTTGAACAAGCTTAATGTTATATCATTCATAGTTTGTCAATTATCAAAATGGGGGAGATTGTTGGCCCATTGGTCATATGGTCAACCTGATTTTAATAATTGATCAAACTCTGTCTGGATATACGAAGCTAGTCGAAACATCTCGGATTCTTGGACATGATCAAGATTGGCTATCCACTGAATTCAAGACCGAAGATCTATTTGCCTACTCGAGTCTGTAAATTCCTTATACAATGTATTTTTCATTTTATTTGAGTCTAGGAATATGTTGTACACCGAGTCGTACTGGCAAATAGGCTATCCCTTAAATGAGTTCAAAATGTTTTTAAAATGACCTCTCAAAAAGGTTTACAAAAAGGTTTTCAAAAAGGTTTTCAAAAATCACCAAAAGCTTTTTCAAAAACCCTAACTAAACCCTGACTTAACCCTGACAGAACTCGGACCGATTTCGGCCAGAGTTCTGTCAGAGTTCGGCCAGAGTTCGGTTGGTGGCCGTTGTGATTTTGAATCTTGGAACTTGGTCCTCCTGCAGTTGCGGATTTGACCGAGATTTGCTCAAAGAGTTCTGCCCGAATTCTGCCCGAATTCTGTCAGAAGTCTGCCTTTGGAACTCATATAAATAGAGAAGGATTTCGATCATTTCAACTCACTCATTCACTTTCAATCTTCTCTCTATCTAAAGCTTTCAGTCTTCCAAGAGTTTTCTAGAGCTTTCAATTTCAGATCCCAAGCCAGTTACAATCCTCTAGTCAATTTGCCAGTGCGGTACGGTCTAGAAGTTTTTGAGAGATTGTAATCAGAAGGCTTGATTGAAGAATACCTCTTCACATTTGAAGTTGGACAAGTTCTTTGTATCAAAGCTCGCGTTGTAGAAGTTGCAAGGACTTCGTAAGAAAACTTACGGTTTTTCCAATAATGGATTCAACTGGTAGCAAGAGTTCTACCGACTGGATTAGTCCTCAACAGAGGGATACCAGTATACATCGTTGTCTTTGCGTTTGCTCTCTTAACTTTGCCTTTACATTATTTATGTGATTAATATTCTGTGATTGTGCTGCTAACATTTTTTTAATTAGCATTATTCCGCTACCAACTCTATTCACCCCCCTCTAGAGTATTACGCTTTACTATTTCGTTCCTACACTCGGGTGTGGGAATTTAAGGTTTTCGCAGCCAAGCTAGCGGCATCGCGAAAATGTTAAATACCATAATTCTAGAGGTATGTGCCTAAGTCGAGAACTCTGTGATTATCGTAGCCTTGCTTACTAGTATGACAAGGATTTAGAGTACCATAATTTTGGATAGACGCATATGATTATCAGATTGTACCTTAAATATTTTCGAACATGTTTTCTCTACTTTTGTTTCAGTCCTTCAAAAAAAAATTATTATTTGTTTGTTTTGTTTTGTTCTTATTATTTAACTTATGAGTAGGTTTAGCTGTTTTTATATACCTTTGTGTAACTTCTTACGAATTTCTTCTTAATACAAAGAATCGATGATTTTGCTAGACCTTATCTTGGATTTGATATTATAGCTCTAGTTTCAAAATGGGTTCCTCTTTTAAACATATAAGCAGAACAGATTCTATTATCATTTCTTTTCCTGCCAATATTTTTATTTCCATCAAACTTTGTCTTATATAACTGTCTGATTACATCAATTCCGTCTCGTATCAAATTTTGCCAGCTGTACTTTGAACCCTTGATTCTTCATATCATTTTTACCTGAGAAATGTTGAGGAAGTGACGTAAATATCTAGTTCGGAAATGACGTAATTGGTTATCATAGGATAATTTTGTAGGAATCAGAATGTTGGATGTCAAATATGAAAAAAAAATTGAGATGGAGATGTGGTAAAGGTTTAGAATGGAATCGAGAGATAAATGTTATCAATTTAGAAATAATCGCAGAAAATTTTGGTTATGAGTAATTCATGGTTGTAGTTCAAAAAAAAATATAATGAGGATATCAAAGGTCAACCTAGTTTTGAGAACTTAGAAAATCTTGATTATTGATTCTTGGGAACTTTTACAAGGCTATGTAGAAATTTAGAAATGGAAAGGAGAATTTAATTGTATTCAATGATTATGAGAAATTGAACTAGATATTGTAAGAGGGTGACTAGAGACAGAGAGAACATAAGGATTTTTAGTTATAGGAATTATTTTTAGATGATTGGAGGAAATTGTAGAATTCAAAAAAAAATATTTGACGGTGTACGTTGAAGAAAATATGAAAGTTGATTTATAAACAAGAATAATTTTGTATGACATAGTGGTATTGGAGTTGAGTAAATACGAGACTCGATTTAAACAAGTTCAAGGATTTCATAAACTGGATTTAGAGGTTTCAGATCTAAATTAGGACGAGGTGAAGGAATTTGAAAATTTGATTAAATGAATAAGTGTTGATACCTAATTAGGAGGGGTATGCTTCGTGGGAAATGTTTTAGAAGTTTAGAATTTTGTCTGTGGTGATCGTGGTAAAGGTTTAGATGACTGAAGTTTTAAAAAAAAATTTGAGGGTAGTCGTATAACGGTTGATTTTTACATTGGGATTTGTGAGAAAATATAATTGGCAAATGGTCAACTGATAGTATCAGAGAGAGATGATTAGCTGACTTTCGTATGAAATCTTTCTTGTTTTTCTCTAAATGGGTTTTTCAATACCATTGAATCCTAGTTTCCTTAATCACAACCAAATCGACTTCGATTATCTTTTCTTATCATATTAATATCTTGGGTTGTGCTTAATTGAATTAAATTTGATTGTGACCTAAATCTCCATCCTTGTATGCTCGTTCTCAGACTTTGTTGAACCTGTCCTCCATATTGTCCAAATCTTGATTTCCCCAGTTTGATCAACTTAGATCGTATCGAGACTAAATATTCTTAATATATATTGTGATTGGATTTCCATGCAATTGACTTTCATTCTTTAACTTCTGATTTTGATTTTTTTTAATAGTACCCTATTATAGATAATTGGTAGTTATCTTTATTTTATTTTTTAATGAGTACTAGTTTTTTTTTTATAGGACGGTAGACTGCCTTACAGTTTTGATGATTTGTTAGTTCTGTATCTTTTCTAGTTTAGCACCCTAGATTGCTTGTGTGTTTTGATACCCTATGACCGTTTCGGTTAGCATGACTAGTATACCTAGATGAGACTTTCACTACCACCGTATGCCATGACCCTGTATGCCGTCCTTTTGATGGTATGATTTGTTTAAGTTCTGGGACTTGATTGTGGGGGTTTGACCTAGAAGGATTATGAACATTTTAATTTCGAGGACGAAATTTTTATAAGGTGGGTAGCATGTGAGCACCCTGAATTTCGGGTTGATTTTTTTAAATTTTTCTGATTGATTTAGTTTCAATAAATAATTATTCTGTTATTTATCTTTAAGTGTACTTTTCCGTGCCTTTGATATTTGGAGTGTCAGGGATGTTCAACTCTGGAAACCTTCTTTACGAGTTTTGTAGTGGACAGGATTACCTTCATGATGGTATATAATGTCCCATCCAAACTTGTTCCCTTGTACTCTTTCTGCTTCGCACAACTTCGGGTCGATTTAGACCGTTTGATTATTAATCAATTTTCCCACTCTTTACCTTGATCATTATTAGCTCGTTACCGTGACTTTTAATTTGAGAGCACAAGACCAGTTATTTTCTTGAAACCAACTTCTTATGCATGATCTACTCGAGACACTCTTCACCCATGACCTTCATGTCCCACTCAGACATGCCATTTGGTGCTCCATTTGCTTCACACAACTTTCCTGACACGTGACCCGATTTTATTTCACCCCACAGTGTCACAGTTATTTTCCAACTTGATTTGTGGGTACCCTGTCGACCAAAACCTGTCAACCCCAAATATGGACATGGCCCACATTGAGTCTACTACCCGCACAACACTTGTGTCCCATTTATTGGAATCCCCACGTGCTACTTATTTATCCATGATTATTAACACCTATTTTAATTCGATTATTTTGCCATATCCGGTTTTGATCCAACCCGGCTTGACTGAACCCAGCCCCAGCTCCATGTTACTCTCCATCACCATCACCCTCAGCCTCATTACCCTTGAAAAATATCAAGTACTCTTGTTACCTATTTTTAATATTTAATAGAAAATTCTATTAATTTTAATCGCTATAGGAATGACCCAAATTCCTATAATTAATTCTAGCCATTTGATTTCCCCTAAATAAATCCTAGCCCTTAAATCCCTACATGACAAACTCCCCAACACCCCCTAGCCATGTGGCCGACCCTAAAATCAATGAGGAATATTTTCCGCACACTCTCTCTCTCTCTTCCTATTTTTCTAACACTCTTCACTCATCTTCTCTCTCTCTTCCACTATATTATTCCTCAATCACCACCACCATTACACTCAGCACCCCGAGCTCAGCCCCCAGGACGAAGCTCGCCGTGGCCGAGCACGGCCGACCGCACCTCATCCTCCTTCCCTCCTCCTTCTCCCTCTCATCTAATCACCACCACCACCACAATGAATAACAACCACCATCATCATCCTCCGTCACCACCGTGACCACCACCCTCGTCGAGGCCGCGTGCCACCGTCGACCTCGCCAGGCCGCGTCGCCCCTCCGTCGCCGTTGGACCAGGCTGGGCCAACGCAGCCCCGAACTCAGCGGCTGCAACAGCAGCATTTGCAGTGGCCGGCCGGAGGCCACTGGCCATGCGCGTACAGCACCGCCGTCGGCCGTCGTGCCTCCGGCGACCCCCCCACACGCATGCGCCCCCCGGCGAGCACTCCCATGGCGGCCACCGTCCTCCGAGACGCACCGTCGAGGCAATTCGTGCGTTTCGCACGAAGTTCTGTCGTGACGCCCGCGGGATCGATCCATAATTCGTGTTCCGTCGCAGCGACTTCGTGCACAATTTTTGAGAAATCTGACCGTTGGATCGGCGATTTCTTCGCTCCGTCACAATCTTGGTATATCCACCTTCACTCCTGTCAATTTTCGTCATTGATTTTAATGTTTGATACATCAAAACCGGCCACCAAGTTGACCGTTTAAATTGTATTAATTTTGGACAGTTTAACGGAGCCAACTTCGTCAGCTTTTGTACCTCCTCTACCGCAGCTCCGTTTGGCATGCTACCAGTTCCTGTGCGAAGATGGTATAACCCTCTTACTACCCCTCCAGTTTCTTTTCATTGTGAGCTTGTTTGATTGGTTGAATTCGACGCCAAAGTTGGTCGTTCGAATTCGTAAATTCCAACTTGTAAAATTCTATTTTTGAAAACGGGACTCCAGATTTCATTTTTGACACCACTAGTAGACTCGTGGCATCGTTCTGGCATGTTTTCATATAAAATTTGTTAGATTTGGAGGACATGGGCCCTGGCACGTATTTCGGTGCAAAGTGGGTCCCACAGTCCGGGTCAACGGGACTTTTTAACGTCGGCTCATCAGAATCTAATTTCGGATATACCGTTGAGTTCGTATCGACATTCTGTACTCGTTGACATGTAGTTTGCTGAGTTTTGAGAACGTTGGCTCCGGCACGTATTTTCGTGCAAACTGGAATTTCAAGTTCTGGTCAACGGACCAAATTGAGATCGGGTCAACGGAATCCAATTCTGGATATACCGTTGGGTTCGTATCGTCATTCTGGTTTCGTGGACATATAATTTGTTATATTTTATAGACTTATTTTCTTGCATGTTTTTCGGTGTAAAACGGCTCCGACATGGATACCGTTTTTGACCCGAAATTACCTTTTTGCCCTTGTGTCCAAATTGGACCGATGGGTAGGCTATCCTAGCTAATTTGACCATTCTGGACACGTTGGCGATGTTTATTTCATCGTCCGACAATGTTTGTTGATAATTTCTCTGAGTTTAACCTTTTTATAATTTATTAATAATTAATTCTTATAATGTTCGTATTTTGGGGATTAGTACAACGAAACTGAGCTCAGTCAATTCCAGTGATCTCACATCGCTGAAATTGACAAGATGGACACGTGGATCACTATAATAAGATTATTAACTTTACCGTTAATCATCTTATCTCGATTTGCGTGTCGTAAGTTTCGACGTACGAATAACGAAGTACACTTTATACCTTTAATAATTAGACTAGAATTGACCCGGTTTGACCAAGTTGACCAGTTGACAAAAGTCAACTATAAGTCAACACTTGATCTAGTTTGACTAGATTGTTGACCGGAGTTGACCTAGAGTTGATTTGACTTAGAAGAACATAGGATAATTTAGATTGCTTGTAGAGATTCATTTATTACAACTTGAACACCTTGTAACCTGTGTTGCTTTAAATAGGACTCTGTGGCTTCAGTTGGACCCCTATACCTATCAGCTGTTCAGGTTACCAGGCGAGTACATTCTCTGATCATTTTATATCCAGCTTAGAATTATTTTCCTGCTTTAAATTACTTTACTTGATGCTGTCACGTTGGTCACACGGATTAGTACTATATGGATCCCTTCTTGAGATGTTATCCTTCAGGAGCATCGGATATTACATGTTCTGTGCATTTTACTTACATTGTGTATCACTATGCTTCTTGGTTCATTGATCACTTGTGACATGTACTCTCATGATCACAGAGTCTCCTTGAATCACCCATTTATGGGCATTCCTAGAATCACCCATTTATGGGCATCCATGTATCACCCCTTGTAGGCCTTTGCATGGAATCATAACATAATCTGGTTGGATCCTTGTGTATTGATTAGGGGTACGGGGGAGTAGAAGTAGACATGTGAATAATATCCAAGTAGTATCTCACCTGATCACCTCCTTAGTGTCTCATCAGAATCTTCTATGTCATTTACATGTCTATATTGTACTCTGACTCACTAGCCACTGTTAGTTCTCTATGTATAGTAGATATTTCTATTACAGTTCTCTCTCTATATTTACATACTATATTTCTTTCAGTACCTGTATCTTACTTTACTGCATGATTATATTTTCTAACCTGCTATGAACTATTGAGATGTATTGTGCTCCCTCCTATCCTGACTGGACCTGTTGATAAATTTTACAGATAGCCTGGAGGTTGCCTGCTAGCCTAGAGGAGACACAGTAGAGGTTGTATAGATAGCTAGGGTTTTGCTCATAGTTTATTTTCAGTTGTCTTGAGTTGTATTTATGGATTACTGTATTTGAGATTTGAGATATTTTCTGGGTTGTGTATCTTAGACACTTAGACTTCTATCTGCTGTATCTCTTTTAGATTTTATGTTTTATCTATCTTCCATTATGCTCTACCTTAGATGTGATTGAGTTTACATTCTACTATGTCACCCCCATTTGGGGAGTATAAACTGCTTAGCTTTATATTGTTAGATGTTGTGACCTAGGTCAACGTTCTACCGTCGACACTGCGGCGTAGGCTGGACGTACCCACTTCTCGTGCCCTAACTCTAGGGTGCGGGTCGTGACACATTTTTAGTGGTGGCCCATGCAGGTCGAGTTTGTGTAGTGGTATTCGAACTAGAGTACCACTACAGCCTTCTGTAGGAATAGGATATATTTTTGAAGATACTCAGTCACAATTAGGATACCTTGAGAGATTCCTGGGATGACCCTTGATAATCTTATTTTAACTTCGATTTGAAAACTCTTTTTCTCTTGATTGATTTATCTTTACCTTCTGTTGTTGAATTTGATTTTGTTGGATTATTGTTCAATTTGGGTTTGTATTTATTGATTTTGATGGATGATTGTTGAATGATGGCCATGTCATAATGGCGTGCTCCTAGAGAGACGAGATAAAATCCTTATAGCTGGCATGATCCACCCATTTCCAAAGCTCTTTATGTGGCTCAGTTGTAAAGACTTTCATGCAGCTCAGTTGTAAGGACTTCCATGCGGCTCAGTTGAAAGGACTTCCATACGGCTCAGTTGTAAAGACTTCCACGCGGCTCAGTTGAAAGGACTTCCATGTGGCTCAGTTGTAAAGACTTCCATATGGCTCAATTGTAAGGTCTTCCATGCGGTTCAGTTGAAAGGACTTCCATGCGGCTCAGATTAAAGGACTTTCATGCGGTTCAGATGGGGAACAACCCTTATGCGGCTTTGACATGAGGCCATCGTCATGCGGTTCAGTTAAAGGCCACACTCATGCGGCTCAACTATGACAGTCCTTCATACGGCTCGTAGCAGTTGGGACACGTGGCAGGAGTTGATCAAATCCCAATAATTCAGATTTATGGCAATCGACATAACAGGCAGTTGGGACACGTGGCAGAAGATTGACCAAGACTTATCCACTCGTATTTGTTGCTACCAGCAAATCATAACAATGCAGATTTATTGCAATCTTCATAACTGCCCAATGCAGATTTATTGCAATCATCGTAACTGTCCAGATCAACTCCCAATAAACAATATAGATTTGTTACAATCAACATAAATAACCCGGATTAATTTTCAACAAACAGGATCAAGACAAATCTTAACGAATCCCTAACCATCCGCTTTTTAAGGGGCAATTACTGCACATCCCGCTCCTATAAATAGCAAAGGGAGGCAGGAACGAGCATGGGCACAGAGGAGGAGGCGCACAGAGCCCGAGCAGAGAGACTAGCAACCTCCGCACACACAAAGAGCATTTCTTCCCCGGAGCCGAAGCTGCGTTCGATCGTCTAAGGAGTAAGGCAGAGTTGCTGTCACTCTCCCGAGCCTCTACCGTCACCCCTCAAAAAAACTAAACAATTGTACTTAGATTGCTTTTCCTATGTTTTGTTCCTATGCTCTCTTTTTACGAGCGAGTTTATGTTGTGATGTAAAAGTTCAGTCCTCTCATAAAACTGTTCTGTTCTTTTATAATCAATGGCAAAGACAATGGTTATTTTAATTATTGACCTTTGGCTAGTTTTAATTAAGCCTACTATCTAAACCTAAGGTTTTAGCCCATAACCTTAACCCATCAACCTGTTCTCCATCCAAACCTGCTAACCCAAACCGAATAGACTAATCCTACCAGTTCAAACACACTACCCCAGTCATACGACTATTCCGACTCCTCACCCGCACTCCCAGATCTGACGACGTTTCTCTCGGTGCAAACAAAACAGAAACTCTCATAAACTCTCAGAGCCAGAAGTTTTCTTTTTCAAACCTTCACAAAACCTCTCCCATCTCCTTCAACCTTCACCATCTCCCAAATCCGATCGCACTACGACCATCCTCACCATGCCTCGCTCGATCTAACACCCCTCTTGGGACGTTTTCGACGTGCCCGACCGACAACCGACCAGCCGACCCCATGCTCGACCGCACGACCCCACACTCGGCCGCCGACCCCCTCGCCAGCGTCCGCTTCCCCCCCGCATGCTCGCTGTTCGGCGATCTCCGTGCACTTGTCCCACGTTTACCCAACGTTCTGAGCCCCTCGTATACCGATCCGAGTCCGAGACCTTCCCTCGGTTCTCCTTCTTCAACTTTCCGGTAGGATCTTCTGTTAGAAGATTCTGTTCACTTCCAGAATAGAAATTAGATAGAAAACCCAATTTCTATCTGACCAGAATTGACAGAATAAAGCTCTGTCAATTCCGGGATAGCTAGTTTCCTAATTTAAATATATGATTTGTTAATAAGATTAATTCATTAATTAATGGATAACGGTTAGACTATTATTGCTAGTAATATTTATGTCATTATAAATTATTGGGTTATAGATATAATTTATTTAGAATAAATATTTTGCGTGAAATGGTTAAATTAGTAATTAACATTACTGTAGTCCTATTAGAATATAATTTTAGAATAATATTTAATTACTGTCCTTAGTAATTATTATTAAAATAAAATTATTATTAAATAAAAGATTTCTGTAATAATTATGGTGTTTTAGATTTAAAGGTATTTTTAAATATGTTACGGTATTTCTGATGGAACTGGGGATTCCCAGGACCCTTCCTTTGGTGTGCGTATTGATCGATAGAAAGTTAAACATATCTAATACGTGTTCTAACCCTTCATAGGCAGAAACTAGGGTTCACAAATTATACCTGCGGCGGAAAGGAGACAAGTAATTCCTGGCAATCTCGAGCAGACGATCCCAAGATCTTCTGCACGTATTTCTTCCTCGAGTTGGACGTCGTGTGGGCGACAATCTCCCAACCTTTTCTTCTCCTTGGTAGCCCTCTCTTTCTCTCCTTACGTGAATCATGAAATTAGAGAAAATTTTAGATTTCTGATCAGTAATCTGGCGGCCAGAGAATAGAGGATATATATAGGCTACGGCAGGGACCATGAGGAGAAATTAGGATTAGGCCTCCTAACGGATCTGGATATCCCGTGTTCAGCCCGAACACACAATCCAGGCCCATTAACAATAGCTCGGTCCACTAATGAGCTATTATTGCACTACCTCCCTAATTCCAAATTATGTTTGTGGGCTCTTTTTATTATATGCTCGTTTGGCTCCCCATGTTAAGATATCGTATGTCCGTCGATCAAATTAAGTTACTGACAACTATATTGATTCGATATCTTTTATCCTTAAGTAGTACCGTTTAACTTTATTTGTCATGTTGAATATAATCCACCTGCAGGATTTACATGACAATCCTTATGAGCTCCTTAAGAGGACATCATCAACTCGATGTATCGGGACATGGATTCCATTTATAATCAACAGCCCATCATACATACAATGTTATTATCCAATTCATAGAGGTTGTTGATCCATAATGGATCTCACTCTTTTATGAGTCAAAGTAATGCACCCTGCATATACATGTCCGTTATTATATCCGGATTAAGAGCACAAGTATCCATAATAACAGAGGTGTTTGTTCTCTTATGTAGTCAGTACAAAGAGAACAACCTCAAGTGGTCCTGTTCAATACACACAAAATGTACTAGTGTAAACCTATAGTCAAGATAGACTAATACCTGATTACACTACAATTTTTTCAATAGATTGTCCAAGTCCATCTAGGTTGTGAACTATTTATATACTCCATAGGAAACTGATAATATGATCTTCTGTGTGACACCACACACCATATTATCTACAATATAGAATATCAGACATTTGCATTAACACTTGCAACAAATACAATATGCAAATATTTGCCCATATGATTCGCATTCAAAATTTAAGGAAATAAGGTTACTACAAAAGTGATGCTTTTAGTATATAACCCTAACAATTTCTACAAAAATAAAATATTATTTAGTTTCAAAAATATTTTTATTACCAAAAAGGAAATTTTTGTGTATAAGTAACCTAACTAATGTATTAGTTCTATTTATTAAAATAAAAACTTGTTTAATAATTATTTTAAATAATAATAGTAATTCTCACGTTATTAAAATAAATAGTTTTATTTAAAAAGATTATTTTATTCAGTAGTTGCTAATTACGGATATTACGTAAAAAATATTAAAATAATATTCTGCATCAATTATTTTTATATTCATAAATAACTACTAATTTTGGCACGAACTTATTATTAATTAAATTAATGAATATTTCCATTTGAGAAATGACAAGTTTTATTTATTCACTAAAAACATATTTTTCCTATATTCTCATTTGATCCGACTGCAAGAAAGTTTGGGTACTCAGCTAAAGTTCAACACCGCATACCATCTACAGCCCGATGGACAGTCAGAAAGGACTATTCAGACGCTCGAGGACATGCTGAGATCATGTGTTTTATAATTTAGAGGATCTTGGGAAGATCATTTACACCTGGTCGAGTTCTCTTATAACAATAGCTACCAGGCCAGCATCCGCATGATACCATTTGAAGCGTTATATCATCGTTGTCGTACTCTACTAGCGTTGGACGATGTAGGAGATCGAGTTATGCTAGGACCAGAGATGGTTACGGATGCTGCGAAGAAAATGAAGATGATTAGAGAGATATTGAGGATTGCACAGGACCGCCAAAAGCATTGGGCAGACGATAAGCGCCGAATGCTGGAGTTTGAGGCAGGAGACAAGTCTTTGTCAGGATTTTCCCTACCAGGTGCACTATCAGATTTGGCAGAGCTGGAAAGCTTAGTCCCAGGTATATTGGGCCATTTGAAGTGTTAAGCAAAATTTGAAAGGTAGCATACAGTGACTCTTCCATCTAACCTTGAAGGTGTGTACAACGTCTTTCACGTATCGTAGCTGAGGCGCTACGTATTAGACCCGAGCCATATTTTAGATCACTCAGAGCTGGAAATTGGGCCAAGTCTCACAGTACCAGAACAGCCGGTAAGGATCTTGGATCGCAGAGAGAAGAAGTTGCGCAACACAGTGATTTCACTAGTCAGAGTGGAGTGGCGTCACAACGCCCTAGGCGAGTCAGCCTGGGAGCGAGAGGCTTAGATGATGGAGAAGTATCATCATCTGTTCTAGTTATGTTCTAAACCTCTCTTTTCATTACCGGTAGAAATTTCGAGGACAAAATTTTCAAAGAAGGGAAGATTGTAAGACCCACAATTCGGACTTTAATTAATAAATGGGTTTTACTATTTTAAATTGGTTGATTGTAATTTTAGACTAGTTATTATTATTATTGTTGTTGTTGTTGTTGTTGTTATATATATAATATTAAATCAGAAATATGGGAAAGATAATTTTTTTATTCATAAAAGATTAACTAATGTAATTGATTGCAATGGTTATTTTAATTATTTACATTTGGCTAGTTTTAATTAGGCCTACTAGCTAAGCCCAAGGTTTTAGCCCATAATTAAATACATTGCCATGGTTATTTTAATATTAATTAAATTAATGAATATTTTTATTTGAGAAATGGCAAGTTTTATTTATTCACTAAAAATGTATTTTTCCTATATTCTCATTTAGAGGTTCTCTAAAAATATTTTATAATTAAGTAAAGGTTTTAGTATAACTATTAGTAATTTTAGAGTCTAGACTATTATTATATTATTAATAAATAGATTAATTAGAATTATAGAAAAATAATAGGCTGACAACTAAGTCATGTTTCACTAAATGTAGGGTTCAGTTCTGGGCTTTAGCTTGAATATTTTTCGGTCATCACCTATAGCACCAGGAACCAAGGCAAGTTTCATATTATTCAAACTTGTATTTTAGTTGATAATTAAATACATTGCATCATTAGAAACATTGTATCGATGCTTCACTAGCGGGATCCCACTCGGATCCAATTGATTGTTTGATTGACTCATTGACTTGGGATTGGAGATTAGTGTTAGCACATGTGGTCAAATCCTCTTTATTGTCTCATTGTGGATAGCTGAAGCCCCATCTCACTTGGGCTGAAGCTGGACCGTGTTCACTAGAACACATATTGCCTCCACCTCCAGCCGACCACGGGATGCTATACACTCAAAATACTATTGCTAGTTGTTGATTGCATCATTATTATTTTCAGAGATTTACTGCTTCACTGATTCTTTATTATTATTTAGAAAGATAAATTATGTTCTAAAAATTATTTCTTGCATCTTTAGTTATTTTATTAAAATGCTGGAATGGATATATATGTTTTTGCTCCCCTTCGGACTGGAAACCAATATTTTTAGGTGAATGGGATGACGAGGAGTTTGCTTTTAGTTCTTACTATGGATCCGACTTGGATTTCGAGGAGATAGTTAAATCCGGAAAAGGAGCCCAGGAGTTCTAACCGCACCTTACCGTTTTAGTTTCTTTTAAAGTTGTAATAAGGAATGAGTTGTAATAACTTAATACTTTTCTCTACTTATGTGTTGTTCCCGATAAACATTTAGTTTTATTTCAAATGTTTTAAATAAAAGCTTTTCATTTTTGCAGTTTAGAATGTTGTGCTGGAGTTACTACTGATTGATACAGCTTACTACCGCCGTCTCACAACGGTGCATGCTGGACATAATTTGACTGGACCCAGTATCTTGGGATCGGGTCGTGACACGATCGCCTCTTAAAAATGTTATGATTAGATTAAATTTAATCACTATAACAAAAATATCTTTTATGGCGGCTAAAAGGTGTCATAAATGATATTTTATAACGTCTTTTTGTAAGCCATCAGGCGTTATAAGAACCAGTATTATAAATATTTTCTAAAAGCGTTATAAATGTTCTCTGCATATATAACATTTTTTTCTTCTGAAAACGTTATAAATAAGGCGACCATATATAATACTTATATTCCAAATTGTTATAAATAAGTTTTATATATCTAACTTATTCTCAAGGTGTTATAAATAAGAAATCTATATATAACATTTATTTTTCAAGCTATTATAAATGTAATCAACATATAACTTTCCAAAGTGTTATAAAAAGCAATACTCAATACTGCTCAAATTCAAAACATTCACTTCGAACCACATACAATGTCAATTATTTCAATATAAATTTGTCAAACACTTAAAACATTCATTTTGAATTAAAATATCATTAGAGTTGGAAATAGATCCGTACCAAAAAATCATACTGCCATCATCTTATTTTTTTTTTCAAAATAGATCCAAATACATATTAGAGTTGTAATATTAAACTACATCTGCACACTCTAAAATTTTTCTGGATTACTCAATAAAAAAACCATATTAACGCTTATATATAAACCGTTATAATAACAATTTTACAAGCATTATAAAAGGTGTTTTTGTTGTAGTGATTAAACTTTTCAAGAGGAGGATTGTACTAGTTTATCTAGACAAACAATCTTATACAATATACTAGTCTTTAAGTTCCTTGTCGACTGGATGATCAGGGGCGGCCCAGGGCCTTCTGACGAAAGAGGACACCAGCATAAAACAATCTACAATAGAACTAGCTAGTATGTACCATATGTTTCTTTAATAAAAAGTATTGTTGTGTAGTGATTATAATGCTATACTTATACTTAAGAGGCCATTGGTTCAAATCTTGACTATAACAAATTTTTGTTTAATATATATATATATATATATATATATATATATATATATATATATATATATATATATATATATATATATATTGTTTTATGTATACGGGTCTATTTTGAAAATTTTGTCTCGGCCCTCATTAGCTTAGAGCCGGCCCTGTTGATGATATTCCCTTCCCATTGGGTTTAGACCCTTTATCGATCTAACAAATCCCATTTTTCCTGCTTAGTGTCTTTAATTATCGTCTAATCACCTTTGGAAGTGCGTTTAGGTACAACACATCCTGATTCTCCTCTTCATTTTTCCAGGCCTAGTGTAGTGCCTATATGGCCAAATATTGTAAGATAATGAAGTCAAAGGTTTGGGAACTTTGAGGTTTAACTTATAATCAGGAAGTCTTCGATTTTTATGATAGTTGTAATTATGAGCATATTTCCCAGGCCTTAATTTGTTCTCTTTTGGCTACATTTGGTTTTTATTCTCCAAATTGTTGGTATTAGTGAAATGACTAGAATTCATTTACAATAATTAAATAGAACTAAATAAATAAGGGAAGTCTAACCTTTAAAGTTGTACAGTACAGTTATCTTTGCGTACAGGATTGGCTATAAAATTGGCATGTTACTCTTTCAAGTGATCGTGACTAAAATATTAGCTTCATATCTAGCAGGTTGCTAAACATAAATTAATATTGAGATCTGCATATTGGTAGGAAGGAGAACGGAATATTAGGGTCCACTTTCTTCTTACACTCATCAGATTACTTGATCACAAGAAAGAGATCAAGACTTTGACAAAGGGAAAAACATGACAACACAAACTATAGTCACTAATAATCTTTCGAAAAATTGTACGAGAAGCATTATAGTTTTAAATTATTGTGTAAAAGAAATAAAATTTGTACAAATTGTGAAGTAGGTACTGTTACGTTCTAAATTTGGGCATCTAAAATTATACGCCCTAAATTTGGGCGTCTGGAAAAGAGTATTGGTTGATTAGGTTCTTTGTTAAGGTTCTTATGCTTATGGAAAGCAGGTGCTTAATTATACGCCCAAATATTGGGCATTTTTTTTTCTTCTGATGTGCAAATTATAAGCCCTAATTTTGGGTGTTTTTTATATATATATATTTTCAAATCCGTGTAATATTTTACATTTTGACACTTCCTACTTTGATGGAATAATAGGTTTGTCTAGGAACAATGGATTTGGACAAAGCTTTTCCTTGAAAAGCTAACATGCAGCTAGCCAGCCTCCACTTGCTCTCTCTCCCTCTCTCCCTTGCAGGGCCGGCCCAGAGTGTTGGGTTGCCCTAGTCGTAGCTAGATTTTGTTGCCCCTTGTCATTGACTCCAAAAGAAGATATCAAAAGAATTGATCATGGCGAGTGGGATTGACAGCGACGTCAAAGTCTGTTATGACGACATAGTAGAGTTCGAATTCCGAGTTCTCTTGAGCTACTCGGAACATTTCCAGTAGGAAGTCAAAATATGGGCCTTGTGAATTGCTAGTTCAACTAACATAGAGAAGTTGGGGTGGACGGCAGAGGCTCTATTAGCGGAGAGGTGGGGACTTAGGGGTACGGGGGTTGCCCTGACCTAGGGGGTTTCCCAACTCCGATGGCTTGTCCGACTTACCCCAGGGCCGGCCCTACTCCCTTGATAACGTGCCATGTTAGCAAACAAATCACAATTTGATCAAAGGAAAAAATGCGTCCTTTTTTTTGGCTTTTCACAAAACAAAATTTATTTTAACTTTTAACTAAGCGACTAATCCAACCATTTAGTTTACTAATCCAACCGTTTAGTTCTAGATGTCCAAATATAGGAAGTATTTTTTTTACATCCTACTTTGGAGCGCAACGGATCCTACTTAACAATTTTTACAAACTTTTTTCTTTTACACAATTATTTACAACTTATATGCTTATGATACAATTGTTCGAATAATCTTTCCAACCTCATAATCTTCCGATAGACTCGTTACGAAGGTGGAAAGCGCTGGGACGACCATATTTGCAAAACTAGATACTATTTTGGATGAAAAATCTATACCATAAACATAGGTCTACTCCTTTGTTGGTGCTTTCTTTACATGGAGAGAGCTTGCTCTCAACATGTCTTGTAAAAGTTTAGTCCCACATCGGAAATGCACCATGAGTTATCTCAACATATATACTTGGTTGTGTTGTTGAGAGATGCACATGGGATGGTGACCCTAAGGAGGGAACCATGTGGGTGATTTTACTAGGAGGTAAGAATAAGGCTCCAAGGATTAAGCATTAATGCTTTTGTCATTCTCTTGGATTAATTCCATTTGGAGCTAAGCCCTAAAGGGGCTTAGCGACTCGGGCTCGGGCTCGGGCTCGGACTCGGGTTCATGGGCTCATGGACTCGCACTAGGCTGACTGTGCAGACTACAAGTCAGTTATGGAAAGACTGATTCAATGTGATTAATTCAGATCCACTTTTTGTGGGATTTAATTCAATCTTTCCATAAGATTTGAATTAATTTCGTTGCCATCTTTATGGGATTTAATTCAATCTTTCCATAAGATTTGAATTAATTTTATTGCTATCTTTGTGGGATTTGAATTAATTTTGTTGCCATCTTTGTGGGATTTGATTCAATCTTTCCATAAGATTTGAATTAATTTCGTTGCCATCTTTGTTGGATTTAATTCAATCTTTCCATAAGATTTGAATTAATTTCATTGCTATCTTTGTGGGATTTAATTCAATCTTTCCATAACTGAAAAGGCGGTTAGGGTTTCCACCCTCTCTCTATATATACTCTCTTCTGGCCCCCTTTGTGAGGCACTACGAATTTGGTAAGTCAGAAAAAAGAGAGAGAGGGAGCTGCTGCCGCCATTACAAGTCCATCCGAGGAGTCAGAACAGAGGTGACTTCGAGCGTTCCACAAGTTCTTCAACTTGTTGGTTCCTGGAAGCAATTCGTGTAGGGCAAATCTTGCTTTGAGCAACGGTGTTTTGACACCCCAGCAACTTTTCTTCATCTCATCTTTTTCTACATTATTGTAACTCGTTCTGTCCCAATTGTAACACGTTTGCAAGAAAGAACGAGAGATCTTCTCTTCTCTATTTCCCTCCTTCATATTGTAATCTGGCTATTTGGTTTTTTGCATCATCGTAGATCTTGAGTTTGATCACTGCAAAGTTTTTTTTGTGACATCTCAGATCTCGATTGCATCAGTTTTCTATCTTTGGTCAAGCCCCGGGAATAACAATCTCAAAGCAAGATCCTTGTAGATGGAAAACATTAATGCTTCGCTCGTCCAATCGGACTACTGCAAGTTGGAAAAGTTCGATGGAGAGCATTATCAAGTCTGGAAGAGGAAGGTTTATCTAACTCTTCAACTCAAAGACGTTGATCATGTACTGTTGGAGGAAGAACCTTCTGTTTCAGACACTAGGTCTACTGCCGCAATCAATGCGGCTACCAAACTTCAGGCCAAATGGAGAAGGAAAAATAGCATCTGCAGGCTTCTCATCCTGAATGCTATGGAGGATTCCCTGGCAGAATCCTACTCGAAGAAGAAATTTGCCAGAGATATATGGGAGTCTGTGGAAAACCTGTATGAAAAAGACAGGAACAGGAGCAAGATGTTTGTGGTTGAAAAATATCACAAATTGCTCTTTGAGGACGAAAAGTCCATGTTGCCACAGGTGAAGGAATTTCTGAAGCTGCGTCAGAAACTGGAAGACGAAGAGATGCCCCTTCCCGACAAGTTTGTCGTTGGAGGGATCGTCTCAAAATTTCCTGCTGGATGGAGTACCTTCTATGCAAGGATGCTCAGAAAGAAGCTAGATATTAGCTTGGGAGATCTACTTCAAGAGATCCATGTTGAGGACGAGATGCGTTCCCAACAGAAGATGGACACTTTGTCCAAACAGTTGGCTAAGGCTAATCTAGTACAGACGAGAGATCCCAAGGGGAAGCAGGCTGCTTCTCAAAAGAAGAAGGACTTCACCAATCTAAAAGTGAAGGGTCCTTCATTCAAGCAACAGAAGTCCAAGTCCCAAGTGACTTGTTTCAATTATGGCAAGAAAGGCCACTACAAGAGTGAATATAGATCCAAGCCTAAACAATCAGAGAAAGGTGAGCCTAGTAAGGTTTTATTGGTGTCTAACATTGTTGCTATGATCGCACAGGTCACAACTGTGGGGGTTGACTCTGACTGGTGGATAGACACTGGTGCGACTTGCCATGTCTGTTCTGGCAAGGAATGGTTTGTCACATACCAGCCGATATCTGAGAAGGTTGTCATGGCGAACCAGGCCCAAGATGAAGTTCTGGGGATCGGGACTGTGGAGCTGAAACTCACTTCTGGAAACACTCTGACGCTTCAAGGTGTGAAGCATATTCCGGTGATTGCCAAGAACCTGATCTCTGGGACCTGCTCTGCAACGTAGGCTTAAGGATAGACATCAATGCTGGTCAGATGGTGATGTCCAAGAAGGGAACATACTTCGGGAAGGCTTATCAAACCGAAGGAATGTGTAAAATTCAGCTTGTCAACCAGTTTGATGACATTAATGCAGTTGCATTTTCTGATTATTCTCTTGAGTTATAGCATAATAGACTAGGACATGTTCATTGTAAAAGAATTAACAAAATGTCTAGTCTAGGACTTATCTCAAAATATGGGGGTAAGGTGGAGAAGTGTGAAGTATGTGCTCAGACGAAGATCACAAGGAAACCCTTTCATCGGGTCAATCGAAGCACAGATCTTCTGGAGTTAGTACACTCCGATATCTGTAACTTCAAACATTTCTCCACGAAGGCCGGGATGAAGTATTTCATAACCTTCATTGACGACTTCTCAAAATATGCGTTCGTCTACTTGCTCAAGACTAAAGACGAAGCTTTCGAGAAGTTCAGAGAGTTTAGGGCCGAAGCTGAACAGTAGACTGGACAACAACTCAAGAGGTTGAGAAGTGATCGAGGTGGAGAGTACAGGTCTCATGACTTCGCATCGTTCTGCAAAGAACATGGAATCATATATGAGACTACTGCTCCATATTCTCCCCAATCCAACGGAGTAGCAGAGAGGAAGAAACGAACATTAACAGAAATGGTGAATTCAATGCTACTTACTGCAGGTCTTCCAAAATGCTACTGGGGAGAAGCTGCATTAACGGCCACTTTCATTCTGAATAGAGTGCCATATGCAACTTTGGACGTAACTCTCCATGAACTCTGGTTCAAAGTCAGACCAAACTTGAATTTCATTTGAGTGTGGGGGTGTCTGGCGTATGTCATGAAGCTTCCAGATCTGAAGATTCAGAAGCTGGGGACAACGACTACGAAGGCGATCTTCTTGGGGTATGCCGAGAAGAGTGATGCTCGGAGATTTCTTGATATTGAGTCAAATCATATCATCGAATCTCGCGATGCTGAATACTTTGAAGACAAGTTTGCAAAAGACAAAAACATTCTTCTTTCGGACATTCCGGAAAATGATGTAGGTGCAAATGAGACTGAAATCTTATATGGGCCAGTAGTCCAAGAAGAAGCTGTTGTTGATGAAACATCTCTTGTACCAGAACTCGCAGAGCCGTCAGCAAAGCGAGCGAGGAGACCTAAAGACTTCGGAGATGACTTTGTCACCTATCATGTGGAAGCAGATCCGCTTACCTATGATGAGGCGATGAAGACCAGAGATGCTATCTTCTGGAAGGAGGCAGTGAATGACGAGTTTGACTCTATCACCTCCAATAACACATGGGTGTTGGTAGATCTACCTGAAGGAGAAAAGTCCATCGGATGTAAATGGATCTTCAAGAAGAAGATGAAGGCAGATGGAACTATTGACAAGTTCTAGGCCAGGCTGGTAGCCATAGGATTTTCTCAAAAACAGGGGATAGACTACTTTGACACGTATGCTCCATTAGCTCGGATGACCACCATCAGGATGTTAATCGCTCTAGCAGCCATACATAAGTTGGCGATATATCAGATGGATGTAAAGACAACATTCCTGAATGGAGAGCTGACCGAAGAGATTTACATGCAACAGCCAGATGGATTTGTCGCCAAAGGTCTTGAAGACAAAGTCTGCAAGTTGGTGAAATTACTGTATGGTTTGAAGCAAGCTCCCAAGATGTGGCATGAGAAGTTTGACAAAGTTATTAGGTCAAACGGCTACAGAGTCAGCAAGACGGACAAATGTGTTTACACCAAGTTTGATGATGGAAGAGGAGTCATCGTTTGTCTGTACGTGGATGACATGCTAATCCTAGGGACAGATATAGGCTGTGTCACGGAGACAAAGAAGTTCCTCTCAACCAAGTTCAGTATGAAGGACTTGGTGGATGCAGATGTCATCTTGGGCATAAAGATCATCCGGACAGACACTGGACTAGCACTGTCACAATCTCACTACATTGAGAAGATGCTCACACGCTATGGGTATAAGGATCTTCTAGGGATCGATATGCCATACAGGTGTGATCAGAAGCTGAAGCCAAACTCGAGGGAAAGCGTCAGGCAGCTGGAGTATTCTAGCATTATCGAAAGTTTAATGTACGCAACCACTACCACAAGGCCTGACATAGCTTTCACCGTGGGAATGCTGAATCGGTTCACAAGCAACCCAGGGGTTGAGCACTGGAAAGCTGTAAAGCGGGTGATGAGATATCTCAAGAAGACTCAGACATATGCACTGCACTACAATGGGTATCCGACAGTAGTGGAAGGCTTCAGTGATGCTAGCTGGTGTTCAGAGGTGGAAAGCGAGAGATCCACATGTGGATACATCTTATTCTTAGATGGAGCTGCTATATCGTGAAAGTCGAAGAAGCAGACTATACTCTCTCGTTCCTCCTTGGAATCTGAATTCTATGCACTTAAAACTGCAGCAGATGAAGCATAATGGCTTCGGGAGCTCATGTATGATCTTGCAGTGGTTGGGGCTCGGATACTGGCGATACCGATATACTATGACAACCAGGCAACTGTGGCGGTGGCATCAAATGACCTCTTTAACAGAAAGAAGAGGACTGTGTGGTTGAAGCACATGGCAGTACACGATCTTATCAAAAGAGGTATAATTGCAGTGATTGATGTTCGGAGTCATGAGAACCTGGCAGATCCGTTCACAAAGGGCCTCAAGTGCCAGTTGGTCGATGACACAGCTTGTAAAATGGGCTTGAAGGCATTCTGATAGTGTGTCTTTGTAATCCTACCATAAAGTTTTATGCTATTAGTTCAAAGAGAAATCTACTAGGCATCTAACTTTTGGTTCAAAGGAGGTTCACTGACTGGGAAACTATCAGGTAACAGTGGGTACTTGTTCTCTGGAACATGGAAGGGATACGGATCCATAACCACTGTTGTCTACTATGTATTTTCTGTGAAAAAAAAAAAGATCTTGTGGAAGGTTGGCTTAAACGCCTTAATGAGTTCTCTCAGGCAGAGTGAATGCCTGGTGTGCTTTACAGGAAGCACGGTAGAGCAGCACTATAAGGAGTGAAACTCCATGCTACAGTGTGGTGACTCCACCATGAGGTTCCTAGGTCTGGGGTAATGCCTCGGCTTTGCAAGCCAAGTCATAGCGGCATAGCACCGCAAATAGACAGGTAGCCTAATGCTGTATAACGTAATTAAAGAGTTGTAGACAGCACTACAAAGGAGAGGATGGCCCCATGTTAAAGTGGCACGACACCACAATGAGGTACCCAGGTAGGGGTAAAGCCTCGGCCTTGCAAGCCATGTCGTTGCGGCATAACACCGCAAGGAAGCCTTAGGCTTCATGCTGAGTAGATTGGCACTACAAAGAGGCTGAGACCTCATGCTACAGTAGTATGAGACTACGATGAGGTTCCCAGGTAGGGGTAATGCCTCGGCTTCAGGCCATGTCATAGCGACGTAGCACCGCAAGGAAGCGTAAGGCTTCATGCCATGTCTCTTTAATAAAGAACTCACCTATAGTATATGAAAAGAGATATCAGGCCGTCTCTTGAGGGTAAACTTGTAGACGCCCAAAATTATACACTAAAACTAAGCTGGCACAGGGCCTTTAATGTGCAGCCAGAAGCACATGTAACTACACTTTGTGAGTGGGAAGAATTACAATTATGGTACAGAATTCAAGGCGTAGTCCATTCTTGTATCACATTGTTATCTAACCCATACGGGAAGATTCAAGTCGTCAGCGACATCTATCCTAATGCAAAATGGACAGTTACTGTAGGGAACGCTCAATCCTGGACACATATATATGTTGTGATATGTGGGGGATTGTTGGTGCTTTCTTTACATGGAGAGAGCTTGCTCTCAACATGCCTTATAAAAGTTTAGTCCCACATCGGAAATGTACCATGAGTTATCTTAACATATATACTTAGTTGTGTTGTTGAAAGATGCACATGGGGTGGTGACCCTAAGGATGGAACCATGTGGGTGATTTTACTAGGAGGTAAGAATAAGGCTCAAAGGATTAAGCATTAATGCTTTTGTCATTCTCTTGGATTAATTCCATTTGGAGCTAAGCCCCAAAGGGGCTTAGCGACTCGGACTCAGACTCGGGCTCGTGGGTTCATGGACTCGCACTAGGCTGACTGTGCAGACTACAAGTCAGTTATGGAAAAACTGATTCAATGCGATTAATTCAGATCCACTTTTTTTAGGATTTAATTCAATCTTTCCATAAGATTTGAATTAATTTCGTTGCCATCTTTGTGGGATTGAATTCAATCTTTCCATAAGATTTGAATTAATTTCATTGCTATCTTTGTAGGACTTGAATTAATTTCGTTGCCATCTTTGTGGGATTTGATTCAATATTTCCCTAAGATTTGAATTAATTTCGTTGCCATCTTTGTGGGATTTAATTCAATCTTTCCATAAGATTTGAATTAATTTCATTCCTATCTTTGAGGGATTTAATTCAATCTTTTTATAACTGAAAAGGCGGTTAGGGTTTCCACCCTCTCTCTATATATACTCTCTTCTGGCCTCCTTTGTGAGGCACTACGAATTTGATAAGTCAGAAAAAAGAGAGAGAGAGGGAGCTGTTGCCGCCATTGCAAGTCCATCCGAGGAGTCAGAACAGAGGTGACTTCGAGCGTTCCACAAGTTCTTTAACTTGCTGGTTCCTGGAACCAATTCGTGTGGGACAAATCTTGCTTTGAGCAACGGTGTTTTAACACCCCAGCAACTTTTCTTTATCTCATCTTTTTCTATATTATTGTAACTTATTCTATCCCAATTGCAACACATTTGCAAGGAAGAACGAGAGATCTTCTCTTCTTTATTTCCCTCCTTCATATTGTAATCTGGCTATTTGGTTTTTTGCATCATCGTAGATCTTGAGTTTGATCACTGCAAAGTTTTTTGTGTGACATCTCAGATCTCGATTGCATCAGTTTTCCATCTTTGGTCAAGCCCCGGGAATAACATCATTTGTGAGAGGCCAAACCTTAAGAGTAATTTTAAAAAGAAATTGACATACAAAATGAAAAGTTTCGTGGAATAGTGGACCCGTTTTAATAGCGTGCCGCAGTCACATATTCAACTGGTGAACCGAAGCCGCGAAGCTACCATAGGCACGGCTCGGCCCAAAAAAAATTGAGATTTTTTTAATTGCTTTCTTAGATATGTTTTGTTCTTTTGTTTCAATTTGAAGTATGCAATAATTAAGTGTGATAAACAATTTTTTTAAAAAAAAAGATATTTTAGACAGTGCAATACTAATGTCCTCGTGTCGCTCAAGTTACACATAATGTTCAGCTTTTCCTAACTTTAGAGGCTAGCTCCGCTACTGAGTGCACCTATATCATCTCATTTTGGACAAGAATAAGGAAGAAAATTACTTGTCTGTTGAGGCATACTAGCGAATTTTAGAAGAAGAAAAAAATTCCAACAATACATAATCTTGCATTACCAAGGACAATTCATCATTGCTAGAAAGAAAAAATAAATTTGTGGTAGCAATGAGCAGTTTGTGGAAATGGGTGGGGTTCTCAACCTATGTAAAAAATACTCCAGAGTCAGATTGGGTATTCCTATATATAATAGAAATATTCCAATGAATTTGGATTGGATATTTCTATATATTAGGAATATCTCAGTGGAGTTGGATTGAGTATTCCTATATATAATATGAATATATCAATAATTTAGATTGAGTATTCCTACATATAGTAGAATACCTCAATTAGTTGTAGGTTTGAGGCTATATATACTAGGTGTTTCCTGACCATAAATTATATCTCAAAAAGTAAGCAAGAGTACTTTAAATTATTTGAGAAAGAAAAAGGATTGAAGACTACTGTGAAGGAGAGATCCCTTTGAATAATTTTTCGACATCTCTTGTTTTTCGCAGTCCGCAATCAAATTTTCTTCATTCAAGTGAGTTGTGGTGATCCCTTTGGATCGGGAGCAGCTTGTAGAGGGTGTATTCTCTTTATTCCATTAGTGGAGGTTCTTCAGGGTTGGACTACAATCGTCCCGTGTATTTGCAAAATGGAGACTCTACTGGGGATTTTGAGTATTTATTATTCGTGGCTTCATGTCACGAAATGAATAAAGACAAAAAGATTGATGAATGAATAAGCATGCCTTTTCGAGGAAAGGTCGCTTTGGTTCCCGAGACATACAATAAATGAAGACCTCTCCACGAGATGAAAAGAGATGAATGAACGAACATGCCTTTTCGAGGAAAGGTCGCTTCGGTTCCTACGACAGACTGTTTTGGCCTTTCAGTCTATAAATAGTGCGAAACTTTTTGGAGAATGTTATCCACACCAATTCTTTCATTGCAAATATCTTCCGAAGATGTACCTAAGGAGGATGAGATCATCCCGACAATCGAAGCTACTATTGACACTTCTTCTGACGAGCCTCCGCCGCCTACCCAGCCAGAAGTGGGAGAAAGCTCGGTTGTTCTTGAACAGAAGCAGGACATTCTTGCCAAACTGATGGAACCTGGAAGCACTGCCGAAGAAGAAGCTCTGAGGAAAGCAGCGTGTGAATTGTTGGTGTCATCCAACAATAATGTATTCGAGCTTCTTGCAAAATTTGTTTTCAATCAGGAGGGCTCTGGTCCTCGTTGATTTTATGTATTTCCTTCTGTTTGAACTATTGCAATAAAAAGAAATTTTACTTACATCCTGATTCTCTGTTTTGATATCTCTTTGTCTTCAAAAATGATATTTCTTGAGAAATTTGCCATTGATAGGCATCATGGAGACTCGACCATCCATACCAGTCAATTGATAAGCTCCGTTTGAGAAAACTTTGCTTATAATGTAGGGTCCTTCTCACTTTGCTTCGAATTTGCCTTTGCTCATGTGCGTCATAGTCATAGGACGTCTGGCGGTTAGAACTAGTTCTCATTTTTGAAATGCTCGTACTTTGACTTTACGGTTGAAAGCTTTTGATAGACGGGCTTGGTATAGCTCAATATGCTATTGAGCTAGGAGCCATTTCTCGTCAAGCGCTTCAAGCTCTTGAAGTCGAAGACGATCATTGTTTTCTGTTGTGAGTTCATTGGCAATTGCAATCCTTAAGGAGGGGATTTGAATTTCCAATGGTAGGACAGCTTCGCAGCCATACACCAAAGAAAAAGGTGTGCAACCAGTTGGAGTACGTATAGTAGTACGATAAGCCAATAGACATTCTCTAAGCTTTTTACTCCAATTTCTTTTAGTGGTAGAAACGAATTTCTTGAGAAGCTTGATGATAGTTTTGTTAAATGCTTCAGCCAAACTGTTCGCTACAGGATTGTAGGCCGTGGAAGCAACATTGTTGATTCTGTTATCATCGCAAAATCGAGTAAATTTTTGACTGATGAATTGTGGTCCATTATCATGAATGATTCGTCGAGGAATGCCAAATCTGTATATCACATGATGGTTGATGAAGTTGATGATGCTGCTAGTCTTGACTTCAGATAAAAGTATGGCTCCGCCCATTTCGAGAAGTAATCGGTTATAGCTAGAATAAACCGATGTCCTCTAGATGATGGTGGATTGATAGGACCAATGACATCCATACCCCATGCTTCAAAGGACCACGATGTAGCATTCGGATGAAGGAACTCCGAAGGTTGATGGATGAAGTATGCATAAATTTGATAGGATCGACATTTTCTTGCATATTCAATAGCGTCTGATACCATAGTGGGCCAATAATAGCCCATACGTCGGATACGATCTTGTAACTTAGGATAAGGCTGATGTGTACCATATACCCCATCGTGGGCTTCACGTAGTATTTGTTTTGCTTCATCTCCCGCAAGACAGCGTAATAGTAGACTATCAAATGTTCTTCGATAAAGGGTCTTAGAACTATGATTATAATAAAAACGGAGTAATCGCCTACGGATTGTTGTAGCTTCTTTAGAATCTTCAGGTAAAATGTCATGTACCACAAAATCAATAAAAGGAGCTCTCCCATATCATGACATCGTTCAAGGGCTACGTCGGGTATACAATACGGAGGCCGATACATTCTCTAATCTGGCAGTCGTATTAGCAATCCCAGTAAAAAGCCAACAGATGATTGTCGTTACTAATAGAGAGTTATTTTGCATTGAGAATAAAGAAGCTACAACAAGATCTTGGGACGATGTAGCCAGCCTAATTTCTGCTTCATGATATGGGACAAGATCTTGGTGTCGAACTTCATATGTGCCTCTAATCTGATTGACAATCAGTGTAGAATCTCCATATACTTCAAGATATTTAATATATAACTGTTTAGCCAATTGGAGACCAATGAACAGAGCGTTGTATTCAGCCACATTATTGGAACACGACTCATCTAAAGAATAAAGCTCTTTGAATAGCTAATCCTTCTGGTGAGACGAGGACGATTCCAACTCCAGCAACAATGGCACCTTTTGGTCCGATTCTGGATGCACCATCAAAGAATATGTAACGCCCCAGTCCCAAAATACTTAGGACTGAGTATGTAGTCATGCCAGCTACATACATATGAAGTATACTCCAATATATGGACACCTCATATGTATACATAAGCTGTAAAATGCAGTAAACCAAGAGTATCTAATCTTATCCACAAAATGAAAGAATAAAAGATATCATATAATTAACTATGAAATGTTTTTGTACAATCTGTTGGAAGGAGACAAATTCACTACCAACAAGTAAGAAAAGAAATACATGGAAAATGAAATGAGTTTGGCGAGCGAAGCGAAGATGATCCAAGTACAATCATCCCCAAAGAAATAGAGATTATTAGGGCCTCGACTAGAACACCTGCGAAAGACAAGAGCACACACCTTGAGAGATAACCAGGTCCTCAGAGGGACGTAACAAGATACATAATATCATGCCATATAAACAGTGATATATAATAGAAAATAAAGGGGTGCATACAATATGGTGCCTAACCGTACTATAGTGAATATGCAATAAAGAACAATCCTTCACATATGGACACTTGGACTGTACAGCAGTGGCATCGTCCCTTCCTCCGAAAACCAGTCATCTCCGTCCATAACGCTCGGTGAACGTCAGAGGAAATCAGTAAGAAAATATCCATAACGCTCTATGAACGTCAGAGGGAATCAGTAATAGTAAGGTGAATCTGTGTCTCCAGCGGAGCTTCAGGTACAATAGCAATGTATATGTGGCCTATACATCAAGAAACTGTTCTTTCCAGCCCAAGCCTATTGGAGTCACATCT
The DNA here is from genome assembly GCA_029216955.1 of Iris pallida. Taxonomy (NCBI): domain Eukaryota; kingdom Viridiplantae; phylum Streptophyta; class Magnoliopsida; order Asparagales; family Iridaceae; genus Iris; species Iris pallida. The sequence continues at coordinate 13,940,821 of JANAVB010025196.1, forward strand.
GTCACAACCACATTTTAGCTTGAGGGTATTTTGGTTATTTGGTAAAGTTTTGAATTTTAATTAATTTATTGAATTGGTGATTGATATCTTTGACTTTGACTTATTGAGACTTGTAGACTAACTTAGAAGCTAACCCTAGCTATAGTAACTTAGTAGGAAATGGTGTGACCCTAGTCTAACTTAAGTTAACCTCAGTTAGTCACTTAGAATCTAGTTTTCAAATAGGAGGAATAGAATAGGTGCATTGATTTCATGACTTATGATTTTGCTTTCATGACTTATGTAATTAAGCCATAGGCCCATGACTTAAGCCCAAACCCTAGCTAAGCCCACCCATGGCCGGCCAACCTAGGGTTTCCTACCCCTATTCAATGTCTCTTTCACTTGTTCTTGCCTCTTTTGTGCTCAACCCACTTTTTAGAAAAAAAGATAAATCCCCACTTTTTTAAATTTATTTTTAATCCTTTTTGACCCAAATCTTTTGTATATGATTCTAATCAACCTCTACTTGCTGATTATGGGGAGTAATTTCAGTTTTAGAGCAATTTGGAGGATTTGGATAGCAACGGAAACCGTTTGATTTGGATATTTTTTTTGATCCTTGCAACATATAGATAAACCCTTCTAATACCATTTTAATTCTGATTTTATTACATGGTAGCCTAAATCTAGGTGTCCCCTAGCTGTCCCTAAAGTTTGGGTTAATTTCTTGTCCATTTGGTATTCGTATCGGACACGTGTCCTAGTGTATAGGAAGGTGTTTGTAGAAATGCCACAACCAACATTTTGTGCTATTTTTGGAATTATTTTTGATTGGATTTCTAGATCTAGGGTTGTTCTTTAGATTTGTGTCCTTAGTCTATTATTTTCGTGTCATGTCGTGTCCAACGGGGATACGAACTTGCTGTTCAGGACAAGGTGCGCTGTCCTGCTACTCGGGCCCCAGAACTTGCTGTGTAGGACATGTGGTGGCCTAGAAATTGGTATCGATGAGGGGCAGTGAATGATATTTCAGCCCCCAAGTCCTGGATCTATTCATGTTGTGTTGGACACAGCGTTCGTGGTGCACTGGTCTTGCACTGGACTGCAGCGCGCGGGTTTTGTGCCCCGACATGCGATGATAACTCAGACATGACACCACCTAGACACAAATCAGGGTCCTAGACACGTAGACCTACCCTAGGCGAACACATAGGCATGTGCACATGACATGTGGTGTACTGTATCGTGTCCACGAACTCGTGGACTCGCCGCACGAGACTACTCTGTGTAGGATCGTGTCTGTGTGTGTTTTAGTGTCTTGGATACGAATGTGTCCACTTGGTTGGACACGAATATGTGCCATGACACATATACACTTGACACATGGTTTACCAATCATTTAATTGAGTTTTCATGGTGTTTTTGATATTCAAATCAAAGTTTCCCCATTTCCCTGATACACAGTGTACTGTTCCTGATTTCTGAGTTTCAATATATTTTTAAACCAAATTTCCATGATTAAATTACCATGTTTTCATCCATGTATGTTAGGTTTGATGTTAACTTAGGGTTTGGGTTCGAATTTGGTTTGGATTGATGTGTTAGCTGTAGGACTGTTAACTGTCGTTACTGAATTCCTGAGAACAACACCCAATTCACTAATTTATGAGTTTAACCACACTTAAATACCTGAGACTACTACACACTATATCACACAAATCTGAGAACTATGAACACAGACATGTTAGCTCACACACTCACACATTGTACAGACTCACTTACACACACCTATGGTCCTGTCACTTGACACACACACTCTGTTACACATTCACACACATTTATCTGAAAACTGAGATTGACACTATACAAACTGAGAACTAAACCTATGTACACTAAATGCTACACTCACACAAACCTGTCAAGTACACACACTTTGAACTGAGAACACATATAACCCATATGTACACACTCTTTCCTGTTCCTCTATTACACAATAATGTTTCCAGTTTTCCCTACGACAGTAACTATCACATTGACACCCTTCACTGAATTCACAGTCTTTTACATTATGTTCACACACATCACTCAAAATTTGAACACTATCACATACCACACACATGTTAGTTTGTTCACTGATTTCCTACACACACACACTAACCTATCCACCTAACTAAACACACACATTACACAACACCCTATCTAAACTTCCTGTCATATTACACATGTACACACAAACATTGGTTCCTATATCACACGCATACATATGCATTGCCTATCTTCTATGGGTATATGTAAAAAATATATAATATATAGCTTGTGTGATTAATTTGATGTAATGTAGATATTTTATATTGTCTATATAAATAATGTGTATATAGAATATGGTAATTGATATGTGTGTGTTGCCTATATCTTTGTGTTGGCATATAGCGTAGGTGGTATAGCCTAGGTGGTATAGCCTATGGCATGTGGAGTATACACATGAGTTTAGTGTATTGTTAGACTAGTGTGACTTGTGTATGGTGTGTTCTTGCTAGGATAGTCTTGGTTAGGCCTAGTAAGACTTGTTGGACTAGGTTTGACCTAGTTTGACTAGTGTAGTTGACTAGAGTTGACCAAGGATTGACTTTAGCCTAGATTGACCCCAAACATCATGTAGATGCATTATAGCAGTCTATTTTATTATTTTAGACATGTAGTGACTTGTACTGTTCTATAGGAGACATACACCACTCCTCGGATTGTATATTCTCTTCAGATATTCAGGATACCAGGCGAGTACATTCTCTGATCATTTTATATCTTGTTTAGAATTATATTCCTGCTTTAGATTACTTTACTTGATGCTGACACGTTGATAACACGGATTAGTACTATATGGATCCCTTCATGAGATGTTATCCCCCTCGGGAGCATCAGATACTCTTGTCTCGTGTGTTTCACTTACATCATGTATCTCATGCTTCTATTATCATGAATCTTCATGTATCAGCTTGTGATTCCAGTACTCTCATGAATCACAGAGCCTTCACGAATCTATTCATGAATCACTCTTGAATCACCCTTTATGGGCAAAGTAGTATAGTCATGAATCTTAACGTAACTTGACTGGATCCTTATGTATTAATTAGGGACGGAGGAGTAGAAACTGAGCATGTGAATAATTCCAAAGTAGAATAGTCATGAATCACCCTCCAGCTGTTCACATGTTCATCTTGTACTCTGAATCACTAGCACTGATTAGTTCGCTTATATATTGTAGCTATTTACTTACAGTCTCTCTTTTACATTATATTGTTCTTCAGTTTCATGTATCTTACTCTCTAGCATGTTTATATTTCCTAACCTGTTATGATTTATTGAGATGTATTGTGCTCGCTCCTGTCCTGACGGGACCTGTTGAAAATATTACAGAGGATGAGGACGAGGCGTACTGTCCCACATATTACGGGACTACCCTAGAGGACTGCTGTGAACTGGACCAGCAGTAGGACCCCTTAGCAGAGGATGACACACCCTTAGCCTAGGATGTCTTTTCATTATATTACTCTATGGATTACTCTATATTAAGATTGAGATGTTATCTGGATTTGTGATATCTTAGACACTTAGACTTCTATTTGGTTGTATCTCTGTGGATTTTATTTCATTTCATATCTATCTATCTTATCATTTCTGCGTTAGATGTGATTGAGACTGTATTCTGCTATGTCACCTCCATTCGGAGTGTATATACTGTACATGTACCTTATATATTGTTAGATGATTGACCTAGGACAACGTTCTATCGCCGACACTGCGGCGTAGGCTGGACGTACCCACTTCTCGTGCCCTTACTCTAGGGTGCGGGTCGTGACACATTTTTAGTGGAGGCCCAGCAGGCCCAACAGCAGCGTCAGACTACACAGTTTAGTAGGGGCATTGATCTGGTCCTGACTACAATTGAAAGGGCAGCAGCTCAGCCCGCGGCAGTTCAGCAGCCACAACCGTCGAGGGAGAAGGGCATCAAAGACTTCCAGAAGATGCACCCGAGGGATTTTCGAGGTACAGAGGGCATTCTGTACGCCGATTAGTTGACTAGAGCATATAGAGGAGATTTTTACACTGGCAGAGATTTCGACGAGGCTTCAGATCGAGGTGGCGGCCAGCATGATACAGGATTTGGCCGGCACTTGGTACCAGACCGACCTGAGGGTTGGTACGCTAGGGCAGACTTGGACAACATTTAAGAAGCTGTTCAAGGAGAAGTTTTTCCCAGATGTAGCGCTAGGTGCCCTCGAGACTCAGTTCGAGGCCTTAGTCCAGGGTAGTCTATCCGTAGAGGAGTATGCTGGGGAGTTCTGCCGTCTGGGCAGATTCGTCGAGGGGTTATCTGAGGCAACGAAGGACCGAAGGTTCAGAAAGGGATTGGTCAACGAGGTTAAGTCCTATACCAAGAGTGCCCGCAGTGCTACTTTCGAGGAGATCTTGGTAGATGCCTTAGCCGTAGAGGATGATCTTGAGATGAGGCTCAAGAGGGGGCGAGACACCCAGGGAGCCAGTGGTAGCGGAGGACCGACCAAGAGGCCACACTTTCAGCAGCAGCACCAGCAGACGCAGAGGCCGGTATATCAGCAGCAGTTTCAGCAGCAGGACCGGGCACCTTTCTAGCAGGTGCAGCATCAGCAGCCGAGGGTGCAGCAGCCGGCACCGAGACAGCAGACTACCATCTGTGCTTATTGCAATAAGCCGGGACACGGGTGGAATGAGTGCAGGAAGAGATTAGACAGGTGCCTTTTTTGTGGAGCAGCTGATCATCAGCTGAAGGAGTGCGCTCAGTTCATAGGCAGAGTAGCGCAGGGAATGGGAGCCAAGGCTCCGGCAGGACAGCAGAGGGGACCACTGCAGACTCAGCAGCAGAGGTTCGTCCAGCATCAGTAGCAGGCTCGGGATGGTCAGCAGGGGTGAGCTTTCGCCATGGCGGCCGAGGATACAGAGGCCATTGGAGAGTTGATTGCAGGTTCGGTTCTTCTCGACTCCATTCCAGCTTTTGCTCTATTTGATTCTGGGGCTTCCCACAGTTTTGTGTCGGTATTATTTGCTTTAGACACTGCCTAGTATCTGAATCATTACCTAGGACCTGCAAGATCATGACCGGGGGTGGTGTTATCCTCGTGAGTGATATTTGTAGAGGACAGAGCATTATTTTGGGAGGCCGAGTGTTAGAGGTGAGCCTGCTCGTCATGCCACTACCAAACTACGATATCGTATTAGGTATGGATTTATTGAGCAGGCATCACGCCAGCATAGATTGTCGAGGGGGTAGAGTTCTGTTTGGAGCACCAGGAGAGCCAGAGTTCGAGTACACCCGACGGCAGGTGGAGCAGGACGACGGACTTTTCTACGGAGCTTCAGTTGAGGAGCAGACGGCTCCACATGCTTTGTTGTAGAGTTCATGGACGTCTTTTCGGAGGAGTTGCCAGGGCTTCTACCGGACAGGGATGTTGAGTTCTTGATAGACTTGGTTCTCGGTACGGAACCGATTTCTCAGCATGTCTATCGAGTGAACAACAGTGAGTTGGTGGAACTAAAGAAGCAGGTGGATGAGCTGCAGGACAAGGTCTTCATTCGATCGAGTTCTTTACCTTTGGGTGCACCGGTACTCTTTGTACCCAAGAAGGATGGGTCGGTACGGATGTGTATCGACTACAGGGCACTCAACAACCTGACGATCAAGAACAGATACCCACTGTCGCGGATCGATGATCTCTTTGATCAGTTGAGCGGAGCTCAAGTTTTCTCCAAGATTGATTTGAGGTCAGGCTATCACCAGGTGAAGGTGAAGAGGGAGGATATTCTGAAGACCGCCTTCAGGACGCGGTATGGATAGTTTGAGTTCTTGGTTATGCCGTTTAGGCTGACCAACACACCAGCAGTATTTATGAACTTGATGAATAAGGTGTTCCACCAGTACTTGGACAAGTTCGTGGTGGTGTTCATTGATGATATCCTGGTGTATTCGAAGACTGAAGAGGAGCATGAGGAGCACTTGAGAGTGGTTCTGGAGACACTCAGGAGGGAGAGGCTGTATGGCAAGCTCTCGAAGTGCGAGTTCTTTCTGGATAGAGTTGACTTCTTGGGCCATCTGGTGACTGGAGATGGGATCTCAGTGGACCCGAAGAAGATCACATCAATTGAGGTTTGGTCAGCACCGAGTTCAGTAGCAGAGATCAGAAGTTTCTTGGGACTGACATAATATTACAGGAGGTTCGTGTAGGATTTCTTCCAGATTGAAGAGCCGTTGAGTAGGCTGACCCGGAAGGATGCTGAGTTTGTCTGGTCAGAGGAGTGTCAGACTGCTTTTGATGAGTTGAAGAAGCGGCTTACGACAGCTCCGATTCTGACATTGCCATCAGGTTCATGAGAATTCACTATATATAGTGACACTTCAGGAAAGGGGCTGGGTTGTGTCTTGCAGCAGTATGGGAAGGTGATTGCCTATGCTTCCAGGTAGTTAGGTCCCCATGAGAAGAACTATCCTACCTACGACCTGGAGTTGGCAGCAGTAATTTTTGCCTTGAAGTTTTGGAAGCACTACTTGTATGGAGAGAGTGTAGTTCCCCTTCCCAGAAATTTCAAAATATTTTTTTATTAAATATTTTATTTAAATGGTGATTTTAGATTTTGTAAATAATTATTTAGTTAATTATTATGGTAGAGGACTTTAGCCATGGTAGAGTTTTGAAGTACCAGATGACCAAAAATCGTGGCACGGATAGTGCAGTGACGTGCCTTGACTAGTGTATTAGCCATGCCAAGGAAGACCCAACCATAAGAGTGTCATAACTAGGAAAACCAGGCCAGGTTACGACTTAACCCTTACCGAAGATTTATTTATTTATTAATTATATTATTGAGTTTAGGGAACCCGGTTGTACCGAACTAGTCCAGATTGGACCCAAAACAAGCCCAAACCCATGTTGTCATACGGTACGTCCAGCGACATTCGTGTTGGTGTATTTTGATATGATTGTGTTGTATTTCGTTTTAACGATCGAACGAATATTTAGAAAATATTCGTTAATTAAATGTTATATATCATTATTTGATATTCAATAATATTTGTATAAAGTAGATCATTGTACATTTTGGGGTCATTAGACTGTACGTAATGGTATATACACCATTACTGGTTTATTGAATTTTTTTATTACTAGTATTATTATTATTATTATTTTATTATCAATATTATTGAGGTTATTATTAAATAATACTATTTTATTATTATTGGTTATATGTGTGTGAATATATATATATATATATATATATATATATTTATATATATATATATATATATATATATATATATATATATATATATATATATATATATATATATATATATATATTTGTTTTTTTTAAATCCCCCCAATTTATTATGAATATATATATATGTATTTTATTATTTTATTAGCAATATTATTGAGGTTATTATTAAATAATACTATTTTATTATTATTGGTTATATGTGTGTGAATATTTATATATATATATATATTTATATATATATATATATATATATATATATATATATATATATATATATTTTTTTTATATATATATATATATATATATATATATATATATATATATATATATATATATATATATATTTAGATATATATATTTTATATATATATATATATATATATATATATATATATATATATATATATAGATATATTTTATATATATATATATATATATATATATATATAATATATATATATAGTTTTAGATATAGTTATATAATATATATATATATATATATATATATATATATATATATATATATATATATATATATATATATATATATATATATATATATATATACATATATTTATATATATATATATATATATATATATATATATATATATATATATATATATATATAAAATATAAAAAATATATATATATATATATATATATATATATATATATATATATATATATATATATATATATATAAAATATATATATATATATATATATATATATATATATATATTCATAAGTATATACATATACACATATTTATATACACATACGCATCATATTTATATATATTCATATATACATACACATATTTATATACACATACGCATCATATTTATATATATTCATATATACATACACAGACACGCATATATATATATATATATATATATATATATATATATATATATATATATATATATATATCCCTAAAAAAAAAAAAAAAAAAATATATATATATATATATCCCTAAAAAAAAAAATATATATATATATATATATATATATATATATATATCCCTCTGTCCGAACAAGAAGTGAAAGATGCGGTGTGGGCCTTGAACGCGCATAGCGCTCCCGGTCCAGACGGCTTTTCTGGCACCTTCTTTCGCACTTGCTGGGAAATTATCAAACAAGACATCACAGAAGCGGCCATCGCCTTCCTCGATGGTGCTCATTACCCCAAAGCCATCTCCAGTGCCAATCTCATCCTCATACCGAAAAAAGATAACCCCAACTCCTTTCGCGATTTTCAACCCATCAGTCTATGCACTTTCACTAACAAAATTATCTCCAAGATCATCGCCACCAGAATGACAGAAACTCTCCCCAAAATCATCTCGGAGGAACAAAGCGGTTTCGTCCGCGGTAGGAACATCCAAGACAACATCATGCTGGCCCATGAACTCATCACCTGCATGAAGTTTCCAGCAAGAGGGGGCAACATCGCCATCAAAATCGACATGGAAAAAGCTTACGACAGTCTAGACTGGCAATTCATGATTTGGGTCTTTAGAGCTTTCGGATTCTCCGAGATTTGGACCAACATTGTGTGGAGATCCATCAGCGACTCTTGCTTTTCCACAGTTATCAACGGCCAATCTGAAGGTTTTTTCAAATCCAGCCGCGGAGTCAGACAGGGCGACCCCCTATCCTCCACGATCTTCATCATTGTTGCCGACGCTCTGAGCAGAAACCTCAACAACATGGTCAACACCCCTAACTTTCAGCTTTACCACACCGCCAGTGGATGTCCCACCATCACCCACCTGGCATTTGCCGACGATTTGCTCATCTTCTCTTCCGGGGACATCGGTTCGATGGAAGTAGTTCACAACACCCTGAATCGATACTCCAGATGCTCTGGCCAGAAGATCAACCTATCCAAGAGCGTCATATACGCCCACCACAGCATCAACACCGAGAACGCAACCAGACTCACCAACCTGACTTCCATCGCGGTGGCTCATCCCCCATTCAACTATCTCGGCTGCCCTCTGGTGTACGGAAAATCTAATGCCAGCTTATTCGAGAACTTGATCGCCAAAATCAGGAACAAAATCGAGGGATGGCATAACGCCACCCTATCCCCAGGAGGGAAAATTATCCTCATCAAACATGTGCTCAATTCCGTCCCCATCCACACACTTGCGGCTTGCTCTCCGCCCAAGAAGGTAATCGCATCGATCGAGAAGCTCTTTTGTAACTTCTTCTGGGGCACAACAAAGGGCAAGACAAACACCACTGGGCCAGCTGGGACACTATGGCTATCCGTACTGCGACCGACGGGCTTGGTTTCACCAAACTCGAACTCATCGTCAATGCTTTCTCAATGAAACTGTGGTAGAAATTACGCACCAGCCAAAACCTGTGGACCAAGTTCATGAAGGCCAGGTACTTCAAACACATCCACCCGGCGAAGGCCACAGCCAACAGCAGATCCTCTACGGCTTGGCGTCGTATTTTACGAGGCCATGATTGGGCAGAGCCCGCGATCAGACTTTGGCTGGGCTCTGGCGAGGCCAACCCCTTCCTTGAATGGTGGATAGGCGACAGTCTCATACCGAACATTACCGACTCCCCCAGAAACAGCAAGATAAAAGACCTTTGTCATCCAACCAATAACGGTTGGAATTGGGACAGGATTCGTGAATGGTCCGGCAACGAAACTGTCGATAGCATTCGCCAACTCGGTGTTAGCATAGGGCCCAATGCCGACAAACTGATGTGGTCGCTGACGGCCTCCGGAGCTTTTTCCGTTCGTTCGGCAAGACTCATGATCCAAGAGAACGGGTCTGACCTATTCATCAAGCGTTACTGGCACTCTTGCATCCCAAAGAAATGGTTCTTCCTTCTGTGGAGAGTCATGAAAAAGAAACTGTCTACCGACGATAACCTAAATTCTATCGGGTTCAGCCTGGCGTCCGCATGCAATTGCTGCACTGAGCGCCAGACGGAAACTATAAACCACATCGTCAAGGAGGGAAGTCTCCCGGACAAAATCTGGAATACCCTTAACCACAACTACAACCTCTCCTGGAGACGGGCACTTTATCGATCTTCTGGCCCACTGGAAGCTGCCTCCCACAGCCACCAGATCGTTGCAGCGGCCGCAACCTGGACAATATGGAAAAATTGCAACAAAGCGAGATACGAGGGCAACCAATACTCGGCCGATCAGATTATCAGGGAAATTCACCAGCAATGTCGCAAACGGAGCTCTCTCTGCTCGCACTTACCTCCGGCTTTCGGGCAGCCGTTCTTTTCTTAGTTGTGGCGGCTGCGACCGCATTTCTCCCCTGTCCTTCCTTTTGTGGTATACTTTTGTCTTGTATACGGTTCAGGCTTCAGCTTTTTGAGCCTTAATTTTATAAAATAGGGGTTTCTTGGTTATATATATATATATATATATATATATATTAGTTGTTAAAAAAAGAAATAGAAAAAGGAAAAAGAATAAAAGACAAAAACCAAACCTTTCTTAAAGCCAGTCAGGCCTAGTTGGGCCCAGCCAAGCAAATCCAAACCAGCAGGAAGTGCCGAGCCACTTAGAAAATTTCAGCAGCCGGCCCAGCCTTACTCCCCCAAACCCGAGAGACAGCAAACCCAAACAGAAGCAGTAGCCCAAACCCCCACGAGCCCAGCAGCAGAACCCAGCTGAGCCAGGCTTGATTTTCCTTCCAACTCTATTTACAACAGAGACTGCTATATATATATAACATGAAAAAAATGAGAGGCTTCCTCGACGAAAACCCTAGTTCTAAAACCCCGCCGCTGGACCCAGCCACCATGGACGAACATCCTAGTCCCGGCGACCACCCCACGGCCACCGTCGGCCGGTGATTATCGTAGCAGGCGCACGAACAGCAACGCACGCGCGATTTGCAACAACAGGCCGCGACGTTAGCGAGGTATCGACCATCATTTTGAGGTATGATTTCTCTCTGTGTATTCCTCCGATCTCCGATCCGTAAATTGTTACAGAAAGCCTACTAGACCCTCTTCAAACCCCTTCAGATGGATTTTATCCTATGATAGTAGAGACCCCTGAAAATCGACACGAAGGCGATCAAATAACCATCAAAAACAGAATGTTAGAACTATTTTGGAACCCAACTTCGAAGGCTGTTGTTGAACCAACCAGTAGGCGTTTTCAAAAACCAACTAACTACAGACCTAGAAAACCTATAGGGCTTCACAACCCAATTTATGGGAATAAAAATCATCGACTACGTGTCGAGATATTGAATCCCGAAGTTTACCGAAAAACTGTTTTAAAAATATTAAAAAACTAGAAAAACCTTTGATACGACGTGCGTTCCGCCAATCCGGGAGACGTGGTCGCGAACCGAAAGCATCGAAAGGTTCGTAACGACTTCGTGGACATGTGGGATTTGAGAGAATTCAAATTGGTCGCGTGTGTGCGACGAATTTGATACGTATCTGTCGAAATTCATCGTACCAACCTCCGTACAAATTTCCCAATTACTTTGTACACGTTTGTCAGATTGAGACAAAATTTGAGCCAACAGGACCATATCATTTTTTGGTCCTGTATGCCAAGTTTGGTCTGATTCTGAGATAGTTGATCGGATCGCCGTTTTGCGGGCCCCACGGTCCGACTCAACGGGTAATTTTGTGCATGGCCCGTCGGAATCCAATTTTGGACATACTGTTGGGTTCGTATCAGAAAATTGGACCTTTTGACATATAGTTTGATGACTTTAGACACCATTAACTCTGGCATAATTTTCGGTGCAAAACGGGTCCAACGGCGGATATCGTTTTTGCCTGAAATTATCGTTTTGCCCCTGTGTCTAGAATTGGACTTAAGGACAGAAAATCTAAGCTAATTTGACTATTTTGAGAATGATGGCAATGTTTGTTTCAGCTTTCGGAGACAGTTGTGAGATTTGGACTTATTTGGCTTACCAGTTGACGGTTTATTGTTGGCTCTCCGTGCTACCACTAGGCAAGATACCTTCCCTCCCTCTACTGTTCATTTTTGTGCTTATAGTTCATCCATTTTAGTATGTTATATTCAGTAACCTTAGTTGCTAAAGATTTATATGAAACCATGTTTACTAGTTTATTGCCTTGCTTGTATATCAGTATTTTCTGACTTGATAGCATAGTTACACCAGGCTTGTCCACATTATGGTTCATGCTAGAGTTGCCCTTACCTGTGCCATGACTGAGTTGTACCGTGTCGTTACCTGTATCATGACTGAGTCGTGTCTGCAAGTATGTGTGATTGAACTGCTATTCCTGTATCGTTCCCACAACCTGCGAGTCCACACACGGGACGAGGGTTGTCCGTTTATACCTGCGAGTCCACACACGGGGTGAGGGTGACTTGTCTTAAAACTGACCTGCGAGTCCACGTCGGGGCGAGGGTTGGTATTCCATTGATCTCTTGTTCTTCCAGCAGTTCATTTATGCATAGTTGATCCCGTATCCGTGTTCATAGTTACCGGTCAGTAGCCACATGTCCGTCTTATGTCTAGTTCCTGTTTATACCCTGTTCATATTATTGCATGATTAAACTGTTAGATAGGCATGTTTTTATGTATCTTGCTATGTCCCCTGAGGACCTGATGATCTCTTCAGGCAGCTGATTGCCTGGAGTTAGTTAGCGGCTCATGATGGTAGTGATTACACCTGCAACGATACAGGTATTTGCTTGTGATACCTCTTTATTATCCTTTCATGCTTTATATCCCATGCCATGATATATTCTGCTTACTTTATAGACTCATATCATTCTTGGAGTCTAATCGAACAATATGCTAATGGGCTGCAGACCATGATCCATAATTGTTCATTCTTGTCTTATATATTCTTATGGATTGAGATACACTATAGATTACCATATTAGCCATGATACCATGACCTTGACAGCTTATACGTACTCGAATCGGGCTAGAGTCCGTTCGATACGTAGCTGGCTGGCTCACGAGCTCGCGTCCGAAAACCGAGTGCGGGTCGTGACAAGTTTTTGTGATGGCCCATGCAGGTCAGAGCATATCGTATCGGTTACGTAACTGTACCGGTACGAGCCTGCGAATAAGACTAAACCATGGAAATCTCAATCCACTCTGCCTTGAAAATTCTTCTAGAAATTTCTCTACGTCCTTGAAAACTCCATAATTGCTCTCGATTATACTTCATTGCTTTTTCGTACCATTGATTCTCGTCCCTTTCTATTTCGTGGTGATGAACGATCGTGTTGTCTAGAATCTATCAGAAATCCTTAAATTATAGTATAATATTGCTTGACTATTGAATATTTAGTTGTTTATAGATATGAGGGATTGTAGATGCCATACACCCTACATATCTGGTGGTAGGATTGTTAGCAACTAGTTAGAAGATTATAAGATTTTAGTGACCGTATTTTAAGGGAGTAGCGTGACCAAAGGTGGGTAGAAGTCCTCGAGGTTTCATATTTACAAACGGCTAGGAGGTGGATATAAACTATTTTTGAGGAATTAAAAATTTAAGGAGATCAAGGTTAAGGTGGACTTTCTTTTTGAATTTTAAGGAATAACTATGATTTAGAATTTCGAGGGCAAAATTATTTTCAAGGTGGGTAGATTTGTAGCTCCCCTTCCCGGAAATTTCAAAATATTTTGTTTATTAATTATTTTATTTGAATGGTGATTTTTAGATTTTGTAAATAATTATTAGTTAATTATTACGGTAGATGACTTTAGCCATGGTAGAGTTTTGAAGTACCAGATGACCAAAAATCGTGGCACAGATAGTCCAGTGACGTGCTTTGACTAGTGTATTAGCCATGCCAAGGAAGACCCAGCCATAAGAATATCCTAACTAGGAAAACCAGGCCAAGTTGCGACTTAATTCTTACCGAAGATTTATTTATTTATTAATTATATTATTGAGTTTTAGGGAACACGGTTGTACCGAACTAGTCCAGATTGGACCCAAAACAAGCCCAAACCCATGTAGTCATGTGGTACGTCCAGCGACATTCGTGTTGGTGTATTTTGATATGATTGGGTTGTATTTCATTTTAACGATTTAACGAATATTTAGAAAATATTTGTTAATTAAATGTTATATATATCATTATTTGATATTCAATGATATTTGTACAAAGTAGGTCATTGTACATTTTGGGGTCATTAGACTGTACGTAATGGTATATACACCATTACTGGTTATTGAATTTTGTTATTACTAGTATTATTTTTATTTATTATCAAATTATTGAGGTTGTATTAAATAATACTATTTTTATTATGGTTATATGTGTGTGAATATATATATAATAGCATATGTATATATAAATATTCGTATATATGTATATGTACATATATTTTTTTTTATATGTATATGTACATATATAAATATGTACATATATAATATATGTAGAATATATATAAATGTATGTATATATATATATATATATATATATATATATATATATATATATATATATATATTATATATATATATATATAAATATATATATATATTATATATATATATATATATATATATATATATATATATATATATATATATATATATATATATTTATTATATTTGTATATATATATATATATATATATATATATATATAAAATATATATAATATAAAATATATATATATATAAATATATAGATAATATATATATATATATATATTTTATATATATATATATTTTTTTATAATATATAATATATTTTATAATATATATATATATATATATATATATATATATATATATTATATATATATATATTATATATATATATATATATATATATATATGGAAGCGGATCAAAAGCCCCCCTTAGAAAGCCCCCCAAAACCCCCCTCACTCTAATCCGTAATTTAATGTTAATATTAATGTAATATTAATGTTAATGTTAATATTAGTGTTAATATTAACATTAAATACTAAATTAATATTAAACTTAACATTAAAATTAATATTAACATAACATTAACATTAATATTAACTTAACATTAACATTAATATAAAAAAATTAAAAAAAATTTAATATTAACATTAAAATTAATATTAACATTAATATTAGCATTAACATTATATTAACATTAATATTAACATTAATATTATGAATTAGAGTGAGGGGGGTTTTTGGGGGGCTTTCTAAGGGGGGCTTTTGATCCGCTCCCTATATATATATATATATATATATATATATATATATATATATATATATATATATATATATATAATGGGCCGCTCTGGAAGGAGTCCTCTGCTCCTCGAGCTCTCTCTCCTCGTCCTCTTCCTCGGCTGGTGGCCGCCCGCCGCCGGGCGCCTCCCTCCCCTCCGGGCGGCCCCCTCCCTCCCTGGCACCCCCAGCCTCGTTGGATGGCCGGGAATCAGCCCGGCGTGCGGCGGATCCCCCCCATTCTCCTCTTCTCCTCGGCCCCACCGCCGGAGCGGGCGACGTAGGCAGCGCCGTGCTCGGCGACTACGGTCGCTCCTAGCCCCCTCCCTCCTCGGTCCTCCGCCCGGCCCTTCCGCTGCCTCGCGGGCGGAGTGGCCTCCTCCCGGTTCGTCTCCCTCCCCGGCAGCCGTCTTCGTCGCGCCGTCGCCTGCCCCGACGGTCGCGGCACACCTCTCCGTCCTCTTCTCTTCGAGGTGACCATCCGCTCCTCCGGCTGCATCCACCTCGACCCCCTCTTCCCTCCGGCACCCAAACCCGCCCCGCCCTGTTCGCCTACTCCGCCTCCTCCGCCCCAGGCCCTCACCTCCCCATTTGTTGCCTTTCCCCGGGAGATCACTCTCTCCGCGGCCCTCCCAGCCTTGGCAGCAGTCTGCCCCTCCGTGCCGCCTTCTTTCGCGCATCCCCCCCGCCACGGCCGAGGACCCACCCCCGGCGCTCCTCGCTTCGTCAGAGGTTGTACCCCCGGCTCCTCACTCCTCCGCGGGAGCGGACTGTCTCTCGTCGCCTCCTCCTCTCGCGCCCGCCGTCTGACCCACGTGCCCCCCCACGTGGGCTCCTCCCGCCTTTGAGAGCTTTTGTTTTTGCGGTTGATTTCGAATTTTGAATCCGGGTCAGCTTTCTGTGGGACCCGGTGATGTGGCTTTGTAATGTGTGTTTGTTTTCGATTCAATAAAATTGTCTGTTCCAAAAAAAAAAGATATATATATATATATATATATATATATATATATATATATATATATTTTTAAAATAAAATATATATATATATATATATATATTATATATATATATATGCGTGTATGTGAAAATATATTTATCTTATATATATATATATTATATATATATTTAGATATATAGATATAAATAATAAATATATATATGCGTGTATGTATGCATATATGAATATATAAATATATGTGCGTATGTGTATTTATTGTGTATAGTAGAATGTATACATGTATTTGTATATGTATATACATAGAATATATACATATGATATATATATATATATATATATATATATATATTATATATATATATATATATATATATATATATATACATATGACAAAAAAAATAAAATATATATATATATATATATATATATATTATATATAGATATATATATATATATGTTTTTATATATATATATTATTTTATATATATAATATTTTTTATATGAATATATATATATATATATATATATATATATATATATATATATATATATTATATATATATATATATATATATATATATATATATATATATATATATATATATATATATTAGTTGTTAAAGAAAAAGAAAACGCAAAAAATAATAAAAGACAAAAACCCAACCTTTCTCAAAGCCAGCCCGGCCTAGCTGGTCCCAGCCGAGCAAATCCAAACCAGCAGGGAGTCCCGAGCCCCTTAGAAAATTTCAGCAGCCGGTCCAGCCTTTCTCTCCCCAAACCCGAGAGACAGCAAACCCAAACAGAAGCAGTAGCCCAAACTCCCACGAGCCAGCAGCAGCACCCAGCTAAGCCAGGCTCGATTTTCCTCCCAACTCTGTTTACAACAGAGACTTCTCCATATATATATAAAGTGAAGAAAATTAGAGGCTTCCTCGACGAAAACCCTAGTTCTAAAACCCCGCCGCTCGACCCAGCCACCCTGGACGAACATCCCAGTCCCGGCGACCACCCCACGGCCACCGTCGGCCGGTGATTGCCGCAGCAGGCGCGCGGACAGCAACGCACGCGCGGTTTGCAATAACAGACCGCGACAGTCGCGAGGTATCGACCATCATTTTGAGGTATGATTTCTCTCTGTGTATTCCTCCGATCTCCGATCCATAAATTGTTACAGAATGCCTACTAGACCCTCTTCAAACCCCTTCAGATGGATTTTTTCCTATTGTAAAACCCATAAATTTTTGGGAGTATTTTTTTTGTTATTTAAAACGACTTAAAAATTAGTTTATACAATTTATGATTTTTTATTATTTATTTCATTAGAAATGACCTTAGCCGTTGTTGAATTTTGGAACACAAGACTACCATGAATTTTGGCATGATAGATGTAGTAGTGTGCCTTGACTAGTGTATTAGCCATGCCATGGGAGGCCTAGCCATAGTTTTGTCCAAACTAGAAAAACCAGGCCAAGTTGTGCATTAACTCATTTAAATTATTTTAATTAAATATTATTTTATATATTAATTTTTAGATGATCCAGTTTTGTCCAATTCAGCCCGAACAGGGCCGAACCAAATTTAAGCCCATGTAGGCATGTGCTGTGACCAAGGTGGCCATGTAGACATATTTTATGTACATAGAAATATTTTTCTAAACTATTTTAGAATTTTATGTTCAATTTCTAATTATTTAGTTATATGTACAATTATCGGTATTTTTATTATTAAATAATATTTTACAAGATTATGGATTTTTTTGGACCCGGATAAGAGTGCGGTATTAGTTCATCCATTGGGACGATTTTATTAATTTATTATTATTAAAGTTATTTTGTGGAGATTTATTAAACATGTTTATTCTATTAATATATTATTATTACTTTGAGTGGATTTATCGTGAATTGAATTTATATGTACATGTAGATATGTTTAAATATATATTCAATATGTGGATAGATAATATTTAAATTGTTATTTGGATTTTTAAATATGTGGATAGATCCTAAATATTATGTATATTATGTGTTAGATTCAGTTTCCATGTTAGTTTAGGTTTTGTTTAGAATATTGGTTTCGAACATGGGGTTTTTGGGTTTTTCTGATACACAGTCCTGTTACATTGATTTCCTATTGTTTTTCCTAACTCTAAATTCCTGTTGTTTGATTAATTATCACTGCTAATATCCCCACATGTTACATTTCATATTAGCTAAGCTTTTATATTCGAATATAGGCTTTTGGTAGTGAGTTTGAGGTTTTGAATATGAGATTGGGTTTCTTTCGAATTGGCTTATTAAACTGGAGTTTTTGAATGATTCTTTTCTTCATTAACCTGAAATGTACACTGTTACTTTGATTCCTTCTTTTGGATTTGGTATATAACTGAGTTTTATTGTAAACTAAAAGTTCATGTGTGTAGAAAACCTGAGTCCCCTCACTGATTCATTGAATGTTCATTGCTTCTTATAAACTTGAGATGTCAGTCCCTATTTATGAACTGTCAATAACTGATAATTGGTGTTCACTGTCATGTAGAAAACCTGAGTTTTTTCCTTGTATTTGATTCAATGCTGTCATTCTTTAAACTGACATGGGATGTTGTTTTGAAAAGAGAATTTAATGAGGCTGGTCTTGAACTGAGATTTCCTCCTCAGTCGATTTGCAAGGTTGCTTCTAAAACCTGAGAATAGTTAAACCATTTGATTGATTTGTAAATTGATTTCCTTTCTTTGAATTGACTGAAAATCTGAAATGAAATTGGTGTTTGGTTGTGGTTTGATCCTAAAATCTGAGATTTGCATTGTAGGACTGTTTTTATAGTTTTTATGTGAATTCATGAGTTATTGAACTGTTGTTAGGCACTTTTAAAAACTGTGTATTGATTTGGGGTTTGTTAATGTGAAAATCTGAGGATTATGGGACTGTTTTGCCATTGTTTATTTCCCTTCACTGTTGTGTAATGTTTAAACTGGGAATTCTATGGTTAACTGTTACTGTTTTGGAGTTTTGGGGGGGGATTCAAATTTGAGTATAAAATCTGTGATACCTAATATAGGGGGACTGTTTTACTGAGATGGCTTAAATGTATTAATCTGAGATTAATATTGCCTTCACTGTTTTACACTCCATGATCACTCTCCCACATATCACTCACTGTTTTCCTGCACATCCTCCACACATTCATGTATCTCACTCTCTCTCATGACACACACACATTCACTAGTATGTTTATGTTCCCTCTCTCTTTCATATGTATATATATATATATATATATATATATATATATATATATATATATATATATATGAATTGAGTTGTTATATGTTTAGGATTCCTATATATATATATATATATATATATATATATATATATATATATATGAATGTGTGCTTTTATATATATATTAGATATATATAGTGTATGTGATACCATATGATATTGTGTATTGATTAGCTATAGAGGATATCTTGGTAGATGTGTCTAGTAGGCTATAGGCTAGATATATGGCATGTAGAGATGTGTATTGGTAGGCTTGACATGGTATTGCCTAGATTAGCCTAGTAAACCTAGAATAGTCTTGTTAGACCTAGATTAGACTTTTTGACTTAGGTTGACTTTAGGGTTGACCAGAGTTGACCAAGAGTTGCTAGATTGACCTAGTTTCATGTAGAATGCATTAATTTGCATCGTATTTTCATTGTAGACTCATAGTGACTTGTACTGTTCTATAGGAGACAGACACCACTCCTCGGACAGTCTATATTCTCTCAGATTCATCGGTTACAGGCGAGTACATTCTCTGATCATTTCATATCCTGCATTAGGAGTATATTTCCTGCTTTAGATTACTTTACATGATGCTGACACGTTGGAAACACGGATTAGTACTATATGGATCTTGTTGGGCGATGTTATCCCCTTAGCGGATACATCGGATATTTCGTGTTCGTGTACTTTATCGTGAACATCGTGTACTCCTTGTATTCGTGACATTCGTGTACAAATCGTGTATATTCATGTATTCACATGATCTCATGTGCGACTATACTTCGTGTGCAATAACATAACTTAACCAGATCCTTGTGTATTGATTGGGGCGGGGGAGTAGAAGTGGTTATGTATTCAATCTAGTAGATTACTCATGTACAACCTCTGTAGATTACTCGTGTATAACATCGTGCCGTTTACATAACCAACTTGTGCTCTGAATCACTAGACACTATCATTTCTCTATATACTGTAGCTATTTATTTACAGTCTTTCCTGTATATCATATTATTCTACAGTTTCTTGTATCTTACTCTCTCGCATGATTATATATCCTGACCTGCTATGATTTGTTGAGATGTACTGTGCTCGCTCCTGTCCTGACTGGACCTGTTGAAATATTACAGAGGACGAGGCTGAGGCGTTCTGCCCTACCTACTACGGTGCTACACTAGACGAGTGCCTAGACTTGGACCAGCAGCAGGATCCACTAGCAATAGATGACACTCCCTTAGACTAGGACTGTCTTTACTTTACTTGGATTACTGTATTAGATTTTGAGATATTCTGAGACATGTATTTATTATAGACACTTAGAATTCTGGTTGTATCTCTGTGATGCTTTTTTCCTGGATATTATTATCTTTTATCTTTCATTATCATTCCATCTTACCTGTTCTACCTTAGCTGTGGTTGAGTTATATTTTTATTATGTCACCCCCATTTGGGGAGTATAACTGTTTTTACCTTCAATTGTTAGATGTTGTGACCTAGGACAGCGTTCTACCGCCGACACTGCGGCGTAGGCTGGACGTACCCACGTCCCGTGTCCTTACTCTAGGGTACGGGTCGTGACACTTACTACCCAAAAGATGCGATATAGATTCATCTGGAGTGACCAGAGTGTAAGTTCAGCGGTACCTGCGGGTACATAACTCAACAATCTGGAAGATTTGGAGTCAGAGTGTCAGTTCAGCAGTACCAGAGGGTACATAACTCAACATTCTGGAAGATTTGGAGTCAGAGTGTAAGTTCAGTGGTACCAGAGGGTACATAACTCAACAATCTGGAAGATTCAGAGGATGTCGTTATAGACATAATACTTCTTCAGGAACTTGTCGTTGATGGGCAACATGAGCAAGTCTCTGTTTTATTTTACGAAGCGGTAAGCACCATTGGAGAATATAGCCTCGATGACAAATGGGCCTTCCCAGTTTGGCTGTAATTTGTCGGCGATTTTGTGAGTCATAACCATCGGCCTCCGAACTGCCAGAACGAGATCGCCCACTTGGAATATTCTGATTTTAACCTTCTTGTTAAAAGCTCACGAGATACGTGCTTGGTACAACTCGATTCATTGTTGAGCTAACAGGCGTTTCTCATCTAGGGCCTCCAACTCTTGTAGCTGACGACGGTAATTATCATCCATCGTCAATCGATAGGTGAGGGTGACACGGAGCGAAGGGATTTGAGTCTCCAGTGGGAGAACTGTCTCACTCCTATACACCAGAGAGAATAGTGTATTCCCAGTTGCCGTCCGGACTGTAGTACGGTATGCCCATAAACATTCGTCGAGCTTCTCATTCCAGTCGCATTTGTTGGAAGACACGAACTTCTTGAGTAGCTTGATTATAGTTTTATTGAATGCTTCTGCCAACCCATTTGCTGTCGGATTGTACAATTTTGAAGCAACATTCTGGATCCGATGCTTGTTACAAAATTGATAGAAGGCGTGGCTTGCGAACTATGGACCGTTGTCGTGGATGATCCTTCGAGGCAGTCCGAAGCGATAGAAGACGTGATGCTCGAGGAAGCTGATCACATTTGATGTCTTCACCTCTGTAAGCGGGACAGCTTCCCCCCATTTGGAGAAGTAATCTGTAATCGCCAGTATGAAGCGGTGCCCTCTTGATAAAGGTGGGGAGATAGGACCAATGATATCCATTTTCCATGCCTCAAATGGCCAGGATGCCACTGTGGGATGTAGCAACTCAGATGGTTTGTGTATGAAATCTACGTGGACTTGACAAGCTTTATACTTTCTTGCATAGTCTATCGCATCTGCAACCATCATGGGCCAGTAATAGCCCATTCGGCGAAGGCGGTCTTACAATTTCGGGCCAGGCTGATGGGCCCCGCAGACGCCAACGTGAGCTTCGCGTACAGCTTCTTTGGCTTCTGTATTTGACAGACACCGAAGCAGTAATCCATCGTATGATCGCCGATACAGCATTTTTGTCTCTGTATCATAAAAGAATCTGAGGGAACGTCTTCTGATAGAAGTGGCTTCCTTTGGATTCTCGGGCAAGATGCCATAGACTACGAAGTCTACGAATGGCTGTCTCTAGTCTGGTGCTTCGTCGACTGTCAGAGCGGAGTAACTCGCTACAAATTGAACGTTATTCTTGGGACAGACCAATTCATGGCCTATCGCGTCCACTAAGTGATGAGTATGATTCAGAACCACTAAAGAAGCGGCAAGACCTGCTAAGGCATCTGCTTCAATATTTTGGAGTCTGGGAACATGTTCTATGAAGAACCCTTCAAATGACAAAATAATATTGATCGCTATTTGGTGATAGGGGATCATATCTTCATGACAAACTTCGTATGAACCCCGGATCTGATTGACGATTAACTACGAATCGCCGTATGCTTCATGATACTGTACCCCCAGTTCCTTTGTAAGTCGGAGGCCAATGACCAAAGCGTTGAACTCGGCCCCCAGTTCCTTTCCAATGCAATATACCCTTCGCGACTTTCTTAGCAAACATCGTGTAATTTCCAAAACACATGTGGCAAAATTACACGATTTGTATTAGACTTACCGTATGGAACATCCAGTACGGCATCGAGTAGAGTCAAGAGTGATATCAAGTGGTGGTGGGCAACTTTTCGAATTGTAATAAGCGAGCGTCCAGAGGAAATTGAGCCTAGAGCTCTGATACCAATTTGTCATGCCCCGACCCGGAATCACCCGTATCATCGTCCTCGCATGGGGCGTGATGCCGTACGAGCCTGGAGTTGCGCTCGTGTAAGGCAAGATGACAAGTTCTCAAATGGTAATCTTTGAGTTGAACATTAACAACGAAATAAAAATAGAGTATACGAAACGATTCTCTTTATTGATATTCGAAATCAGATTACAAAGGCTTTCGATAGCCCAACAAAATTTGCCAGATTGGCTACAACACTCAAGTTCTCTCTTGCCTACAAAGGAATTCACCGTTCCATACATCATGCCTTCTATATCTCGGCCGCATCAATCCTGTCGCGAGTTCGAGCGTCAATGCGATCACACGCTTCAATACGCTTCGATATTCCAAGCCTCAACGCGTTCAAACGAAGCTCCGCCGCGAGCAGACCAATCCCTGAACCTGCTAGCAAACTAGTAGGGGATTAGTACTTTCGTCCTCGCTGTACTGATCAAAAACCTACTTAACAAACCGACATTTAGTATTGTATTGATTCATGCAAACATACAATTTAGTTCTCTTCCTATGTTCTCCTTAGGATGAGTTCATGGCATATTCGAAGACTGTAAAGCATGGCAAGCATGTTATTCAATTCGTATAAGTAAACAAGCAAGCAATCTCGTGTTTGATTCGTGGCGCAACTTAGCAAATATCGACGCACTCGCCCTTGCACTGACGCAAGGTGATTACGCCTATCCGTTTTCCCTGTCATGTTATAAGTGCTCGCTATTCAGGATCCATCTATGTAGGATATATGCATACCTTGCACTTCCAAACCCGTCGCCCTTAACTATATGAAGGTCACTAGCTTTCAGGGCTAGAATGGACTTATCTTTATCGAATCGAAATATAAGACGATGTTAACTCTGTGCGGTTGCTAACCAACATCAGAGGCCATCGAAATAATCGCAGCAAGTGGCTTATCACAATCACCAGACGGTCGCTACCCATCTAAATGAAGTGCACCAACAATACCGAAAACGAATCCCTCCTAGGCCGAACGGTCCCAGCGCCCTGGCGCGCCGTGTTTGAGGGAATACCCATGCACGGGCTTTTATATCTTTAAGTCCATTTGACCATGCAACGAATCTTATCTTTCATACAACCAAGCAAATTTGCTTATCTCTATTTCAATTGGCACAATGCCCGAATGTCCTCAACGAACGCCCAAAGGCCGCGAATATTTCGAAGGGCACCATGCCGCATTATCATCTCGTATTTCTTCCGTTAACTTTCTATGTTCTTACGTTTCATACTTCGTTTCAATGTTCAATGGCATTATTCCTCAACTCAATGCTCGTCAACTGAACGACCCGAAGGTCCCGAACACCTTTCGAGGCATTATGTCATATCCGACAATTCCGTAACATTCATGCCACAACTGTATTCTTTCGCAACAAAGCCATCTTTTATTATCTCGTGCACGAAGGCACGTTTCGACCGTATTTCTGATGTTCTATGACTTAGCATTCAATGTCCGTGGCTTGCGCGCTAGGGCGCTCGCCTATTGTCTTTCAATGTTCTAGCTGTTCTAACTCGTGCATGAAGGCACGGTATGGTTCGTGCACTAAGGCACTCGCCGAGTATAGTTATCCTACGTTATTGCGGCTTGCGCACCGAAGCGCTCGCCTTTGCGATATCCAATGTTCCATAGCGACTCGTACGTTTGCCATACGATTCATTTCAATTGTTCTATCTAGTGTTCGACACGCACTACATTTATCTCTCTATCGAGCCATGCCCGTGGCGTTGATAGGTTAACTCAGCATTCAATGATATGTATTTTACTTAAGCATGAGGGAGTAGGAAAGAGAGTTAATGTCCCCCCACCTTGAATCGATATGCCTTGTCGTTTCGTCGAGCCGTTGCGGCTCGATTTCATAACTTCGTCGTACGGGCAACTCTCCTGACTTAGCCATTCGAGCACTTCGTGCTTCATTGAGTTATACGTCCGTTTTGGCTTACCGTGCCAACGCCTCAGTCCGTCGCAAGGCGATGATTTGCTTTCGCGGACCCCTTACTGAATAAGGCAAAAGATCGACCTCTAACATTTCAGCGTAAATGTATAGCCTGCACATGAAACCAACTAAAATCAAAACTTGCATCGATTCGGACTTGCGCCTTGGTCGATTCGATTTCTTAGAATCTTCGAGCCGTCTCAACGCACTTATCCTTCGAGGCAACGCGGCGCTTCGTATCGATTCGCTCGATGCATTCTTTTGGGACAAGGCAACTCTTCGCATCAACTTAGTTCGATGCATTGCTCAGGACAAATTAACACTTTGTATCGATTCGCATCGATACGCAATCGGGTCAACGCAACACTTCGAGTCAACGACTCAGCATAATGCACCGTGCGGAGCGGGAAATTACATAATATACCACTCAAAACAAGGTTCGTCCCGAACCGAAACCAATACTAAATTTCCAAAGGTTTCATTAGATCGTTCCACGATCTCGTCTCACTATCGTTTGGATCGTACAACTTAGTTTGGAATCATACACATATTTTAGGCATCCCACCAATATATGCATTTCAGCCAAGCTCAGTTGTAAGATATCGGAACAACGCAAACACGTAACTTCTCATTTTCAATTACTTGCCATCACGTACTCTCGATCGGACTTGGCTCTATTATTTGTTCTTGCAATTCTAGCGCACATGCATATTGATACATACGCGATCCTCCAACAAAAGTCAAGACACACGATGCGATTCAAAAATTGTATTTCTTACTTTGTATGTTTCATCGGGACTATCAATTCTTATCTCGACATGATTCTCTTTTGTTGACTTGCAAAAGCATCAATATTCAGGACTACGTACGCTAGGTGACTTACCTAGACACCGTGCTCAAATCCCTCCGACGCAAGTTTAAATTGACATTGCACAAAGGCCACAATCTATCCGACATGACAGTTTACATCGAGGCAACCGTGCTCAAGACAACGATCGCCTTTTACACGAAGGTCCTTACGATAAACTTTACGTTCGATTCCTATCGAGTAGGAAATTCACGAGCCAAATTCCCGACTTATCCGTCTCGCAACATCGAACATAAGTTCAATTCACACAAGTGAATCCGTATCTAACGACATGACTCGTAAGTCATTCCCTTATCGTTTCCTCTCGTGCATAGCACGATTCTCGTAATTGCCTATCCGAATCACCAAGTTCGTTGGTGAATTTCTAGTTTGATCGTCGACCAACATAACCATTCAAATATTCATCCGACGAATACTCAAATCTAACTATATCATTCTCAATCGAAAGTTGTTCCAACAATTCTCGGTCGTCTAGACTTATCGTCAACATGCACCGGGCTATATTTGTTATCGGTGCAATCTAATTGTAGAAGCATGAAAAAGAATAAAGAAAGATCCATGCGGCCAGGGAGCCCCATGCGGCTGAGAGAGTTCATGCGGCTCAAGGATCCATGCGGCTCAAGTGTCTATGCGGCTCAAATAAGTTCCATGCGGCTCAGAGAGGAGCCACGTGGCCTGCCAACAGCTCTTCCGTTTGTCCTTTACTGCATTAAATGCCTTGACGGCTGACAGCTCTGACACATGACAGCCCTGACACAAAAATACAATTATGACTCCGTCATAATGGCAGACTCCTAAGGAAATAAAGGAAATCTCTGACACAATCTCCCGGAATCCAGAAACCATCATAAGGACTTGACACGTGGACAGTCGCATGCGGCTCAAGTAGAGACCATCCCATGCAGCTCAGGCCGAAGCTGTCCCACGCGGCTCAGACCGAAGTTATCCCATGCGGCTCAAGCAGAGGCTGCCCCATGCGGCTCACGAGGACTGTCTCCATGCGGCTCACAAAGAAGGCACCCATCATACACTCATGCGACTCAGATCATTACCATGCGGTTCAAATGATCAAGGGGCCACTCTCAAGCAGCCTTGACACGTGGCCAGTCTTACGCGGCTCAATGAGGAGCAATCTTCCTGCGTCTCGGATTTCTGCAGTGGCTCGCGGTTAAGACATGTGGCATGATAGTTGGACACGTGGCATCAAATCGAGCGAAATCCATCAACAAATCCTAATAAAATATTGGGATCAAATCAGATCATTTGCAATCGAGCAAATCAATGACACGTGTCATGAAATCTGAGATTGGCATGACAAATCAGGAGGATTTATGTCAATCATCATTAATTACCCATAAAAGATTTGATGCAATCATATTTATTGCTCAAATCTCTTATATTCAAGATGAACGGCCCAGATCCAGTGATCCTTAGCCGCCGACTTTTAAGAATGGGCAATCATTGCAAACCCTAATGATGCCCCCCACTCTTATAAATAGCAAGGTGCCATTCCCTTGCGAAGGAGGAGATTCTCGGATAAAAAAAAAGAGAGACATAGAGATCCAGAGAGCCAGAGAGAGAATATACAGAGCCTGAAAGGAGAGCATTTCTTCAGCAACGCCAAGCAGTTCTTCTACAGAGCCAAGGCTGCACCAGATCGTCCAAGGAGTAAGGCAGAGCTGTCGTCGCTTTCTCGAGCCTCTACCGTTACCCCCCAGAATCTAAAATAAACAATTGTACTTAGATTGTTGTACCTAGGTTTTCGTCCCTAGGCTTTCTTTGTACAAGCGAGTTTGTATTGTGAAGTAAAAGTCCAGTCCTCCGATAATTGTTCTGTTCTTTTATATTTCATGGAAAATACGATGGTGACTCTGCTGGGGACAAACTTCTCCACGGCTGAGGAGTTGGTGACGCAATCGGATACAGCCAAACTTGGCTCCACGCAACAGAAGATGGTCATCCGCTTCGACCAACAGACGTTTGAAGAAATGCTCTCGGAGGAAAGCGCTGGCCCGGGCCAGAAGCAGACCCGCAAAGAGAAAGCTCGGAGCGAGTGGAGGCCAAAATCATTGGCTCCTCCCCAAGCTTTGGACGGA
Organism: Iris pallida; assembly: GCA_029216955.1. NCBI lineage: Eukaryota > Viridiplantae > Streptophyta > Magnoliopsida > Asparagales > Iridaceae > Iris > Iris pallida. Next base: position 13,969,136 of record JANAVB010025196.1, read on the forward strand.
GTACTCTCTCCTATCCAAGACGGCGAAGGCGACTCTCATACGGCTCCACTTCAAGCCATAGAGGACTCTGCTGTTCCCAAGTTCGGCAGAGGAAATCACTACGATGCTGGACTTGCAGGGACAAAAAGTGATTCTATGTACCCCAAGAAGAAGCCGAACACTCATGTGGCCAAGTCTGCCAACCGCATGCAGGATGCTCATGTGACTGAATCAGCCAGCCGCATGAAGGAGGTCTATGCGGCCAGATCATCCAGCCGCATGTAGAAATCTCATGCGGCCGAGACTCCCAGCCGCATGAAGAAAGCCTATGCGACCACAACTGCCAGCCGCATGAAGATTATTGATTCCAGCCGCATGAAACCTATTCCACGCGGCTCTGTCTTCGACCGCCTCTCCTATGGTCCTGATCTCTTGTGCTCCCAAGAAGACATGTCTGACTCTCTCCAGCACCACTTAGACTCTTCCTACTATGTGCCCTCACGCACTAGAGCGAAGAAGTCTAGGGCAGTACGAGCTTGGCAAGCTCGGTCCACTGATCCGACCTCTGATCATCCGAGCGTCCTACATACTGTTACGCGGACCTCAGATGGGAAGTTGTACATAACCACTCGAGTCCAGCCCCCGGCAGCAAACGGACAGAGAGGTTCGCAAAAGTCTTCCAAAATCCAGGGAGCGAACATGGTCGATCCAGACCCATCTGACTTGCGTGAGGCCATCCTCCAAAAACACAAGGAAAGAAAAGGTGCATCAGGGTGTAAAGTGTCCTCCCACGGACGTCACTGCACCCAAATCATCATCAACTGCTGTTGCAATAACCCGACGATACGAGGAGACCGGCAGTCCATCTTCCAAAGACTGCAACAACCATGTTCAGAAGATGAGGCACTTTCCGTCGTCTCCTGCAACTCTGCTCAGAAAATCCCTGCAGATCGGAAAGGGGAGAAGACAAATGTTCCTAGCCCGAAGATTTTAACCACCATGACTAAGAAATTATCGTCTAAATGGGTGCCTACCACCGAAGTTTCGAAGGTACCCGTTCAAAGACAAAATCTGCTACAGCGGGAGATTCATCGTCCACACCACTGGGGGTTGCTGGGACTGGGGGTAGCACGCCTCAAAATATCCTCGATAATCCGATGTTCCAAGAAGATGAGCCCGAAGAAAAAACTCTCCCATCAGATACAGCAAGGGCAGACGTCCCCGAGGACGTCCACGACTCCCAAGATAAAGCAAACTCTGAAGCTGGGGGTACTATCCCTTCTGAGTCTGAACCAGAAGAGAACATTCCCACATACCCCGATGACTTCTCTCTACAGGGGTATGATTCGGAGGGCATGTCCTCCACCATTCTGTCCATCTCTCCTCATGCAAAGATGGTGTTCATGACGGATAGCAACCAAGGTAGTTCCAGTGATCGCCAATGCATCGACACTCTGGAGGCCATACTGCATGCTTGGTTAAGTCTGTGGACGAGATCAAAGCGGCCCTTCCAACTCTCCAAGGAGGGACACCTGGCCAAACAAACGTGGGTCCCGCGATCAATGTGGACTCGAACTCAGCGGCACCGAACCTGGGCAACAATTCTCCTGAATTGACGGCCCCCACCGCTGTGGATTAGGCCAAGGAAGCAAGAAGAGAGGTCCAGGAGCTCCGAGCCATGTTTCACGCTCGAGAAACCTCTCAAGACCTTAGAATACGGCAATCATACCCTGTAGCATGGAGGGATGTCCCCTTCCCACCAAGATATAAGCCGTTCAATATCAATTCTTATGATGGCAAGACCTCCGCAAGTCGGTATATTACTTACTTCGAGGTCACTACCGACCATTTGCCCCATGACGATGCCATCCTCACACGATTATTCATTAGGGCATTGGAAGGAGTCGCCTTCGAATGGTATCGTAACCTGCCAAACAACTGTATCCACTCCTTCGCCGACTTCAAGCGCATGTTCTTGGAGAGGTTCTACGAAGTAGGATAGGACGTCACGATGTCCACCCTCATGGACGTCGTTTAAGGGGAGAAAGAGTTGACAAGGAACTATATTGAGCATTTTCGCCAAACTGCAATGAAGCTGCCCTCTGGAAACCCGGATTCCTTCTTAATTGAAATTTGCCAAAAGAGACTGCTTCCAACAATCAGCCTCTGGATGGGCGAAAGTCAATTCAAGGACTGGAAGACGTTTATCATCAGTGCCACAAGCGCCGAAGAACGATTGAAGAAGGCTCGCCAACTGGGATTGCACATCTCAGAGGGAGAGGACAAGGGAAGGCGTCCCAATGCCAACACCAACAATAGGGGTAGGTCCACCAACAACCGGGACAACAAGGGCAAGCAGGCTATGGTGGCCGACACAGCACAGAAACCTGAGCCAAAACCGGCAGACAAGCAATGGCCACAAATGACCTACTCCTTCGACGACGGCCACGTCAAGCCCACCTTAGACATGCTCATACAAGGAGACAGAATTCAGCTTCCTCCACCAAGACGGGAACCTCGGCGGCAGAAATGAAGAACCTAAAGTACTGCCATTACCACCGCTACGTCCACCATGCTACACACGACTGCAACCAAATAAAATAGTACATCCAAAATCTCATTGATTCGAACGCTCTGGCCATCGATTTCGAAGAGGTAACTGTGGCAGCCAATATGGTGTCAGTACAATTTGGCAGCTTCCCTCCAACGGAAACTCAAGACGGTGTGGTCCCCATCCCTCTGGCGATAATAGAGATTGCTAATCTTCCACCTCCCCGAGATCAGGCTGCTGGTCTAGTGCCCCTCACCACATCATGAGGGGAGGTCATGTGGGTCCATCCAGACTCGGTATCTGAAGTGACTCAGTCCACACCATCTTTTATTTGCGAGAAGAAGAGTGGAAAAGTCAGATCCTGCCGCACAATCTCGGCAGATACCGAAGAAGTCACAGCTGTCGTTACTCGGTCTGGGGCACAATCCCAACCTGTGGCTGATAACTCGACTGAAGATCATCAGCCCGCTACAACTGACGCTCCGGGACCTTTTCAGCCTCCGACGACCGACAAGCCTAGGCCGAAGGAGACTCGCTTTGACAAATCCCTCCGAAAAGAGGTACCGCAGGGGCTGGAGAAGCCCTACAACTTTGACATCTTGGCGGAATTGGCCAACACACCGGCCAAGTTGTCATTATACGAGCTTCTGAGACTCTCAAAGGATGTTCGTGCGGCTTTGAGCGATGCACTCCAAAATGCCGACGCGTACCTGGCTCAGGTCAACCTCACGGGAGAGAACCCGCCTGCAGATCTCCAAGACAGTGCTTGCACGGAAGAGATGCCCAACATTGTCTTCACTCCGCAGGATATGCTCATCAAAACCAACCTGCACGATCGCCCGTTATACTACACTGGATACATCGGCGATGTAAAGGTGGATCAGATGCACATTGATCCTGGTTCTTCCATGAGCATCATCCCGAAGGGTCTGTTATATCATCTCTGCATCCCTATGCATCGTCTGACGCCTACAAGTACCGCTATCAGCAGTTTTAATTCGGGCAGGAGCTACCCAATTGGAAAGATTCATCTGAAGTGTCAAATTGGCGATCTCCAGTCGGAAGTCACCTGTTACGTCATAGATGCAGACACTTCTTACAACATCCTCCTGGGCGCCCTTGGATACACGATTATATGATCGTGCCTTCTACACTGCACCAATGCTTCAAGTATGTCGACAAACACGGCTTCGTGAGGGCAGAATTTACCGACATCGATCCCTTCAAAGGGGTCGAATCCTACTACTCAGACTCTTGCCTGTACGAAAAGTCGAAGAGGCACCTTGGTGAAGGAGATGTACAAGCCCGTACAGCCACAGGATCAGAAGAACCCCTACCGATCCACCTCCAAGCTCGCAAACCTGGCAAGTCCGCACCCCTTACAGCCACTCTGCGTAAGGACGCAATCAGCCTTTTGGCACAAGAAGAGCAAATGATAATCCGGCTGCCAAGGTCTGGCCAAGTGCCAAGACCCACAACGGAGCCACTGACAATCAGACTGTCAAGAGTCGGCCAGCCACAAACGGAGAAGCTCAATCCCTCCGACAAACCAATGACGATACGCCTTCCCAAGAAGAGTCGTCACCCCGATGCAAGGTCTGGGGCTTCTAGCGAACCAACCACTCCCCGTCCAGCATCCGGTACCAAACTGGGGGTCGCTAGTTTGCCAATGACCCCACGCTCGGCTCCACCAGCTGAACCTCTGACGATCAAGCTGTCCAGGTCGTCCTCTCAGTCTTCGTTTATACAGGGGGTAGCCGAAGAGGAACCGGAGCTAGCCAAGTATGTGGCTGGCCACACTGATGTCCCTCCGCAGATGATGTAATCCTGCTAGAAAAGATACCTTACTTCATCAATAAAGTGCTATCTTTGAACTACCTCGAACTCAATAAGCTTTGTATAATGTATGCTATGGAATACGGTATAGGCACTCACCTACACACACAGGTGACGAATGTTTACACCGCAAACCAGCTTACCCCTGTAGAAGACGCTTACCGCATAATCGAGGGAGGGGACCATCCGATCATCTTCGGCCGGAAGGATGATCCGCAGCCCTTTACCATAGAAGAAGTCGACCTTGAATCAGATGCCGGGAGACTGCCTCTGTATCTTTATAGCCCCCAATCCAAATATCTTATGCAAAAATAGGGGTATGATCTGGCAACTATGCCAGGCTTGAACTATGGCACTGGGCGACGATTTTCTCTAAAGCCACCAGTCCCGGCTGGCAAACCACGGGACTACTATAGCAAGACTCGATATGGATTAGGGTATGTTACACCTACAACGACCCTTGAAAGTCCAGATAAAGAATGTGACTGGCATTCATATTCAACCGGGTCACCAACTTCTGACTCGGATACCAGCATCGGAGACGTATTCAGACAAGTCATGTCAGTCAACATGGCATTCGTCGACGCTTACGAAGAAGATGAAGACATTCCTGAAATCCTCGAGCTAGAGCCGTGGGCCCAACAGTTGGATGTACAATAGAAAAAGTGGTTCGAACAGAGAGAACCTCCTACTGAAGATGAGGTTATACAGGTCGACCTCGGCAGCGAATCTTCTCCAAAACCAATCTTCGTCAGTAAAAGCCTAACGGACGAAGAGCGAGAATCGCTACTGGAACTTGTCAAAGAATATATTGATGTGTTCGCCTGGAGCTATGAAGACATGCCAGGACTAAACCCGGAGGTTGCCCTTCATAAGCTCAATATTCGGCCAGATGCAAAGCCGATCAAACAACAACAATAACGCTTCCGCCCGGGCATCATGGATGCGATCGAAGCTGAAGTCAACAAACTAATAGCCAGCGGCTTCATTCGTGAGGAACAACATCCGGATTGGGTAGCCAACATAGTACCAGTCCTCAAGAAGAATGGAAAGATTCGAATCTGCATCGACTTCCGTAATCTGAACGAGGCATGTCCCAAAGATGAATTCCCCCTCCCTATCACAGACATAATGATTGACAACACCTGCGGCTTCGAACGTATGTCATTCGTGGATGGCTTCTCGGGGTACAACCAAATCAAGATGTCTCCTGACGAAGAAAAGTATACATCATTCCGAACACCGATTGGCACATACTGCTACACAGTCATGCCTTTCGGTTTGAAGAATACCGGCGCCACATATCAAAGAGCCATGAGTATCATCTTCAGAGACCACTTACGCAAGACGGTTGAGTGCTATGTTGATGACATCGCCGTCAAGAGTCGCTGTAAGGGAGACCATCTGCAGGATCTGAGGGCGGTATTCGACCTGATGCGAGCGCACAATTTAAAAATGAACCCTTCGAAGTCCTTTCTGGGCGTATCCAGCGGAAAGTTCTTGGGTTTCATCATCACCGCCCAGGGTATCCATGTAGACCCTGAGAAGACGAAGGCAATCATGGAAATGGGTCTCCCGAGAAATCTTCGCGAACTCAGAGGCCTTCAAGGGAGGCTAGCTTACATCAGGAGGTTCATTTCTAACCTCTCCGGGCGATGTCGACCATTCACCCATCTCATGAAGAAAGGCGTCTCATTCGTATGGGACGAAGAATGTCAGCGTGCCTTCGACAGCATCAAAGAATATTTGTCGAACCCTCCAGTCCTGGTGGCCCCGGTTGCTGGAAAACCATTCCTGCTCTATGTACGCACAATGGAGCATTCCCTTGGCGTCCTGCTAGCACAAAAAATAATACAGGTCATGAACAAGCCATATATTACCTCAGTCGAATGATGATTGGGCCAGAGCACCGATATACCATCGTGGAAAAGGAATACCACGCCCTGGTATTCGCCATTCAGAAGACGCGGCACTATATCACGGGAAAAACTATACATGTGATCTCACGAGTCAACACTCTCAGGGTCCTCATGACTAAACCAGGGGCACTCAGCTCTCGCCTCGCTACATGGGCAATATTGCTGTCCTCTTATCATATGATCCTCGTCCCACAAAAGGCTGTTAAAGGTCAAGCCCTGGCAGACTTTTTGGTAGCCCACCCGGGCTCGGAGTCGTCCAGAATATATAAAAAAATCCCAGATGAGGTCGCCGACTCGCATGCAACCTCTCACGATTATATATGGCGAATGTTCTTCGACGGCGCCTCAAGGACCGGACCTAAAGGCAACATCGTCATCGGAGTCGGGGTGGTGCTGGTCTCCCCTTCCGGATTGGTGATCAATCGCGCTTACTCTCTCACAGAGCCCTGCTCTAACAATGTGGCCGAGTACAACGCTTTGGTCATTGGCCTCCAACTTGCAAGAGAGCTGGGGGTAGAATACCTTGAAGCATACGGCGTTTCTCAGTTAATCGTCAATCAGATCCGGGGCTCATACGAAGTCCGCCACGAAGACATGGTCCCCTATCACCAAATAGCGATCGACATCATCTCGTCATTCGAGGGGTTCTTCATCGAACACGTTCCCAGACTCCGAAATATCGAAGCCGATGCATTAGCAGGCCTGGCCGCTTCCCTAGCAGTGCCAAATTATACTCATCAATCGGTAGATGTGCTAGGCCACGAACTGGTCTGCCCCAAGAACAATGTTCAATTCGTGGCAAGTTATTCCGCTCAGACGATCGACGAAGTCCCATACTGGAGACAACCATTCATTGACTTCGTAGTCTACGACATCCTGCCCGAGAACCCAAAAGAGGCCACCTCTATCCGAAGGCCTTCTCTCAAATTCTTCTACGATACAGAGACGAAAATGTTGTATCACCGATCCTATAATGGATTATTGCTTCGATGTCTGTCAAACGCAGAAGCCAAAGAAGCCGTACGCGAAGCTTATGACGGTGTCTGCGGGGCCCATCAGCCTGGCCCTAAATTGCAAGACCGTCTTTGTCGAATGGGCTACTACTGGCCCACGATGGTAGCAGATACGATAGACTATGCTAGAAAGTGCAAAGCTTACCAAGTCCATGCAGACTTCATCCACCATCCATCCGAATTTCTACATCCGACAGTGGCGTCCTGGCCGTTCGAAGCATGGGGAATGGATATCATCGGTCCAATTACTCTACCTTCCTCCCGAGGACATCGCTTCATACTCGCAATCACAGATTACTTCTCCAAATGGACGAAAGCTGTCCCGCTTGCAGAAGTAAAGACTTCAAACATGATCAGCTTCCTTAAGCATCACGTCATCTATCGTTTTGGACTGCCCCGAAGGATCATCCACGATAATGGTCCGCAGTTTGCAAGCCACGCCTTCTATCGATTCTGCGATAAGCACCGCATCCAGAGTATTGCTTCAACGCCATACAATCCAGCAGCGAATAGGTTGGCAGAAGCATTCAACAAAACAATCATCAAACTTCTCAAAAAGTTCGTATTGTCCAACAAATGCGACTGGAACGAGAAGCTTGGTGAATGCCTATGGGCGTACCGTACCACAGTCCGAACGGCCACAGGGAACACACCATTCTTCCTGGTGTACGGGAGTGAGGCAGTTCTTCCATTGGAGACCCAAATACCCTCGCTCCGTGTCGCGCTCACTTATCAATTGACGACGGATGATAACTACTGTCGCCGACTACAAGAGTTAGAGGCCTTAGATGAAAAGTGCCTCCTGGCTCAGCAACGGATCGAGCTATACCAAGCACGCATCTCCGGAGCCTTCAACAAGAAGGTTAAAATCAGAACATTCCAAGTGGGCGATCTCGTTCTGGCAGTCCGGAGGCCGATGGTCATGACTCACAAGATCGCCGGCAAGTTCCAACCAAAATGGGAAGGTCCATTTATCATCGAGGCTGTATTCTCCAACGGTGCTTACCGCCTCACAAAACAAAATGAAGACTTGCTCATGTTGCCCGTCAACGGCAAGTTCCTGAAGAAATATTATGTCTAAACGACATTTTCCAGATCCTTGAGTTATGTACCCGGTGGTACCACTGAACTCTCATCCACAACATTCCAGATCCTTGAGTTATATACCCGCTGGTACCGCTGAACTCACATCCACAACATTCCAGATCATTGAGTTATGTACCCGCTGGTACCGCTGAACTCACATCCACAACATTCCAGATCATTGAGTTATGTACCCGCTGGTACCGTTGAACTCACATCCACAACATTCTAGATTATCGAGTTATGTACCCGCTGGTGCCGCTGAACTCACATTTCCAAATTCCAGATCATTGAGTTATGTACCCGCTGGTACAGCTGAACCTACAATCTCCCAGATTATCGAGTTATGTGCCTACAGGTGCCTCTGAACTCACATTCCGGTCACACTTTCAGATAGTAAGTCATGTATGACCATACCTCTAAACTTTTTTCCTGAAAGAGATCCACTCTCATGATCCACTACCCGCACTCCCAGTGCACAAAAAGGGTAACAGATCCACAAATTTCCAAAATGGCCATGTCCTCATTACCTCTGAGTCGTTTCACTTCCACCAAAAATAAATCACCCCTTTACATAGAACTTCCATGTCCTCATTACCTCTGAGTCATTCTATGTGCCCTCCTTCATTGAGCCCACTCCTGCCATGTCCTAATTACCTCTGAGTGGGAAGGCTCTGTCGAAGAAACCTTCATGCTTGCCATATCCTTATTACCTTGGGTAAGTATGATGATTCCCTTTCGACTTATTTTTCGTACACACAATCGGAGTACGCCAAGGATAATAAGTCCACAAATATCCTCCGTTGAGTCCACTCTTGCCATGTCCTTATTACCTCTGAGTAGAAAGACCCCACGGTAAAATCTTCGTACTTGCTATGTCCTCATTACCTCTGAGTAAGTATGTTGGTTCTCTCTCGTCTTATTATCCGTACCCTGAACCAGGGTATGCCAAGGGTAATAGGCCCACAAATGTCCTCTGTTGACCACATTATCCTCCGTTGAGTCTACTCCTGCCATTTCCTCATTACCTCTGAGTAGGAAGACTCTACGGTAAAACCTTCGTACTTGCCATGTCCTCATTACCTCTGAGTAAGTATGTTGGTTCCCCTTTCATCCTATTATCCGTATCCTAAGTCGGGGAACGCCAATGATAATAGGCCCACAAATGTCCTTTGCTAAGTCTCTTAGTACAAGCCCACCATTCCTTGTCATGCCCCGGGAGCCCAGCTGCTCCATGGCATTCTATCTCCCGATACCCCGAACACCCACGACCACCTTACCGTGGAACTGTTCTAGGTATCCCCAATCAAACTTGTTATCCGTACCTAAAACCAAGGTATGCCAGGGGTAACAGGTCCACAAACAAGTCCCCCATGCGGGGCAAACACCGCCATAACACCACAAGCACAACAAGTAGTACAGATAAAGGGTAAAATGAAATATACTCTTTTATTTGGAAGCCAAAAAGCATTACATGTTTTGGGACCACGTCCCTCTCAAAAAGAAAAGAAAAAAAAGAACAGAAACAAAAGAAGGAAAGGCCGACTATAGTTCGGTATTACACAACTCCAAGAGGCGGTTTCTCACCAAGGCAGTACCCCGCTCAAGCCTCTGTCTAGCTCGGCGCTCAGCCTGCTGGGACAACCGCTCCCCATTATCCAGGTCCATGAGTGCCCACCAGTCGTCGTCCAACTTCTTCAGAGCCATTTCCAGGTCAGCCGAAGCATGATTGACTTTGTCAGCCTCCTGGATAATTAGCCCCCTGTCGATCCGGGCAGCCTCAAGCTCAGACTCAAATAAAGTTAACTTCCTCTGAAGCTCAAGGATCTACTCCCGCGTATCATTAATCCTGTGGGAGGCAGTCGTTTCCCGAGCCGTAACATCTTTACTCTCATAGCTCAATTGATCATATCGATCAGACAGAGTGCGGAGATCCTTCAGTACGGCCGGTCTGGTTTCATCCTGAGCAGCCCTTGCCTTCTCTATAGCAGTTGTGAGGGAGCCGTGCTTCTGATCTATAGCAGCAGACATATCAACCTGCCGCAGTACCTGAAGCTGGGCCACCAGCTGATCAGTCTCCAGCAATTTCGCTTCTAGAAGTGCAGCCACCCCTGCCCCACCAGGAATGGCCTTAAGGATATCAATTTGACCCTGGGCGCATTGCCGGGCCAAGACGAAAGAGGTCCCTCTCTCCACAGCAGCTTCTATCCCCCTTTTCAAGTGACGATAAAAGCTGTCGACCACGTCCTGTAACGCTTCGTCTAGGACCTCTGTAGAGGACGGCGTCAGAGGAAGCATGACCGGCAGCATCGAAGGAGTGGTACTAGAACTTGCCACCAGGGGGCAACTTCCGAGCAGAACGATGTACGGATAGCGGCTAACTCTTCCTCTGCCACCCGAAGAGCCTGGACACTTGGCAGGACGGAGAGGTCGACTCTCGGGGCCGCCCGAGCAGAGGAAGACACAAGGACCATCATCCCCTGCCCCGGTTGTCCCATCACCGGACTTGCCAAACTCGAGCCCGCAGGAGGCCCATCAAGACGAGCCGAAAGGGGCGGGGGTACGCTCCTCTCCGCCAGTGCCCCTTCGGCAGAGTCTGTCTCAACAATGTCCATCCTCGGCACTGGAGAGGCAGGACCTGCATGTCTATGACAATGATCAATCGACGTGACCCGAAGGATATGATGATAGAGCAGATAGGCCTCCTCGTAAGGTAAGATTCGGCTTATCTTACCAGGAGAGGAGCATGGAGGCTGCAGCTCGTTCGCAGCTGGTATGGTCTCCTCACCGCGATCTCCAAATTAAATTTGGCCGGCTCCTCTGACCTAGCCACCTCGGAGAGAGAGGCAACTCGATCAGCATCATCTTGATAGAATTCAGCAATTTCAGGGGCAGGCTCACCGGAGCCCCCGTCATCCCGAGTCACGACCTCGGCAACTTGAGAGTCCTCTTCTTCTGACGCCTACAAGAGGGAAGGAAGATGATTAAAATCAAAGCTAGAAGAAAGAAAGAACCGGTAGTAACTTATTTACCTCTTCGCCTCTTTCCTTTATAGTTAGCCCCCGGTGTCTGGTCACAACCAGTTTTCGAGAGCGAGGAATGCCGCCGACAGGAGAAATTTGCCTGCTACGCTTTCGTACAGGGCCGAGCACAACGGATGGCTGATCTACCACCATCTCAGCTGGCAAAATAGGCGGCTGATACGCCCCTACATCTGCCACCGAAAGGGAAGAGTCATCTCCATCATGCTCGTCGCCTTCGTCATCTGCAGCAGCGGAGTCTGAATCCGACACTTCGACTCTGTTCTTCTACTTTCTTGTCTTGGCCCCCTGGGAACCCTCATCCAGGCCGGTACCAATGATGAAATTGGCACCCGGGTTAAAACCGACAGGGGGCTTGTTCGCCATGACATGATACAGAGCCGCCATATACAAGATCTCTACGGAGGCCTTAATAGCAGGGACTGAAAAAATAGTACGGGTATGGAATGTATCATAGTAGTGCCAGGCCCTGATGCCGTCAAGAAGGCTACCTTCGAAACCCAGACAAGAGTTGGGACTGTCTAGAAAAAGCTGACTATATCCAAATTGTCGGACAAACCTGCTAGGCAGATAAGGCTCCAGAAAGACAGTATTACGGTTGCGATACACCAGATGAGCGGGGCGGATGTCATGCAGCCACAAAAGCTTCTGGCCGTCCAGAAGTTGAGGGGGCCCAATACCGTCAAGATGGACAGCCGCTATTTCCTTATCAGTAAAACGAAGGACAGATACGAAAATATTGTACATGTCTGCCCTCGCCAGTGCCATCCTACAAGCACACATGGTCTCGAATTCCTAAGACTCATTACGATAGCGGAAGATAAAAGTGTCGTCATCAGTTACGCCGTCTTCAGAGCCCGGTCTCATCAAAGACGGATAATGCATCAACAGCCACCCCATCAGATAATGATAGGGCAGCTCAGTCCGTTCAAAATCTTTTGTCACATCACGGGCAATGACCTCGGATGAAAAAGTGCGAAGGCCACGGTGTATGCTGCACACCATGGCCGGGAGGAGAGTTAGCCAGACTCGTAAAACTAATTTCACAGCCGGAAGGATAAAATTGCGACTGATCCTCTCGATAGAACCTGCTCCTCCCGAGACTACACAATTTTGCAGCTATATCATCAAAAATCCTGCCAGGAGCACCTTCTCTGACAATTCTTGGGTGTCCTGATAAAAATAACCGAAAGAGTCAGTCTAACTCTCGAATCTGTCGCTAGTGGTGGCCACCCTCTTAGCTGACGACACTAAGGCTTTTACCGCCTCCCGGGATTGAGGACGTCGGGAAGTAACTCGACTTGAGGGGCCCATCGTAAAGAGATAACGCACCCAGTCCTTGGTGTGGGGAGCATTCCCTTCCGAGCTGCTATCCTTTTTGGCTATCTGATGACATGTGCTATAGTGGCACAATATCTCTTAATAAAGAGCCACGAAGCCTGGATATCGTCTTTCCAACTCTTCGAACTCCTCATTCATGGGAGTATACGCCTCAAAAGCTTCGTCCCCCCAAAGAAGCTTGGAGACCGCGTGCATTTCGTGGAGCGCAAGCCCTATCTCCCCTACAGGTGTATAGAAGGTTCCCGTATAGCAGTTATACATCTCCAGCAGAGATATAAATAATCTTTTGTTTATGGGCAAGCCGTGGCTGGTGTCCCGAATAGCATGGTAAAGACCAATCTCACACAGAAAGGCCTCATACTTTTGCAAAATCCACATAGACAGATTGGTCCACGAAGGAATGGGATGTATCCAACTAGGGAGCATCAACCGGCCAATGGGATAAGAGCCCTTCCGAGCAATTTGGTTCATAAAAGTGTCGGCTGTAGAAAACATGAAATTGGGACCCGGCACATTCAAGAAAGTACCCGGGGCCAATCCTATGATAGAACGGCTGGTGTGCACCTTGCTCGCACACACTGACTTCAGGCTGCTGTTATAATGGAAGTCTCCCACAAACATCCCCCTTCGGATAGGAGTTATTGACTCTTCCATCTTCCGATCTAGTGGGAGCATATTGAACCAAGATAGTGGGAAGTGATGCTCCATTTGCGGAATGCGGATCGCCATTCCGTTAGAAATAAAACTCCAGTTCTCTGACACCTTCAGAACCTGACTGTTCTTCACAGTCAAGGCGTCTCCAAAGAAGAACGTAGGCTTCAAGTATTCCCCTTCTAACTTCTCCGAGTTCATCAAAGCCTTAAGAAAATAGAAAGGCTGGTTTTTTAGGTCATTCAATCTCGCCGGAGGCTCGTCACTCAGAAACTGGTCCGCCACATGCCTAACTATATGGTCGTACCTATAACCCAGAGCAGCTTGGGCAGGGCCTACCAGGAGTTCTCCAGCAGCATTAACCGACAAATTCACTGAGAAGAAGACAGAAAAAGATAAGTTAAAAAAGATGGACAAAAAGAACCAGTGGGTGTTTTCGAGTTTATGCGGCTCCAACTTAACGAAGCCTCATGCGGCTCAAGAGAACACTTATGCGGCCCCAACTTAATGAAGCCTCATGCGGCTCAAGCTCAGAAGAACATTTATGCGGCTCCATTCAGTGAAGGTTCATGCGGCAGTGCTTTCATAGGGCCCTCAGGGATCGGATAGGTTCACACAGACAAACATGACAGAAAAGTTTGTGCGAATCTATGCGGCTCAGCGTAGCTTATGCGGCTTCGATTGGCGAAGCGCGTATGCGGTCACAGTGGCTATTCTTATGCGGCTCGCAGCTCGGCCATAGGAGGAACATGCGGCTCAGAAAGGCTCGTGTATAAAGCATGCGACGTAGCCATAGCAGTTAGGGTTCTTTAGACTCACATAATGTCCTTACCAGCAATAGGGGGATGGACGTCAGGGTGAGCTGCGGGCACGTCGGCCGATGGAGGAGCGGCCACAGTCGAAGTAGAGGCAGTCTTCTTGACCTTCGCCGTCGCAGACGACGAAGACACCGCCTTTTTGCCCTTCGTCGCAACGGTCTTCTTGGGAGCCATTGGTGATCGAAGAAGAGGATGACAATCGGTATAGGGAAGGTTCGAAGTAAAGGAGAAAGTAAAAAAGTTTTCTCTCTTAAACTCCTCTTATTTATAGGAGGACAAGAGAGGGGAGGACACGTAGACTAATAACCGCCTCGGAAAAGATGAAATTGACTCCTCAGATTACGTCCCCTCTCCCATAAAGGAGATTCACCCAGGGAATAAAATCCAAAGATTTAATGAGCCGATCCTTGGGATTTCCTCTAAAGGCGGCACTAAAACGAATTTGAGGCAATTAAAGACACGTACACGTGGCAAGGAGCTATGCGGCCCGAAAGTCCCTGCGGCTGATTGACTTAATACGGCCGAGACATCCATGCGGCCGAGACATCCATGCGGTCGAGACATCCATGCAATCGAGACATCCATGCTGCCAGGACATCATATACGGCCAGGAGAATTTATACATGGCCATGCTTCTTATTCAAAGTATTTCAATATTGTAAATTGAAAACATTGAAGGGGGTCTTGTAGAAGCATGGAAAAGAATAAAGAAAGATCCATGCGGCCAGGGAGTCCCATGCGGCTCAGAGAGTTCATACGGCTCAAGGATCCATGCGGCTTAAGTGTCTATGCGGCTCAAATAAGTTCCATGCGGCTCAGAGAGGGGCCACGTGGCCTGCAAACAGCTCTTCCGTTTGTCCTTTACTGCATTAAATGCCTTGACGGCTGACAGCTCTGACACGTGACAGCCCTGACATAAAAATACAATTATGACTCCGTCATAATGGCAGACTCCTAGGGAAATAAAGGAAATCTCTGACACAATCTCCCGGAATCCAGAAACCTTCATAAGGACTTGACACGTGGACAGTCGTATGCGGCTCAAGTAGAGACCATCCCATGCGGCTCAGGCCGAAGCTGTCCCATGCGGCTCAGACCGAAGCTATCCCATGCGGCTAAAGCACAGGTTGCCCCATACGGCTCACGAGGACTGTCTCTATGCGGCTCACAAAGAAGGCACACATCATACACTCATGCGGCTCAGATCATTACCATGCGGTTCAAATGTTCAGGGGGACACTCTCAAGCAGCCTTGATACGTGGCCAGTCTTATGTGGCTCAATGAGGAGCAATCTTCCTGTGGCTCAGATTTCTGCAGTGGCTTACGGTTAAGACAGGTGGCATGATAGTAGGACACGTGGCATCAAATCGAGCAAAATCCATCAACAAATCCCAATAAAATATTGGGATCAAATCAGATCATTTGCAATCGAGCAAATTAATGACACGTGTCAGAAAATCTGAGATTGGCATGACAAATCAGGAGGATTTATGTCAATCATCATTAACTACCCATAAAAGATTTGATGCAATCACATTTATTGCTCAAATCTCTTATATTCAAGATGAACGGCCCAGATCCAGTGATCCTTAGCCGCCGACTTTTAAGAATGGGCAATCATTGCAAACCTTAATGATGTCCCCCACTCTTATAAATAGCAAGGTGCCATTCCCTTACGAAGGAGGAGATTCTCGGATAAAAAAAAAAAGAGATATTGAGATCCAGAGAGCCAGAGAGAGAATATACAGAGCCTGAAAGGAGAGCATTTCTTCAGCAATGCCAAGCAGTTCTTCTACCGAGCCAAGGCTGCACCCGATCGTCCAAGGAGTAAGGCAGAGCTATCGTCGCTTTCCCGAGCCTCTACCGTCATCCCTCAGAATCTATAAATAATTGTACTTAGATTGTTGTACCTAGGTTTTCGTCCCTAGGCTTTCTTTGTACAAGCGAGTTTGTATTGTGAAGTAAAAGTCCAGTCCTCCGATAATTGTTCTGTTATTTTATATTTCATGGCAAACACTAATATGCGATATCGTATGGGTCATCTTACGGTCTGCAGCTTTCAATTTGATTTAGCGGTCAAGTCTTCTAGGGTCAATTGCCCCGAAGCTACGTTCGATAATTGTGGATCATCACCAAAGGACAGTTTACTACGAACTATGCTATATCTTATTTCAGAGTCAAATCACGTTCCGACAAATTTAATGCGACTACCCAAATTCGTACATAACCATTTCTATCGGCGCAACTGATACGCAACTATCCTCCGAGTAAAGTCATGCACGGCCATCGATGATTCCGTAATTTACGAAACATCTACTCGTATCGAGTTCGAGTTTATCTTATTTCGCGGTCGACACACGAGATGCTATACTCATCGAGCAATCGTCGATGACTTATAGTCTCGTCCTGATCAATCACAAAATTTACGATCAACCAAGTTCGTTCATTATCGTATCATTACTTGCAAAATTTTGATAGCGCGAGGCACACTCCATTTGGTATTCCTACATCGTGCTTACGTTTCCTCACGTAGCGATCTCGATACGTTGTATCAATTCCGATAGCGTAAGGGTCAACTTTGAATCCGTTTCAACGTCGACAACTTGCATTGCATATGTCCAAGTTCGCAACAAACTTTTCTATACACATCAACTTGTTTTCCGATTTGCCGTATCCCGCTATACTTTGATCGCATAACCGAGTCACAGATTATCCAACATCGTGCCCTCGAGTTATACGATCTCGTCCTCTAAGTTTCACGTGTTTTTCAGTCGTACTCAAATGAGTTTTGTCGTAACGTAACCAACTATTTCTTAGGCACGATACCTCACATCAACCAACTCTTCATCGAAGTCGTACATCGTGTGGTTCGATTACAATTCGCATCGCCTAACATTCCTATCAAGATCGCAAGTCGCGCGACTCAATCATAAGCTCGAGTTTTCCTTTCCGTCGATCCGATTATTGCCTCAAGGCATAATCGTTTCGCTAGTCTCGGTCGTCCGACCAGTATATAACTTTCATCCGACGTATCGTTCATCGATACGAGTCTCGACTTATCGTCCCAACCAATTTTCGAAGAACACTTGCATCAACATACCGTCATACAAATTTCCAATCGAGTCTCGATACTCTTCCGTCCGTTGCGGACAAACCTTCCGTAATTCTCACAACGCGTCGATGCAATTCATCGCACAAGTGGTATGCCATATACCACTCGAAATCGAGTCATTCATCGCCTACGTGGTATGGCATATACCATTCGAAGATCAAACCATTTCCCTCGCACTATACTTAGTATAAATCGACAATCTCTTCCGACTCACGATTTTCGCAGTGATCGTGCTTGATCACAACCGTAACATTGATTCTATCAAAATCCGACACACTCGGTCAATGTTCTCGTTTGCCAACATAAGTTTGGTGTGCAACCGAACGATTCATTCTATCGATTTATGATTTTAATTCTTTCCATTGCATCTCGTGCAACAATTTATTTTAATGTGCGTTGCACCACGTGCAACAAATTTTACTTTCGATACGCGTTGTACATCGTGCTACAATTTATTTTCGATATTTCATTTCACTTTGTACAACGATTTATTTCTAATTTCCTTTGTACTTCTTGCAACGATTAATTTGATATGCGTTGCACCACGTGCAATGATTTTACTTTCAACACGCGTTGCACATCGTGCAGCGATTTATTTCCAACTTTCCAAGTCGATGCTCAATCCGTTTAACACATTTGGTATTGGCTTATCACTTTTCACTTTCATTTTAATGCATATTCACCATTAACTCGTTGTACGTCGTACATCATTTTATTTCTCTTTCAACATGTTATATTGCAACAACAACATCCCAAATCGTATTTCATAATTTGTTGCGCTTGCAGCAACTAACATTTTTACGGCTCGTTGCATTCAATGCAATATACCCTTCGCAACTTTCTTAGCAAACATCGTGTAATTTCCAAAACACATACGGCAAAATTACATAATTTCTATTAGACTTACTGTATGGAACATCCAGTGCGGCATCGAGTAGAGTCAAGAGTGATATCAAGTGGTGGTGGGAAACTTTTCGAATTGTAATGAAGCGAGCGTCCAGAGGAAATTGAGCCTAGAGCTCTGATACCAATTTGTCACGCCCCAACCCGAAATCATCTGAATAATCGTCCTCGCATGGGGCGTGATGCCGCACGAGCCTGGAGTTGCGCTCATGCAAGGCAAGATGACAAGTTCTTAAATGGTTATCTTTGAGTTGAACATTAACAACGAAATAAAAATAGAGTATACAAAACGATTCTCTTTATTGATATTCGAAATCAGATTACAAAGGCTTTCGATAGCCCAACAAAATTTGCCAGATTGGCTACAACACTCAAGTTCTCTCTTACCCACAAAGGATTTCACCGTTCCATACATCATGCCTTCTATATCTCGGCCGCATCAATCCTGTCGCGAGTCCGAGCGTCAATACGATCGCACACTTCAATACGCTTCGGTATTCTAAGCCTCAACGCGTTCAAATGAAGCTCCGTCGCGAGCAGACCAATCCCTGAACCTGCTAGCAAACTAGTGGGGGATTAGTACTTTCGTCCTTGTTGTACTGATCAAAAACCCACTTAACAAACCAACGTTTAGTATTGTATTGATTCATGCAAACATACAATTTAGTTCTCTTCCTATATTCTCCTTAGGATAAGTTCATGGCATATTCGAAGACTGTAAAGCATGGCAAGCATGTTATTCAATTCGCATAAGTAAACAAGCAAGCAATCTCGTGTTTGATTCGTGGCGCAGCTTAGCAATTATCGACGCACTCGCCCTTACACTGACGCAAGGTGAATACGCCTATCCGTTTTCCCTATCATGTTATAAGTGCTCGCTATTCAGGATCCATCCATGCAGGATATATGCATACCTTGCACTTTCAAACCCGTCGCCCATAACTATATGAAGGTTACTAGCTTTCCGGGTTAGAATGGACTTATATTTATCGTATGGAAACATAAGACGATGTTAACTCTGTGTGGTTGCTAACCAACATCAGAGGCCATCGAAATAATCGCAGCAAGTGGCTTATCACATTCACCAGACGGTCGCTACCTATCTAAATGAAGTGCACCAACAATACTGAAAACGAATCCCTCCTAGGCCGAATGGTCCCAGCGCCCTGGCGCGCCGCGTTCGAGGGAATACCCATACACGGACTTTTATATCTTTAAGTCCATTTGACCATGCAACGAATCGTATCTTTCATACAACCAAGCAAATTCGCTTATCTCTATTTTAATTGGCACAAAGCCCGAATGTCCTCAACGAACGCCCGAAGGCCGCGAACATTTCGAAGGGCACCATGCCGTATTATCATCTCGTATTTCTTCTATTAACTTTCTATGTTCTTATATTTCATACTTCGTTTCAATGTTCAATGGCATTATGCCTCAACTCAATGCTCGTCAACTGAACGACCCGAAGGTCTCGAACACCTTTCGAGGCATTATGTCATATCCGACAGTTCTGCCACATTCATGCCCCAACTGTATTCTTTCACAACGAAGCCATCTTTTATTATCTCATGCACGAAGGCACGTTTCGACCGTATTTTCGATGTTCTATGACTTAGCATTCAATGTCCGTGGCTTGCGTGCTAGGGCGCTCGCCTATTGTCTTTCAATGTTCTAGCCGTTCTAACTCGTGCACGAAGGCACGATATGGTTTGTGCACTAAGGCACTCGCCGAGTATAGTTATCCTACATTATTGTGGCTTGCGCACCGAGGCGCTCGCCATTACGATATCCAATGTTCCATAGCGACTCGTATGTTTGCCGTATGATTCATTTCAATTGTTCTATCTAGTGTTCGACACGCACTACGTTTATCTCTCTATCGAGCCACGCCCGTGGTGTTGATAGGTTAACTCAGCATTCAATGATATGTATTTTACTTAAGCATGATGGTTTAGGAAAGAGAGTTAATGTCCCCCCACCTTGAATCGATATGCCTTGTCGTTTCATCGAGCCGTTGCGGCTCGATTTCATAACTTTGTCATACGGGCAACTCTCCTGACTTAGCCATTCGAGCACTTCGTACTTCATTGAGTTATACGTCCGTTTTGGCTTACCGTACCAACGCCTCAGTCCGTCGTAAGGCGACGATTTGCTTTCACGGACCCCTTACTGAATAAAGCAAAAGATCGACCTCTAACATTTCAGCGTAAACGTATAACCTGCACATGAAACCAACTAAAATCAATACTTGCATCGATTCGGACTTACACCTTGGTCGATTCGATTTCTTAGAATCTTCGAGCCGTCTCAATGCACTTATCCTTCGAGGAAACGCGACGCTTTGCATCGATTCGCTCGATGCATTCTTTTGGGATAAGGCAACTCTTCGCATCGACTTAGTTCGATGCATTGCTCGGGACAAATTTACACTTTGTATCGATTCGCATCGATACACAATCGGGTCAACGCAATACTTCGAGTCAACGACTAATCATAATGCACCGTACGGAGCGGGGCATTACAACGAACACCAGAGCGAGGCACTCCTTCTCCACGGTAGTGTATCGATGCTCAGGCCCCATCATCATTCGACTGCAGTAATATATAGCTTGCTCATGGCCTACATCATTGTTTTGTGCTAGTAAAGCACCGAGAGAATGCTCCATTGCTCACATATAGAGCAGGAATGGTTTTCCAGCAACCGGGGCCACCAGGACTGGAGGGTTCGACAGATATTCTTTGATGCTGTCGAAGGTGCGCTGGTACTCTTTATCCCATACGAATGAAACGCCCTTCTTCATGAGGTGGGTGAATGGATGACATCGTCCGGAGAGGTTAGAGATAAACCTCCTGATGTAAGCTAGCCTCTCTTGAAAGCCTCGGAGTTTACGGAGATTTCTCGGGGGACCCATCTCCAAGATTGCTTTGTTTTCTCAGGGTCTATGTGGATTCCCTGGGCAGTAATGATAAAACCCAGGAATTTTCTACTAGATACGCCCAAGGAGGATTTGGTAGGATTCATCTTCAAGTTATGCGCTCGTATCAGGTCGAATACCGTCCTCAGATCCTGCAGATGGTCTCCCTTGGACCGGCTTTTGACAGCTATGTCATCGACGTAACACTCCACGGTCTTACGCAAGTGATCTCTGAAAATGACACTCATAGCTCATTGGTATGTGGCGCCGGCATTCTTTAAACCGAAGGGCATGACGGTGTAACAGTACATGCCAATCGGTGTTCGGAATGATGTATGCTTCTCGTCGTCAAGAAACATCTTGATTTGGTTGTATCCTGAGAAGCCATCCATGAATGACATGTGCTCAAAGCCACATGTGTTGTCAATCATGATATCCGTGATGGGAAGAGGAAACTCATCTTTGGGACATGCTTCGTTTAGATTTCGGAATTCGATGCAAATTCGAATCTTTTCTTTCTTCTTGAGGACTGGTACTATGTTGGCTACCCAGTCAGGATGTTGTTCCTCGCGGATGAAGTCGCTGGCTATCAGTTTATTGACCTTATCTTCTATGAAGTTCATAATGTCTCGACGGAACCGTCGATGCTGTTGCTTGACCGGCTTTGCGTCCGGACGAATGTTGAGTTTATGAAGTGCTACCTCGAGGTTTAGCCCTGGCATGTCTTCATAGCTCCAGGCAAACACGTCAATATATTGTCTGACGAGTTGCAGTAGCAATTCTCGCTCTTCGTCTATCAGAGTTTTGCTAACGAAGATTGGTTTTGGAGAGGACTCATCGCCGATGTCAACTTGCATGACCTCATCTTCAGTAAGGGACTCTCTTTGTTCGAACCACTTTTCCCATTGCACATCTAGCTGTTGGGCCTACGGCTCTAACTCAAGAAGTTCAGGAATGTCTTTATCTTCTTTATAGGCGTCGGCAAATGCCATATTGAAAGACAAGACTTTCCTGAATACGTCCCCGATGCTGTCATTCGAATCAGAAGTTGGTGATCCGATTGAGTGTGAATGCCAGTCGCATTCCTCATCTGAGCTTTCAGGGGTCGTTGCAGGTGTAACATAACCTAGCCTACATTTGGTCTTGTTGTAGTAATCCCATGGTTTCCTAGCCGGGACTGGTAACTGTAAAGGTAACCGCTGACCAGTGCCGTAATTTAAGCCTGGCGTAGTCTCCAGATCATACCCCTATTTTTTGCATGAGATACTTGGATTGGGAGCTATACAGATAAAGGGGTAGTCTCCCGGCGTCGGGTTCGAGATCGACTTTTTCTATCCTGAAGGGTTGTAGATTATTCCTCCGGCCGAAGATGATTGGATGGTCCTCTTTCTCGAATATGAAGCAGGCATGCATCTTCTACGGGAGTAAGTTAGTTCGTGGTGTAAACATTTATCACCTGTGTGTGTAGGTGGGTGCCTATACCGTGTTCTATGGCATACATTGTACAAAGCTTATTAAGCTCGAGGTAGTTCAAAGATAGCCCTTTATTGATGAAGTAAGGTATCTTTTCCAGTAGAATTACATCATCTAAGGATGGAACATCAGTGTGAGTAGCCACATACTTGGCCAGCTCTGACTCTTCTTCGGCCACCCCTTATGTCAATAAAGACTGGAAGGATGACTTGGGCAGCTTAATCATCAGGGGCTCCACTGGTGGAGCAGAACGTGGAATCGTTGGCGTACTAGTGACCCCCAGTTTGGTGCTCGGTGCTGGGCGGGGAGTTGTTGGCTAGCTAGCGGTCCCCGGCTTAGCGCTCGGCTGCCGATTCATTCTGGAAAGACGAATCGTCATCGGCTTGACAGAGGGATTGAGCTCCTCTGTTTGTTGCTGGCTAGCTCTAGGAAGCCTGATTGTCAGTGGCTCTGTCATGGGTCTTGGCGCTTGGCCAGACCTTAGCAGTCGGATTATCAACTGCCCCTCCTGTACAGAGAGGCTGATTTTATCCTTACGCATAGTGGTTGTAAGTGGTGCAGTTCTGCTAGGTTTACGGGCTTGAAGGTGGATCGTCAGAGGTTCTTCCGATCCAGTTGCCGCTTCAGTTTGAGCTTGAGTATCTTCTTCGCCAAGGTGCCTTTTCGACTTCTCGTACAAGCATGAGTCTGAGTAGTAGGATTCGACCCCTTTAAAGGGATTGATGTCGGCAAATTCTGTCCTCACGAAGCCGAGCTTGTTGACGTACTTGAAGCACTGGTGCAATGTGGAAGGCATGATCATGTAATCGTGTATCCAAGGATGCCCCAGAAGAATATTGTAGGAAGTGTCCGCATCTATGACATAACAGGTCACTTCTGACTGAAGGTCGTCGATTTGGTATTTCAAGCGAATCTTTTCGATCGGATAGCTCCTGTCTGAAATGAAACCGCTGATGGCAGTGCTTGTCGGCGTCAGGTGATGCATTAGGATGCGCAGATGGTGCAGCAGGCTCTTCGGGATGATGCTTATGGAAGAACCGGGATCAATATGCATCCGATCCACAATGATGTCGCCAATGTATCCAGTATAATACAAAGGGTGATTGTGCAGGTTGGTCTTGATAAGCATATCCTGCGGAGTGAAGACAATGTTGGGCATTGCACCTGTGTAAGCGATGTCCTAGTGATCTGCAGGCGAGCTCTCCCCAATGAGATTGGACTGAGCCAGATATGTATCGGCATTCTGGAGTGCCTCGCTCAGTGCGACGCGAACATCTTTGGAGAGTCTTAGGAGCTCGTATAGCAACAATTTGGCCGGTGTATTGGCCAATTGTGCCAAGATGTCAAAGTTGTAGGGCCTTTCCAGCCCATGAGGTGTCTTTTTTCGGAGTGGTTTGTCAAATCGAGTCTCCTTCGGCCTAGGCTTGTCGGTCGTCGGAAGCTGAGAAGTTCCTGGAGCATCAGCAATAGCCGGCTAACGATCTTCAGCCAAGTTACCCGGTGTAGGTTGGGATTGTGCACCCAACCGGGTAACGACAGCTGTAGCTTCTTCGACCTCTGCCGAGATTGTGTGGCAGGATTTGACTTTCCCACTCTTCTTCTTGCTGGTGGAGGGTGGTACGGACTGAGTTACTTCAGGTACCAGGTCCGGATGGACCCATATGACCTCCTCTCATGATGTGGTAAGGGGCACTAGACCAGCAGCCTGGTCTCGAGGAGGTAGAAGATTAGCAACCTCCATTATTGCTCGAGGGATGGGCACTACGCCGTCTTGAGTCTTTGTTGGAGGAAAGCAGCCAAACTGTACTGACACCATGTTGGCTGCCACGGTCACCTCTTCGAAGTCAATGGCCAGGGCCTTAGAATCGATGAGGTGCTGGATGTATCACTTTAGTTGGAAGTAGTCTTGCGTAGCATGGTGGACATAGCGGTGGTAGTGGCAGTACTTGGGGCTCTCCATCTCTGCAGGATGAGGTTCACGCCTTGGAGGAGGGAGCTGAATTCGATCTCCTTATATGAGCATGTCAAGGATGGGCTTGACATGGCTGTCTTCGAAGGAGTAAGTCATATGCGGCCACTGCTTCTCTGCCGGCTTCGGTTAAGTCTTCTAGGCTGTGTCGGCCATCATAGCCTGTTTGCCCTTGTTGTCTCGATTGGTGGAGGAAGTACCATCATTGTTGTTGTTTGCATTAGGGCGTTTGCCCTTGTCCTTTCCCTCCGAGATGTGTAATCACAGTTGGTAAGCTTTCTTCAGTTTGTTTTCTGTGCTAGTGGCACTGATGATGAAGGTCTTCCAGTCCTTGAATTGACTTTTGCCCATCCAGAGGCTGATTGTGGGGAGCAGCCTCTTTTGGCAAATTTCAATCAAGGAAGAGTCCGGATTATCGGAGGGCAACTTCATTACGGTTTGGTAAAACCGCTTAATGTAGTTTCTTGTCAGTTCTTTTTCTCCTTGGACAACGTCCATGAGAGTGGACATCGTCACGTCTTGTCCTACCTCGTAGAACCTCTCCAAGAACATGCATTTAAATCGGCGAAAGAATGGATGCAGTTGTCTGGCAAGTTGCGGTACCAGTCGAATGCGACCCCTTCTAGTGCCCCAATGAACAATCGCATAAGGATGGCATCGTCATGGGGCAGATGGTCGGTTATGACCTCAAAGTAAGTGATGTACCGGCTTGCAGAGGTCTTGCCATCATAGGGATTGATGTTGAATGGCTTATATCTTGGGGGGAAGGGAACATCTCTCCATGCAGCAGGATACGGTTGTCGTATTCTGAGGTCCTGGGAGGTTTCTCGAGCATAAAACATGGCTCGGAGCTCCTGGACCTCTCTTCTAGCCTCCCTAGCCTCGTCTGCAATGGTGGGAGCCAATATTTCAGGAGGATTATCACCCGGGTTTGGTGTAGCTGAATTTGAGTCCGCATTGACCGTGGGACCCAAGCTTGTTTGGCTAGGTGTCCTTCCTTCAGAGTTGGAAGGGCCGCTTTGATCTCGTCCACGAACTTGACCAAGGTACGCAGTATGGCTTCCAGAGTGTCGTTGCATTGGCGATCACTGGGTCCATCTTGGTCGTTGTTCGTCTTGAACATCGTCCTCACATGAGGAAAAATGGAAGGAACGGTGGACAACGTGCCCTCCGAATCATACCCTTGTACAGAGAAGTCGTTAGGGTAAGTGGGAAAGTTATCCACTGGTTCGGACTCAGAAGGAGTGGTACCCCCAGCTTCAGAGCTTGCCTCGTCTTGAGAGTTGTGGACGTCCTCGGGGACGTCGGAACCTGCTGCATCTGTTGGGAGAACTGTTTCCTCTGGAATATCTTCTTGGAACACCGAATTGTCGTAGATATTTGGAGGAGTGCTACCCTCGGCTCCAGCGCCTTCCAAAGATGTGGACGACGAATCTCCAAGTGTGGCAAATTTCGTCTTTAAGCGGGTACCTTAGTAAACTCCTCCTGTAACGGTCGTGGACAACCGCTTAGAAGAGAGTTTCTTGGTTACGCTGGTTGAGATTTTCGGGCTGGAGACATTTGTTTTCTTCCCTCTCTCGCCGCCAGGGATTTTCTGAGCAGAATTGCAGGAGGCGACGAGAAGCGCCTCATCCTCTGAGCTTGGTTGTTGCAGTCGTTGGAAGATGGATCGCCGGTTTTCTGGTATTGCCACGTTATTGCAGCAGCAGTTGACAATGACTTGGGTGCAGTGATGTCCATGGAAAGATTCTCTGTACACCGAGGCTTCTTCTCTTTTCTTGTGCTTGTGAAGGATCACGTCACGCAAGTCAGGTACGTCTCGAGCAACCTTTACCCCCGTTTTGTGGGCCCGGGAATCCCGAGCATCCGAGTATGTTGGCACCATGTTTGCTTCCTGATTGTTGGAAGACTCTTGGGAACCACTCTGTCCGTTTGCCGCCGGAGGATGGACTCGAGTATTTCTGTACAACTTTCCATCGGAGGCCCGCATAACAGTAAGCGGAGCGCTCAGATGGTCAGAGGTTGGGACAGCTGACTGAGCTCGCCAACCCCGTGCTGTCCTAGACTTCTTCGCTCTAGCACGCGAGGGTGCATAGTAAGAAGAGTCCAAATGGTGCCGCACAGAGTCTGGCACATTTTCTTGGGAGCATCGGGAGTTCGGACCGCATGAGAGGCGTTCAAAGACTGAACCTAAGCCGCCTGGAGCAGATGATCTGCGGCTGGGATTGGTGGCCGCATAGGCTGTCTTCATGCGGCTGGCATTTGTGGCCGCTTGAGCCGTATGCATGCGGCTGGGAGTTGTGGCCGCATAAGCCTCCTTCATGAGGCTGGCAGTTATGGCCGCATGAGCCTTCTTCATGCGGCTGGCAGTTGTGGCTGCATGAGCTTTCTCCATGCGGCTGGAAGTATTAGCCACATGAGTCTTCTCCATGCGGCCGGCCTTTGTGGCCGCATGAGTCTTTTCCATACGGCTAGCCATTATGGCCGCATGAGTCTTCATGCGGCTGGCGCCCTTATGCGTCTTTTGCACAGAATTCCCCCTTGTTCCCGTAAGTCCAGCATCGTAGTGCTTTCCTCTGCCGGACTTGGGGACAGCAGGGTTCTCTGTGGCATGAAGTGGGGCCGCATTCGAATCTCCGCCGTCCTGGGCAGCAGAGAACACTTCGTCCAGAGCTTGGGGAGGAGCAAATGATTTGGGCCTCCACTCCCTGCGGGCCTTCTTCATGCGGGCTCGCTTCTGGACCGGGCCAGCGCTCCCGTCGGAGAGAATTTTATTAAACGCCTGTTGGTTGAAGCGGATGACCAGCATATGTTGTGTGGACCCAAGTTTGTCTGCATCCGATTACGTCACCAACTTCTCAGCCATGGAGAAGTTAGTCCCCAACAGAGTCGCCGTCGTGTTTGTCATTGATTATAAAAGAACATAACAGTTTTATGAGAGGACTGAACTTTTACTTTACAACACAAACTCGCTCGTACAAAGAGAGCCCAGGAACAAAACCTAGGAAAAGAAATCTAAGTACAATTGTTTAGTTTTTCTGGGGGTGACGGTAGAGGCTCGGGAGAGTGACAGCAACTCTGTCTTACTCCTTGGACGATCGAACGCAGCTTCGGCTCTGGGGAAGAAATGCTCTTTGTGTGTGCGGGGGTTGCTAGTCTCTCTGCTCGGGCTCTATGAGCCTGCTCCTCTGTGCCCTTGCTCTTTCCTGCCTCCCTTTGCTATTTATAAGAGTAGGGTGTACAGCAGTTGCCCCTTAAAAAGTGGGTGGTTAGGGATTCGTTAAGATTTGTCTTGATCCTGTTTGTTAAAAATCAATCCGGGTTATTTATGTTGATTGTAACAAATCTGCATTATTTATTGGGAGTTGATCTGGACAGTTATGATGATTGCAATAAATCTGCAGTTGGCAGTTATGATGATTGCAATAAATCTGTATTGTTATGATTTACTGGTAGCAATAAATCCAAGTGGATAAGTCTTGGTCAATCTCCTGCCACGTGTCCCAACTGCCTGTTATGTCGATTGCCATAAATCTGAATTATTGGGATTTGATCTACTCCTGCCACGTGTCCCAATTGCTATGAGCCGCATGGAGGACTATCATAGTTGAGCCGCATGAGTGTGGCATTTAACTGAACTGCATGAGGATGGCCTCATGTCTGAGCCGCATAAGGGTTGTCCCCCATCTGAACCGCATGGAAGTCCTTTAATCTGAGCAGCATGGAAGTCCTTTCAACTGAGCCGCATGGAAGTCCTTACAACTGAGCATCATGGAAATCTTTACAACTGAGCCGCATGGAAGTCCTTTAAACTGAGCCGTATGGAAGTCTTTACAACTGAGCCGCATGGAAGTCCTTTCAACTGAGCCGCATGGAAGTCCTTACAACTGAGCCGCATAAAGAGCTTTGGAAATGGGTGGATCATGCCAGCTATAAGGATTTTATCTCGTCTCTCTAGGAGCACGCCATTATGGCAGGGCTATCATTTTACCTTTATGTCAGAGCTGTCAATCCGTCGTTGTCAGAGCTACCGCTGTATCAGGGTTATAAATGAGCCAGCTGCTCAAAGCATTTATGGCCAGCTGTAAGGCCTATTTTCAGCCGCATGAGGCTACGTGGATTCTCCTTCATATTTCTGAGCCGTATGAAGCTCTAGGGTCTTTCGAGCCGCATGAAGGGTCCTTCAGCTATGAGCCGCATGGGGTTGATTTCCGGGCCGCATAAGATTTTATTTATATTTTTCCATGCTTCTATACATTGCAATGAATTACATTAATTAATCTTTTATAATAAAAAATGTTTTTCCCATATTTTTGACTTAATAATAATAATAATGATAACTAGTTTAAAATTACAATCAACTAATTTAATATAGTAAAACCTATTTATTATTTAAAATCTGAATTGTCGGTTTTACTGATCGGTACGCGATTTTTTTTTATTCCTGTACAAATTTACAGTGGAAATATATTTTCATGTTTGATTTAGGTTATACAAATTATTTTTTGGAAATGCAAATATTCGGATAAACAATTTTCTCACAAAATATGAAAATCTATATCTTAAGAATATGTGGTAAAAAAAATTCCCGGTTATTTTTTAAGTCAATTTTTTTAATTTTTAGTTTTCCATCCTATTTTTGTTTTATTTTATTTTTTATCTTTTTTTGGGGAAATATTTATATATTTATCAAATATGGGAATATAATTTTCTAGAAAATTTAATTTTAAAAAAAAGATTTCCGAAAATATAGAATTTAAAAGGTCCCATTATTCTTTCTTAACTCTCCTCTTGTCCATAAGAAAACCCTAAAATGTTCGAAAACGGTCATCAACTATATATGGATGAGGGCAAATTGTTCAAGTGGTGGATCTATCGGCTAAACTTTTACAGATTGGTAGACTGATCCCCAATGTTGTTCCTCTAGTCAGATGGTCGATCGATGCACTACATCACTCTTAATATCCCTTCACGAACGTAATCTATATATTTGTAACGAGACGTTTGGTATGCGAAATCCTGTACATCAGGAGACTGAAGTTAAAAAGATCATTAGTCCACAAACAATGGTGGAGGTGTGACTATATATAGTTTAAGTTGTATTGTTCTATTGACTCTGTGAAGGTTTTCGGTTTCCTGTATTAAGTGATCTCATGCAGTGTATCAAGAAAGTGGACCCTAAGTATATTCTCCTCCTACCATACAGATCTCAATAAAATTGTTATTCAGCAACTTCTCTCAAAATTAGCTAATCTTGTGGTCAAGATCAAGTAGATGTACATAATACTTTAAAGGTTAGACTTTCCTTATTAATTTAATTCTAGGAGAAGTATTGTAAATGGAACCTGCTCTTTTCAGTATACACACAATAATGAGAATAAAAAGTAAATGTAGGCAAATTAGAACAAATTAAGTCCTTGGAAATGCTTCATATATCATGAATATTAAAGACCTCCAGATTATACTTAAACCTCCAAAATTCTTCACTACGTATTACCCTTTGGTCATTTCATCTATCAGACGTGCTTGTTGGCACGCGCTTCTGCTCGCGCACTGCACGCAGGTGGCGGACCGGCCGGCCGGACGCGAAGCAGGAGAGGGGGGTGAGGAGTGGGTGGAAGGGGTGGCGCCCGGGACAGACGGGACCGGGCAGCTGGCTGCAGGAGGGAGGGAGAGGAGAGGGCCACCGCTCGTGCACGACGCCGCCGGCAGGACGCGGAGCAGGAGGGGGGCAGCGGTGGGTGGAAGGGTCAGCGCCCCGGGCGGACGTACTACTAAAATAAGCCAAATTAGCGACGTCCAGATATGTCGCTAATTAAGGAAAATACGTCGCTAAAGGTAATTAGCGACGACTTTAGCGACGGAAAATGAAGGTCGCGAAAAAAGTAGTCGTAGATGTCAAATTTGTTGCCCTACGTCGCTGTTTGCGACGTCACCACAATGTCGCTGGTTCGTCGCAAATTTGGCGACGTAGGACGACGAATAGGAACGTTGCCATACTTGCGACGTTGTGCGACTACGTAGCGACGCCGTTCCTTTTTATGTGCTGATATGTCATGCATGCCACGTCAGCAGTTTAGCGACGTATGGCGACCAAATTAGCGACGTTATGTCTATGACACGTCAGCAACTGAGCGACGGATTGCGATGGATAGCGACGTGACGGCGCTAATTAGCGACGTCTGTTTACGTTGCTATAGGTCGCAAAATGTCTCTATACGTCGCTGATATTATGAAAAAAAATTAAAAAAATATGTTTGGTATTTTTGTTATGCTGTGTGTCTGTGTTTACACAGACACACATCATCACAAAAATACCAAACATATTTTTTAAAAAATTGGGCAATACCTCCTTTGTATATCAGATCATCGCTTATAACCCAGCGTAGGTATATTTGTCACCCCCATCGCAGATATCACAAAGTAAATATCACAAAGTAAATATCACAATAAAAATACCAACAAAGTAAATATCATAAAGTAATATCCAAAAAACATACATGTCCACAATGGGGGGGCAAATAAGAATGAAAATCAATGTACAGAACGGTCAATGGGCCCATAGGGCCAATACATACAAAGATGATAAAAAAATCTACTGGATCACTGAGGACCCCTGCCGCACATCTGGGATAGCATGTACTCATACTGCTCCTGTGTAAGCTGCACCGTATGGGTAGTAGGAGGGAGTGGAATGTCTGGAGTCGGCACCGTCGATGGACAGGGAGGACGTATCTGCTCCAGCTCTCGCAGTCGCTCACCATGCGCAGCAAGGGTACTCACCATCCTCTGAGTACTCTCCTCACTTGAAGTTTGTACCTGAGTGAGTGAGGCAGACATGGTCCTCTGCGATCCCTCCAGCTTGACCTGTCTATGCTCTGTGCGTTGCGTAGACTCGGTGAGCATGTGTAAGCTGGCAGCTGTAGCCTGCTGCAGACTCATCAACTCCTGTATACTGTGCTAGATCGTATCAAATCGTCCGCTGATCATCGGATCGTCGCTCTGCGGTATGGTGATCAGAAATCTGCTGCTGCAACTCGTGACGCAGCTCGTCGATCTGACGACCAATATCCTGAGCTCATGATGACGCCTGCGAAGTTGGAGACTGCGCACTGACAAAGGGGGCCCGGGATGACTCTGAAGCCAAATAGGCGTCGTAGGATCCTGTACCGTAGTACGTACCCTTCTGAAGACCGCCAACGGCGGTCATCCAAAGGTCATCCTGCGATGGAACTGTAGGCGGCTGGGAGGAAGTACCAGCCCCTCCATCTGCTGGCGCACTAGCAACAGCAACCTCCTCCTCTAGTAGCCGAAGAAACTCGGCCTAGAATAATGTTTGCTAACGTGTAAGTGTTTGCTAAAGTCTATATTGATATCTATTTTCCAGTTTTCTAAATTATAGTAAATTAATATAAAGAATAGAACGTACATATGCCTGCGTCGCCCTCTCGTCAATGAACTCTCCAGCCCTCCGATGGGTGACCAGGAAGACGGTCACCATGTTCGGGTCCTCACCCTTTTTTACCTGTTAAAATATATTATCTATTATTAGTATTAAACATTCCATCCAACTATATATAAAATGATTTCCGTCATAGGAAATGTACCAGACGACGAAAATGGGGCCACCACACCACTTACTGGCGCTCGACCGCGCCACCTTGGCCTTGTCAGACCGCTCCTGGTACCTGGCCTCGCCGAATCTAGCCTTCATCGTAGTCCACTGCTCTGGCATGATCCGACCATGGATCGACTTTCCGGCGCGATCACGAGGCTTCTGGTCGTGGATCGCATCACGGATGAGCTTGTCTACGACGGCAGAAAATTGGGCCTCGATCTTCGCCGCCCGGTGTGGTGGATAGAAATAGGTCCTCTACAAGAAGTAAAATAGAAAAGTTATATAATACACACAAATGATTATTAAAATTTAAAAATAAACAAAATTTTTACCTTGAAGTGGGCCAACCAAAAGGCCTTCCTATCTGCGGAAGCATCTGAGTAGTTAATCCAAGGCCCACCATAGTTCTGCCTCAGAAATAATCCCTGCTGTCTCTGTACTACAGGAGGCCAATATCTATACAATAATAAATTTTATGAATATATATGTACATATAATCATTTGAGAAATATATATTAACTAATTAACTTACTTCGTAGGCCCGTCCGTCCAAATCTTCATACGCGTCTCGTCCGGAGGAGCGCATGAAGGGTCACTCTCACCTCCTGCCTGGGTAGGATCAGTCTGATCGTCGTCCTCCATATGCTTGGCGTCGGCTCTCCCCATGGAGCCGTCGACAGGAGGAATGCTGGACGCGGGAGGAATGCTGGACGCGGGATCAGGAATGCTGGACGACGAGGGAGGAGTCGCCAACCTGCTGGAACTGCCCTGTCCCGGTAATGGACCGGGAACAGAACGGTACACTGGCGTACTCAGAGATCAGGATGAGGGTACGGAATCAGCATCCCCAGCCTGAGGCAGACGGGACTGCCTAATATAATATCCTCCATGTCGTCCTCCTCCTGGTCTAGTCATACCTGATAATAACATATGACGATAAAGGAAAGTACATATTTATATGATAGACATCACAGATTTTTGAAAAATATCATAGTCACAGATAAAAGTGTCACTAAAGTGTCATAGATTTATATGATAAAAGTGTCACTAAAGTGTCAAATATGATGATAAAACAAACGTTAATCCTCTTCTGAAAATTTATCTAGTTCGTTTAGCTCATCTTCTTCTTCTTCTTCTTCTTCTTCTTCTTCTTCTTCTTCTTCTTCTTCCTCCTCTATATCTTCACTTTCATCTGCATCTTCCTCTTCAGATAATTCTACTTCTTCTACACAATTAGATGTGTAATGAGGAACTTCCGTCGTGTCCACTTCTATAATATTTGTTACAAGAGGTAGTTCATCCTCCTGATAAGCTATATCGTCAACCTCAAAGGTATTTCTACCTTTGGTCTTACATACTGCCCACCAGTCCGACCTTGTTGTTCCCCATTTAGGATAACTTGTAAAGTACACGAGTTGAGCCTGACTTAATAGGACAAATGGTTCATAGGCTTGATATCGACGCCGATAGTTTATATCCACAAGACCGTGCTTGTCTACTTTCCAACCTTGACCTTCAATCGGATCGAACCAATCACACCTGAATAACACAATCTTAGCAGGCTCTATTCCATAACTATATGTCAGCTCCACAATCTCCCGTAGGACGTCATAGAAATCGTTGCCTGTATCAACATCTTTGTAGTTCGAAGATCTGATACACAAACAGCTATTTTTGGTGGAATCGAGATCC
Organism: Iris pallida; assembly: GCA_029216955.1. NCBI lineage: Eukaryota > Viridiplantae > Streptophyta > Magnoliopsida > Asparagales > Iridaceae > Iris > Iris pallida. Next base: position 14,003,054 of record JANAVB010025196.1, read on the forward strand.
ACAAAGTTGTCTCTGATCAGGCAAGTTGTTGACTTGAACCTAAATCCATTAACACATTAGCTTGGCCATATTTTTGTAGCATAAATTGGTCCCTTGGCTAGCGTTCTAATAGACTCATTCTCAAGTCTTGCGTATGGACGATCGACCTAAATACCACGAAAAAATAAATTAAGCTCATTTTCAAGTGCATATACAGAAAGGTAATTATAGAGTTCTCAAGTCTTACATATGCCACTACAAGAAAATAAGGCTTTACCAACGTTTATTCCTCCGACATTTTTGTAAACGTCGGCTAAGTTAGCATATAACGGCGTATTTAAAAAAACGTTGGTCACGACCGACATTTGTCTTTAAACGTCGCACAATATACTAACGTTTGTAAACAAACATTGATAATTACTTGTGTTTGCCCTTAAACGTCGAGCAATATACCAACGTTTTTAAACAAAGGTTGACAATTACCTGTGTTTGTCTTTAAACGTCGAGAAATATACCAACATTTTTAAAACAAACATTGATAATTACTTGTGTTTTTCTTTAAACGTCGAGCAATATACCAACGTTTGACAATTACCTGCGTTTGTCTTTAAACGTCGAAAAATATGCCAATATTTCAAAAACAAACGTTGATAATTACCTGCGTTTTTCTTTAAACGTCGAGCAATATACCAACGTTTTGTGAAGCATGTCGCATATTTGGAAACCCTTTTCAACATTTATTTGACATTTTTTGGGCATTTACACTTATTTGACGTGTGAAGGAATTTTTTTTCCAATCCTACATAAATTAGGCCGATTTTGTTTATGGAAATTAAGGTGAACCATTGACTAAATTAAAAAGTCTACTTTATACATGGAAATATGTTGGGATATATATATATATATGGAAACGTCGCTTTTAAAGGCCAGGAAAAGAAGAAATTATTAGATGGTCTGGGCTCACCACCTGGCTATGATGAATGGTGAGCCCGGCCAATAAGTTTTTGACATTTGGCAAAAAAAATTCACTGCCGCAAAATTTACTGCAATCATTCTCTAAAAGGTATTCTTTTACATGTATTGGCGACATAAGTTTTAGTACGTCGCAAAATCTCAAAAAATTACTAGCGGGAAACCAAATATCAATTCTGCCAAAAACTATTTATATATCGCGACATCAACATGTCCCAGAACAATATTGTATATTTGGCGACATGTTTCTGTGTGTCGCAGAATGACATCATATATTTGTTGACATGAGTATGTGTGTCGAAGAAAGATACCACACATTTGGCAACATGTGCCCATATAGGAAAATGTATTTCAAATTTTTTTGGTTAAGTTATATGGGCACATCAATAAGTGATCAGGCTATCCCATTTCTGGCAGTCCAGTGAAAATTAGGACTGCCGTAATTTCTGGCAGTCCTATGTACTTTATGGAATGCCAAAAAATATGGTAGTCCTACATAAACACGAAATGGACTGCCAGACCATAAAGTCCCATTTCTTGCAATCCATAAAGGACCTAGGACTTCCATAAATGGGATGTGCCTTGATCACTTTTTGATGTGCCCTTATAACTTACCATTTTTTCCAATTCGGAAACACTTGTTTCATTCACACAATTTTTTTTCCTCTATCAAACCCTTTTATTAATGATATTTTTTCTCTCTCTCTCCCTCTCATTTGAAAACCAAATTTCTCTTCTTATTCTTGTCTCCTCTTCATTCTCATTCTCAATGTCCTCCTCTATCAGTTCCAACTTCAACAAAATCATTTTTTTCTCCCACAACCTCCATTGTCGCCACTAGAAGCTCCACAAATACAAACGTATTATTTCCTCATGCCCGATCTTTAAACCCAAACTAAAATGATCGACCAACCAACCCTGCCGTGTTCATGTCCATGTCGGAGAAGAGCAAGCAAGTGTCCATGTCGGCACCTACGCAAAGTCCTCGCTAGTCCTGGACAACAGGAAAGGATGCAAGATGTACGACATCGACAGGAAGGAGTACCTCGACATGGCGGCCGGGATCGTCCTCCCTGGTCTAATGCGATCCCGACTGGGTGTAGGTAGTGGCAGAGCAGGCCGTCACCCATGTCAGCAATGTCTTCTACTTGATACCGCAGATATCCACTTCTTATCCGCCACCTGCTTGTCCAAATGCTCCATACATTTTCAGGCCTGGGTTTTTTTTGGCTTCCATACATTTTCTTGCCTTGCCTTGCCTTGCCAATATATATTATTGAGTATTTCTAAACCTTAACACCATGGCTTCCGCTATAGGAAGCTCGAGGCATCCTTACCACAGTAAGCTTCCATTTCTAAACCCTAACACCATTATTTCGGACTAATCCTCTTCTAATTTATTATTTTTTTTAATTTTGCATACGATCGACAAATTAGAGAAAGTGGGGGAGACGGTGAAGGGTTACAGACACGTTCTCGACACTAATTTTTGTGTGCGACATAGCCTATTTTTGGAGTATTGGTACTTCCTAGACCTGAATGATCCACAAAAGACTGTGTCATGGAGCTTGATACCAAGGGCATGTAGTTTTCCATGATACCAAGTTCGAATACCATGTTCTTTAGAGTTCCAAGGTTGTGTCTTGTTTTCCATGCCTAACCACATACAACTTTGTTCTTGATATGTCATGATTTAATTTCAACTTGATAATACATATATTTATGTAATGTTTTCCATTAATTAATTATCTTTTTGTCCAAAAATATGAACTCATCCTTACCATCCAAGAAAGCTGACTTTGGATTGTTTAGCTTAGTCTAGTGTGCCATATTTAACATGTTTGCTTCTCATTTTACAGCTACAATTTCCATATCTTTCAGGTCTCTACTGTACAATTGAGGTGTCAGTGTTAGTTGCTAGTCATGAGACGACTTGTTCAGTGCTAACATGGACACTCTATCTCTTAAGCAAGGTATATTTTCATATTTTATTTCTCTTAGTTTGATGTTAAAGAGTTGATACTTGACACCTATTATATATATATACCATTATACCCAGGCATACACAAGCACAAAGTACACATACGTGCACCTACTTCCTGTATTAATCTGGCCCCCAAACGAAAATCTATTGCTGCTGCCCTTACCTGCAGTGCATCTTTCTGAGCTGTTGATGCACAGGTATCTCATGTTAACATACTCCTACACTAGACTGCAGCTTTCAGTCCTATCTATAATCTATCAGCCCTCTTCTTACGAATACATGAACTCCTATTGCAATTGCATTTGCTAGTAACCCACTTGCCAAACTACCTAACATCTACTGTCTACTACTTATCCAAAAACCCTTTGCCTGTTGTATCCCCTATTTCATATAAGCACCACACACCTGACACTCATACACAGACACAAAAAATTGGTTGCTGTAATCCTACAGTTTACCTGCTGTCCTACCTATGCACACTACCGTGCAATTAAGCATGTTTAATTATTAGTGATGTTTTTTGGATCATTTCACTCTGATAGTTGATGTTTTGTGCACAGGAGAGTGTTTATACCCTTATCAAATGTGTTCTTCAAAATATTAGGTTTACTGCTGTTATAATATACAAGTCTCTTCTTCACTGGAAGTGTTTTGAAGCAGAGAAAACTAGCATATTTGATCGTCTAGTTCAGATAATTGGTTCTGAAATTGAGGTAAAGTTAATGTTGTGATATTAATTCTGTGTCTTGCTCCATTGAATTACCATTGATAAGCCATCTCTTCATTTCCTCTTGTTTGTGATGTAGAAAGAGGAGAGCAGCGATCATCTTACTTACTGGTTGTCAAATATATCTACTTTGCTATTCCTGCTACAGAGAAGTCTGACAGCTGGAGCTAATGCACGTAAGCTACCTACTCCAATATCACTGTTGGGAGGATGGCTCAAGTATGTTATATCCAACTTACCATCTTTGTTGTTGGAGTTCATTTTTTTCCCACAAGAAAACATGTTTACAAAATCTCAGTTTGTTCTTGCTAATTGGATATTGAATGTAATAACCTCCCCATAATCACCATATGATTTTCCATTCATTTTCTTCTAGGGTTTTCTCTCTTCATATGCATACTTCAATGCCGATGGTCTGGATGTTGTACGCCAAGTTGAAGCTAAATACCCCGCCTTGTTATTTAAGCCTTAACTCTAAACTTATGTCAAGAAGATTTATGGAATTATCTATGATGAGATGAAAAAGGATCTAACTTACCTGCTTTCTATATGCATCCAGGTGTGAGGGCTTCCATTTTAATCTTGCTTATTGTTATCTGATACTCCCATTCCATATGCCTATTTTACTCTTTGAACTATAAGCTCCACCTGCAGTGGTATCATCCTTTATCTCCTGTTGTATGCAGTATGGTTGAATTTGATGATATTTTTAATGTCAATGTGGATGGGAGACATGTGACATCTTTCCTTATCGCACTGTGAGTCCCTTTGCAGTTAGAAAAGTCTCTATTTTATTTGATGTTTACAAATTACAGTCCCTAAACTTTGTTTTCTTATGGCTTATTAGGGATTTGTTATCGAGGATGATACTGGCTTTTCACTGAATGGGAATTTGGAGATCATGTCTAATTAATAAGGTTACCCGACTGCATAGTCGACAATCAGGTTTACTTCAGATTTTTTATAGAATTATTATGATATATCGTCATAAAACCATGCGACATTTTAGCAATGCCCTTCTTTCTAGTGTTGTTGGAATAAAGCCGTTGCTAGCCAGAAAGATTAGCTTCTTCTGAATTTCTCTTTCCTTTGCATCAAAATTTCCATCCACGAAAGTGATCCTGATTTTGTTTCTCCATTTGCATCCTGTGTTTGAGGCTAAATTTTGTGAATTGGGACAGCAAAATGGAAGTTACTCCATTTGCATGCAGTGTTGGAGATGCTCTAATATTCATTATGCATCTGTCATGACACAGACATGACACTTGTGACCTGGCATGTCATTGGCTTTTTGAGTCATAGTGTTTCCAATATTTTTACTGTTAATTTATACTCTACTATGCAGTTGCGTGGCTAATGATGGAAAGATGAAACTAAAGGCGATGCTTCCATCTCACTTTGCACCTGAAATCTATTCTGGGAAACTCCAGAACCTTGGCCTCATACATGTTCTGGATTACGCTTGCAACTCCATCCCGAACCAACCTGACAAGTAATTGCCTCATCCTAATTTTTGTACTTCTCATACCCTTCTATTTTGGAGTAGTGCTTGATGATGTGCAAGTGTGACTGACTTCTGAAATATTTTAGGGCTTTGATTGCCATAAAATGTGAAGTTGTTTTTCCTGTGCTTGAGTCTGAGATCAAGAGTGAAGTTAAAAAGGAGAAGGGAACTGATACTGGAATCATATTAAAGCTGAAGCAGGCGATTGTGGCAAAATCTGCAGCACAAATTGTTCATGAATAATATAAGAAGTAAGTAGCAATCTTGTAGATTTAGCAATAATTGTATGATTTCATATTTTTTTTTGTTAAGAATGTCTAATAAATGTTATTCTATGGTTTTTTCCAGTTCTGCTCTTGTTGCACGAATGGCCATGACTAGAAGGGTAAATCGTCTTGTTTTCTTTAACCCTTATCAAGGCATCTGGACCATAAAAGTTCGTCTCACAAACAAAGGCAACTTGCGTTCGTACAAGAATGCCTGAGAAGGTTTTGTCTTCAATGTAGAATTGACTGATGAAGATGTAAGTGCAATTGCTAGTGATATAACTATTACAGATGATTCGTGAGTACAATGCGTATCAATTTGGCTACTTAACTTCAAATAAGTAATTTCTCTTTGTTGCTTGTATGTCCCCTTACAAACAAAATGCAATCAACGTGCACAGGAAAAATACTCTTGTTGTCTCTCTATGGAATGATCATGCTACAAAAATAGGCCAGTAATTACTTGACATTGTTGACACTGCCCATTTTGTATCTAAAAAGTCTCTTAAAGTAGAAGACTTCCAAGATAAAGATATCAGACTCATATTCCTCTTATGGCCTAATTTGTCAATATAGTTGATCCAAGTGGAATGCTTCTTGTAGGTGTTTCACTGTCAACGTTGAGCAAAAGCACTGTGGTTGCAGTTAACTTCACTCAAACATGGGAAAGAGAAGATTCTATCAGCATAGTGGTCATTTGATATGTCGATTCTAGGAAATCGACTACTACTGGACATCTTATCTACAAGCTTCGTGGTATTGACAAGTGTGTCATTAAGAGATTTGAGAAAGAAGCTACTGAGATGAACAAGAGGTCATTCAAGTATGCTTGGTTACTTGATAAGCTTAAATCTGAGATGGAGCATGGTATTAAATTGATATTGCTCTCTGGATGTTTGAGACCACCAGTACTACTTCGCTATCATTGATGCTCCTGGACATCGTGATTTCATCAAGAAAATAATCGTGGAACTTCTCAGGCTAACTGTGTTATGGTCATCATTGATTCTACTACTGGAGGTTTTGAGGCTGGAATCTCCAAAGATGGTCAAACTCATGATCATGCCCTCCTTCCTTTCACCCTTGGTATGAAACAGATGATCTGTTAGTGTAACAAAGTAAGCACGTCCCCTTTTAACATAATTATAGTACTGGTCTCTATGATAACAAGCTATAACTGGGTGCATTTAAAACTAGTTTCGCTAGTCAATGAATTTTCTTATTGGATTGATATATACAGTTCTACTTAATGGCTATAGTTTAGATAAAATCCAATATAGATAGGAATACAATTTTTGCAACTCTCAACTATAACTACAAAATACATACATTGAAGTTGACAAAATATGATATCTGATACCCGTTCTTTGTTAGAATAGCTGAAATACTAACATACATGATCCGGTTAGAAAGGCAGTGAGTAATATTATCCACGCCTATATATTTACAGAATTTACCCGTTAGAATTAATTTTTGTAACATCTTTAGACCGTTACAAAACAGGTGTTTCGGTGTAGTGATGACAAGTTCATAAGTAGTTTGCTTTGTCAATACAAGATAGGTATAAGGACAATAAGACAAGCTTTGTTAACATACATATACAGGCTTGAATTATAGTAGAGTTAGAACATATCTACAAATGTATCACTACCAAAGTGCAGATATACGAACTGTGAAGAGAAGAAATGACAATAGAAGAGCTTTGGAACTTCCAATTTGACTATTTCTAGGAGTGTTGGTTCTGACAAAGCCTATTTCCCTGAACTTAAGAGGAATTTATTGTTTATTACCTGGATAGCTGCTAGAATGAATCAGTACATTCAAAAACAAAAGAATATAACCTTTGTATGCCATTTTCTTCTCTATCTTTTGTGGTACATAATAATATTATTGTGCAGAATCTAATTGGACATTATACACTCAGATGAGCAGGTATGGCTGTAAATATGAGCAAGCTGTTACATACAAATTTACAATGCAGTTGGTTTGTTAACATCTATCTATAAGCTCGTTTATTAAACTTTACCAGTGAAGCTCAAGCTTAAATTGTGGGTTAGATTATTAGACAAGCTTAACTAATAAGCTATATTTAGTCTAAGTTTTTGAATGGTCTGAAGGCTCAAAAGTAATGAATACTGGTAGCCCATTTAAATGATTTCCATTACTGACGTGTCAGATGCTTGAAGAAAAATATAGTCTCAATACCAATTTATGTGTTCTCTTGTTTTTTTAAAATATTAAATTTTGCCTCTTTTGCAACTGATTTGTTTGTTCTCCTATATACTTATAATTGTTATTGCAGATTGCATATCAAGTACAAAAAATTTATAAAGACACAATTTAAAAAAAAACTAATAGTGCTTGGAGAAATTGGAAGGAAGAACTCCGAAAGATTTGTGAAAATTTTGATGACATTACAGTTGGGGAAATGATTAATTGGCCAAAATATTCAGTTCAGTTTGTGAGGTTTTAAAACTTTTTTTGTACTGCACTTGAGATTGTAATAACATTCTCTTCTTTTTGTTCATTATGAGAATGTAACTATTGTGAGCAAGCAACATTGGAGGTACTTTTTATTTTTGTATGGAATATTGCCCTATGTAAACTCTATACATTTTTTAGTTAATACAATTTTGATTGAATTTTTTCTCTGTTGATGATTGTTGATGTTTATATAAAAATTTATTTTCAGATGTATTTGAGTTTTATATACAAAATAAACAGGTTTAAATAGATTTTTATCGATGAATTGATTTTTTTAATCATGTTTCCAGAAAAACGACGGACCTTACATGTTGAAAAAGTAAAACTAATGGCACACCAATTTACAACTTATTTTACAGTTTTAGTCCATCGTTTTTATTTGACAGATAAAAACTGTCATTTTATTCAGCTATAAAATGACAGTCCAAAACTGTCGTTTAAATTTTGGGACGCGCTATTAACGACGGATGTTCTGACGGATCAAAATTGTCGTTTACTGTAATTTACGACGGTTTTGGTCTGTCTTAAAATGCATGTTTTGGCATAGTGAATTACCATTTCCAACGTATTTGGAAAAAGTTAGGAAAACAAAACCCAACGATTTTTTAAAAAGGTTGGTAATACAAAACCTAACGTTTGTTGGTAATGTTTAGGAAATCAAAATCCTACGTGTTTCTGGAAGGTTGGAAAAAATCCAACGTTTCAGAAAACGTTGGAAATAAGGTATGTTTTGCCACATTTTTGTATGAAAACGTTGAAAATATGATAACCATTATAGGAGAATTAACAACGTTCATAAACGTTGCTACAAACGTCGTCTAAACCCTATGCCAACGTTTAACGCAAACGTTGTAAATTGCCAACTAGAACAACGACGACATTTGTAGAAACCATTGAACAAACGTCGTTAACACCTATGCCAACATTTTACACAATTTTGCCGACGTTAATAAAACGTTGGGAAAAAACATTTTTCTTATAGTGTGCACTCAACCATGATGGAAAATAACGCCTCATTTCTTGTTCTTCTTCTATTATGTGTTGCCTACCTGACCTCACATCATCATTAAATATGCTGAAAACAACATCGTTCAATTAATGTAATAGTATAATAATCAACACTATTAAAATAATATAGACATCTTAATTACTTACTCCTGCAGCTTCTCTTCTTTATTATCGATGCAGTTGAGTAATACATACACCTGAGCAGCCCTTAGCTCATCATCGTTCAGATATCTCTTCTTCATTTTACCCGATGGCTTTCCTGGGGCATTGAATACCTTCAGTATTGTATCATTACATTCATGATCTCTGTCGTCATTTCTGGAAGCTCTCGTTCTATTAGTTGCAACATGAGGCTTGAAATACATCGAACAAAAGTTCGTAATCTCCTCGAGAACATAGTCTTCACAAATAGAACCCTCGACCCGTGCCTTATTTTTTACCTTTCTTTTTAGGTGATTCAAATATTGCTCGAACGGGTACATCCATCGATATTCGACGGGTCTACCAACACGTGCCTTATAGGATAGATGAATCGGGAAATGCTCCATAGAGTCGTAGAATCCAGGAGGAAACACCCTCTCTAGCTTGCACAGTGTTACCGCAATGTCCTTCTCTTGCTTTTCTAGACGATCAACGAGCAATTTCTTAGAACAGAGATCCCTGAAGAATATGCTAAGCTCCATCAATGGATCTCAAACTGCCTGCGGTAAGAATTCCTGAAATACAATTAGAATTAACCACTCCATGAATACGTGACAATCATGGCTCTTCATACCCGTCAATTTGTTTTCCTTCGGATCGACACATCTTCTCAGATTTGACACAAATCCGTCTGAAAATTTTACTTCCTGGATCCACTGACAAAGTCTCACTTTATCCTCCTTGTCCAGTGAGAAAATTGACTTCGGCAGGAATTGTTTTCCATCTCTATCAAATGCAACGCAGGACGTTTGCATATTTCTTCTAAGTCCAACCTGACCTTGGAATTGTCTTTCGTTTTTCCCTTTACGTCCATCATAGTATTAGTTATGTTATCAAACACATTCTTCTCAATATGCATGACATCAAGATTATGTCTTATCAGATTGGTACTCCAATATGGCAGATCCCAGAATATGCTCCTCTTTGTCCAGTTATGATCTCTACCAAATCCATCGCACTTGTACCCAGTTGTAGGATCTTCGATAGTACTTGGAAAAACTCTAACCTCCTTCCATATTGTGGCTCTGCACCACCTTGACGGTGGATCACCCTTCTCTACAACGTCCGCAGGAAATGCATTCATGTTCCTTCTGAACGGATGATCTTTTGGCAAAAATTGCCGATGATAATCAAAGAAGTACAGTTTTCCTCCGTGTTTCAAGCGGAAAGCCTTAGTACGGTCCATGCAATATGGACATGAGAGACGGTCATGAGTGATCCATCCAGATAATATTCCATAGGCCAAAAGGTCGTTGATCGTCCACATAAGGGTTGCCTTCATCTAAAAATTTTGCTTCTTGGAAACATCGTACGTGTTAGCGCCTACTTCCCATAACTGATTCAACTCATCTATCAAAGGCTGTAAGTATACATCAATGTTCCTCTTGGGATTATTCGGACCAGGAATTATAACTGTTAGAAACAAGTACTGTCACGCCCCGCTCCCGCAGGAGCGATCGTCCTCGCTAAGGCGTGATGCCGCACGGGCCTAGGTTGCGCCCGTACAAGGCTAAGTCTAGAAATGGCCGATTTGAGCTAGGCCACAGAGTCGCATAGAGTGTCCCCATTTGCAGCGGAAAGTAAATGAACACAAGTGGAAGCGAATTCAAACTCTTTATTGACATTCAAGAAGTTTACAAGCGGCGCTAGGCCGAGTTTAAAAGTCTCTCAAGCTCTCCCTCTCTGAAACATAAAAGGCGTGCCAAGTGGCTTACAACATAGAATAATTCATGGCGATGTTCCAATACATTATGTCCTGTATAGGGTGCTTCAGCTCCTTGAAATGCTCCAGAGTTGGCTTCGCGCCTTAGCACGTTCGAGGGAAGCTCTGCACCCGATGACGTCTCCTGCATCTTGCAAGCAAACTGTGGGGTTATCAGTACATTGTTATGCACTGGTGGGGAGGCTAGCTCGCCCACAATGCTATCATTACCAAACACGTTCTATTTACTTTTGTGCACCGTCTATCATTCATTGTCTTTCTAATCTTGCCTTAGGATCAGTTTCATGACATATTTCATAACCTATCTCGTATTGCCGAATTCAAGTGTCGCATGAAAATACATGCGTGACTTACCCATACTTACCGTCCGGCCTTCCCTGTCTAAAGTAAACCAAGTTAATCAACAATTCATATGTAATAACTTATCGTGATTTACGTAAACATTCAATGTCAAAGGCGTGTCCCTGCCTCAGGCCTAGCGCGTCGTAGGTGTATTTTCTAACTCATTTGCACGAAGTACTCTTTATCCTTTGGTGTGTTACATTTCAATCCTGTTCAGGAGGTGCCACATTCAGTTAACTTAGACTACTTTGATTTCAATGCAAGGACTTGCATGTGGATTGCCACTAGCAAAGTCCACCTAATCTATATACACCGGTCGCTGGCACCACAAGCCAAGCCATTTTGGACATTTTCTCCGTTGGTAATTTCTCACCTATCATAGCGTACGGCTGGAACACCTTGATAGTCTTTTGAAATACCCCGTCCTTACGTCTCTTGGGTGGCCAAGCCCGCACCCAAGTAGCCCGTAAGCCTTTTGATCCCGCCTAGGCCGGCCGATCCCCCCTTTGATCATGCCGCGAAATCCCTTATGCCTCCCACCACCCGTATACGAGGGGATTGTCCACGACCATTTTGTATTGTTTGTCATTTTAACTCAACGGCTGTCTCCGACCCGTAGGCTAACCCTTAGCTATAATGCGTTGTCGACCAGGTTGGCGTCCGTGCAGCGCGGGTAGCGAGTCCCGTTGCACGTGCCCGTCATACATGTCGCTAACCATTCCTTTCTTCATTATCTTTTATTCATTCTTTCTTTTTTTTCTTTTCACTTGTCCATTCGTTCAATGATTCATTCACGTATTCATTCTTTCAATCGTTGGTTCATTCATTCACTTATCCATTCCTTCTTTCATTCATACATTATGCCACTCCCCGTGCGGGAGTCGCCTTGGCGACCCATCGGTCCCGTAGTCTTTCAATGTTGCTATACTCTACTCGGAACGACTATGTTGATAGTCTTCCCGTTTCATTGTTGTAATCCATTCATTGTTTCATTGTTGAACGCATAAAGAACTCTAAATGTAAGCTCATGCCTTAGCAGGAGCGCGGAGTGCGGCGCAAGAGTTCTCACATTTTCTATGTTCTTTTTCATATTCTATAAAAGCATACAAGATGGGATTATTCCCTTAGCTAGGTGCGTTGAGTCATTTATTAGCATGCGCGGTGTTATCGCCTAGCGATTCTAGCAATAGTGTCCGTATTGTTATGTGTCTAGGCTAAGCAAAGACGGGTTCATCGGAGCCACCCACCTTAGCGATGTTCGCATCGGCCGAGCGATACTCCGAGCGCGCCTTTGAAAGTCTAAGTCTGGATTTATCTCTGACCGTCCAATGTAAGTCTTGTATCGATTCGCATCGATACTTTATCGGGTCGACGTAATTCTTCGAGTCGACGGCTCGTTTGAGTCGTTGCACTTGCCGTTTGAATCGGCATCCCGCTGGGGCAGAGCGGGTCATTACATAATACACCACTCAAAATAAGTCTCGTCCTCGAGACTTTCTGAGTGCAGGTCATCCTACCGTTCCCTAACTCATGTCGTGTACGTATCTTAGACAATTCCTATCGAATGGCTTTATCATTCGATGGCATCGAACTATGTTCGGTTATCCTTCCAAGTTTTATGTTGTATGCGTTTGGTCAATTTTATTGAATGACTTTTCATTCATTTTAGAGTTGATGGTACTTATTCAATTGTCCTGTTTCTTCAACTTGGTTGCTATTTTGACATGTCATGGGACTGAAACGGTCGCACGAGGTACGCTGTAATCTGTCAAATACGAGGGTCGTAGGCTGAGGCTAACTCACTTTCGTTTATGCGCATCTCAACACCCACTTGCATCTGCATTTGAGTTCATCATATCGCTGAGTTTGGATCGTGCACATATTCAAGGCGTCCCCCGAATACGTACATTTCAACCAAGCTTAGCGATTAGAGAAGTCGGACAAGCTACTCGTGATAGTTTCAATTTACCGATCATTTTATTTCTACTTCGATTAAAATCGAACTCATGTGCATCATCACTATCGTTTTATCTCGGTCTTCGAGATGATCTGATTCGTTTCTCAAGCATTCTTGTTTACGAAAACAATACAATTTCTCCTTAGAGGAGTCGACCAAGTCTAAGTAATTTCCGTTCGATTCAAGACCAAGTATTGCACTGTCATCGAGTACATCTTCCTATCAATGATATAATTCGTTATCCCAACTTTACTTACGCATCATCCATTCCTATCATTCGCTTTGTTTGGGGCTAATCTCATCGTCGTTCACGCACACTCCCTGTTCCCCGTCCTACTTTAAGTCTTGCTGCCCCAAGTCTATCGTCCGTCCAGACGATATTGTAATGTCAATCGCACAGGTTCAATCACTCGGCATAGGGTCGTCCGCCTATCCGCTAGGTCATCTCATAGGTCATAGGTACAAGTCAAGTCCGTGGCTCATCGTGCAAGGTCGTTGCACGACGCTCGCCCCAAATCCTATGGTCAAACCATTTGTTCGTTTGTACGGGAGTTTCTACCCAAGTTCGCTCCACTCAAACTTCTAAACATCAAGCAGCGTTCACCCTATTCGCCTCAACACATTCTCCGTTCCAAGTCCGAGCTCGTTAGGAAAGTCATCCTATGATATGTTATCCTCAACCAAATCCTCGACATGTTAATATCGTGCGTCCGCACTAACAATTATCGTAGTCTATCTCTTGAAGTATGTTTTGATACAGTTCACCTATCCAATTCACATAGTCGATCACAAGGTCATCTAGCCTTGCAATATGTCACGCCCCGATCTCACGCAAGTTTGATTATCCACGGCGGACATGAATCACCATGTCATCATTCCCGCGGAATAATTGTTCTCATCCGGACGTAACTCTTGCGTTGCGTCTAGATTTACTCATTTTTGATACACGGATTGGGCCTACTCAATCCTCGACTTTACTTTGCCGTCTATTATACGTCCGATCAATCCTCAAATTCGCCTTCGCTTCAAACCACAAGTCGTAGCAATCAAAATTTCCATGTCAAGGTATTTCGAGTTCGATCATTCCCTCTGGACATGAATCACCATGCCAACGCTTACGCGGAATGATCGTCCCAAATCTGACGTAACGCATGTGCGAGGCTGGAGTTGCGCTCGCTCAAGACAAGATCGTTGTCGTTGTGGTTATCACCGAACAATCAAGTCACTTCCCTTTTTCATTCCAAACATTCATCTCTATCAAAATTCTCTAACATAGTATCCTTCAAAACAATAACTTCTAACACGATCATCATTCATCGAATCAGAGTACCCCCGAGTTATCGTACATCGATCTTTGATACGCCTCAATACCATCGATGATGTACATAACCTGACGATCTTCCTTTTGTAACGAATTCCGAGTCGTGCAACTTAATTTCCTCAATTCACATTGTCTCATGCTAACTCTTTATTGAGCAACATCCATTCCAAACCCTTAGTCATTCTCGTATCTCCACTCAATGTTTCCTATGCACGCTATTTTCCGATCATGCTAACTTCGATATCGTCCATGGGTATTTTACCTTAACTCAAGTTTCAATCCCTTTGACTAAATTTAAAATCGCATGCACGATCTTCTTTGTTTCCTCGACCAAGACCTCCATTCATTTCGTAATTCGCACTGCGCATTCTTAATTCGTACGAACGATATCTTGTTTGAGACTATCGAAGTCAAAACCAACTAAGCGTTACTCGTTCTACGGCTTTACGCGATATCATCGCTTGCCGACATACTCGTTCGATCCGTAAATCCTTTAGTCTCGTTCGAACAATTTCTATGTCGTCCATAACCACTGAGGGTTCGAGCCACTCGACTAGTCGTCGACACTCATTCTTATTCTTCCTCGAAGCTATCACATACACCACTCGGGGTCAAGTCACTCTACAAATCCTCAAAAGGTCATTCGATTCCCATTCGATATGTTCAATCGTCCGTTCGTCCGTTCCTCAAAGTCTAAGAACTATCTTCCGTGTTCGCTTTAGCGTTGGTCAAATAGCGTCTCTATCAACATACGTTCTAAGTCTCACTTATTCTCGTCCGAGCGACAGTCGGTGTCGCTCGCAAACACGTTCGTACTAGAAGGTTTAGGTGCGCGATACTCCGCACAACTTAGCCAAAAGGCTGCATGCATAACCATCCCATTCGAACTATACTTCGGTCTCGCGTACTCGTTCGCTATTGTCAGTGTAAGGTTATTCAAGCACGTCTTACGTTTGCTAACTCTTAGCATCGGTTCCTTTCAACTCAAGTACGTCGTAGTTCGACACAAAGGCCTTCTCCTATCGATCCCGTTCAATCGAGTACTTGTATGAGCTTTTGAAAGTATTAGACTTATTGTATAGAACATCCCAAGGCACAATGAGAGAGAGCGTATACTTCTTTGTTACAAAACGAGCTTTCAAAATTGAGAAAATCGAAATAAAGTCCAAGGACGTAAAGCCGTGATCAGATACCAATCTGTCATGCCCCACTCCCGCAGGAACGATCGTCCTCGCTAAGGCGTGATGCCGCACGGGCCTAGGTTGCGCCCGTGCAAGGCTAAGTCTAGAAACGGCCGATTTGAGCTAGGCCACAGAGTCGCATAGAGTGTCCCCATTTGCAGCGGAAAGTAAATGAACACAAGTGGAAGCGAATTCAAACTCTTTATTGACATTCAAGAAGTTTACAAGCGGCGCTAGGCCGAGTTTACAAGTCTCTTAACCTCTCCCTCTCTGAAACATAAAAGGCGTGCCAAGTGGCTTACAACATGGAATGATTCATGGCGATGTTCCAATACATTATGTCCTGTATAGGGTGCTTCAGCTCCTTGAAATGCTCCAGAGTTGGCTCCGCGCCTTAGCACGTTCGAGGGAAGCTCCGTACCCGATGACGTCTCATGCATCTTGCAAGCAGACTGTGGGGTTATCAGTACATTGTTATGCACTGGTGGGGAGGCTAGCTCGCCGACAATGCTATCATTACCAAACACGTTCTATTTACTTTTGTGTACCGTCTATCATTCATTGTCTTTCTAATCTTGCCTTAGGATTGGTTTCATGGCATATTTCATAACCTATCTCGTATTGCCGAATTCAAGTGTCGCATGGAAATACATGTACGACTTACCCATACTTACCGTCCGGCCTTCCCTGTCCAAAGTAAACCAAGTTAATCAGAAATTCATATGTAATAACTTATCATGATTTACGTAAACATTCAATGTCAAAGGCGTGTCCCTGCCTCAGGCCTAGCGCATCGTAGAAGTGTTTTCTAACTCATTTGCATGAAGTACTCTTTATCCTTTGGTGTGTTACATTTCAGGCCTGTTCAGGAGGCGCCACATTCAGTTAACTTAGACTACTTTGATTTCAATGCAAGGACTTGCACGTGGATTGCCACCAGCAAAGTCCACCTAATCTATATGTACCGGTCGCTGGTACCACAAGCCATTTTGGACATTTTCTTCGTTGGTAATTTCTTACCTATCATAGCGTGCGGCTGGAACACCTTGATAGTCTATTGAAACACCCCGCCCTTACGTCTCCTGGGTGGCCAAGCTCGTACCCAAGTAGCCCGTAAGCCTTTTGATCCCGCCTAGGCCGGCCGATCCCCCCTTTGATCATGCCGCAGAATCCCTTATGCCTCCCACCTCCCGTATACGAGGGGATTGTCCACGACCATTTCGTATTGTTTGTCATTTTAACTCAATGGTTGTCTCCGATCCGTAGGCTAATCCTTAGCCATAATGCGTTATCGACCAGGTTGGCATCCGTGCAGTGCGGATAGCAAGTCCCGTTGCACGTGCCCGTCATACCTGTCGCTAACCATTCCTTTTTTCCTTATTTTTTATTCATTCTTTCTTTTATTTCTTTTCACTTGTCCGTTCGTTCATTAATTCATTCACGTATTCATTCTTTCATTCGTTGGTTCATTCATTCACTTATCCATTCCTTCTTTCATTCACATATTATGCCACTCCCCGTACGGGAGTCACCTTGGCAACCCATCGGTCCCATAATCTTTCAATGTTGTTATACTCTACTCGGAACGACTATGTTGATTGTCTTTCCATTTTATTATTGTAATCCATTCATTGTTTCATTGTTGAACGCATAAGGAACTCTAAATGTAAGCCCGTTCCTTAGCACGAGCACGGAGTGCGGCGCGAGAGTTCTCACATTTTCTATGTTCTTTTCCATATTCTATAAAAGCATACAAGATGGGATTATTCCCTTAGCTAGGTGCGTTGAGTCATTTATTAGTATGCGCGATGTTATCGCCTAGCGATTCTAGCAATAGTGTCCGTATTGTTATGTGTCTAGGCTAAGAAAAGATGGATTCATCGGAGCCACCCACCTTAGCGATGTTCGCATCGGCCGAGCGATACTCCGAGAGTGACTTTGAAAGTCTAAGTCTGGATTCATCTCTGATGGACCAATGTAAGTCTTGCATCGATTCGCATCGATACTTCATCGGGTCGACGCAACTCTTCGAGTTGACGGCTCGTTTGAGTCGTTGCACTTTCCGTTCGAATCGGCATCCCGCTAGGGCGGAGCGGGTCATTACATGTACTGAGTCTTCATGTACATCCAAGGCGGTAGGTTATACGGAGTGACAATCACAGGCCAGCACGAATATTCGGATCCCGAAAGACCAAAAGGAGTAAAACCGTCAGAAGATAGCCCCAACCTGACATTACGCGGATCTGAAGCAAAATCAGGATACACTCGATCAAACTGCTTCCACGCTTCTTCATCGGATGGATGATCCAACACTTCTTCAATCTGTTCTCGCATGTGCCAACTCATATTTTTGGCCGTCTCTTTCACCATAAATAATCTTTGCAACCACGACGTTAAAGGCAAGTAGTGCATTGAATTGGTCGGACTCCTTGCACCGGTAAACCTTCCTGTACTAGTTGTCTTATAGCGATCAGTACCACAAAATCTGCACACATCTGTGTCCTTGTCGTCTTTGTACTACGGCATGCACCCATTGCGACAAGAATCGATTTTCTCGTTTCCTATCCAGAGCGATCTCACCATCCTCTTAGACCGATAGAAGTCTTTAGGTAACTTAGCACCCGCCGGCAAGATCTCTATAATCAACTCCAACACTCGGTTGTAGCATTCTTGCGACATATTAAAATCTGACTTAATGCTCAACAGTCTTGTAACCACCTCCAATGGTGAATGATCCTCACAACCAGGATACAATGGAGTCCTTGCATTCTCCAGAAACTCCATGAACTTTGTAGCATCGACATTCGGTGCCTCCTCAGCTGCATCATGAACGAAACTAGGCCCCGCAGCGTTGAAAACCATGTTCACCACCCGTCATCGTATGCATGATTATCTGAAACAAAATTAGGTCCCGCATGCATATACGGCTCAACATAAGGCTCCGGCTCTGATGCTAAAGACACAAGTTCTCCATGTGCGGTCACTGATAGTAATTAGGCGTGAAACCCCTCGAGTATAAATGATATGTCACTTCCACTTTTGGATAATATTTCACGTTATGACATTTCACACACGGACACTTAATTTTGGTGCCGTCCATGTACTGAGGGAACGCCTTAGCAAACTGTAGGAACTACTCTACTCCCGCTATGTATTCATCCCGCACACCCCACATATCATCAGGACGACGATTGTACATCCATGAACGATTCCGCAAGTAGTAATTCATATCCATTTGGAAATAATTCTGCAAAGATGGACACACATTGTCCAATAGGCACAAATTCGTATATTATGTCTTATTATGGGACACACATTAGTAGCGGACAGTTACTAATAACCTTGCTATATCGCACATAAGTTCTTGTGCATCCAACGTGTACACATACGCTATCGATTCTTACTGATGCCAATCTCATTCAGACACACTAGATTCGTTTCGATATCGCCAGGGTCAAGAAAATTGTCTTAACATCAATTTTTAAGACTTGAATATAATGTCACCTACAACCGATATCTAAGACCCCATGACAAAGTCAAAGACCCCATGAATATAATGTCACCTACAACCGATATCTCATTCAGACACACTAGATTCGTTTCGATATCACCAGACCATATATATATAATGTCACATACAACCGATATCTAAGACCCCATGACAAAGTCAAAGACATTATTGACAAGACTTGAATATAATATCAACTAATTACAACCACAACTAGTACTAAATAAGTCTCCTAGTATGATATAGAGGTAAATAAATAGTATACTAGATTGACTGACACTCGACTGAACACCCTCTGGACACATACTCAAGCCTATACTACACACTCACACACCACTCTACTATACTCACATAGACACACATAATTGTTACCATATTATATATATATATATATATATATATATATATATATATATATATATATATATATATATATATATATGTAAAAAAAAAAAAAAAAAAAAAATATATATATATATATATATGTATATATATATACCTTAATATATACCTTAAAAAAAAAAAATATATATATATATATATATATATATATATATATATATATATATATATATACCTTAATATTACACACACTAACACACTCTCAAACACTACACAAACCTAATATATATACCTTAATATTACACACACTAACACACTCTCAAACACTACACAAACCTATAGCTAATGCATACACACACTAATATCTATATCCCCATATACATTTAGTATCACACACTAATCAATTACTCTCAACTCTACACACACACACACACACATATATATATATATATATATATATATATATATATATATATATATATATATATATATATATATATATATATATATATGTGTAGCTATATTTACCTTATAACTTAGTATCTTGAGATACCCAATGTACTTGGAAATTACAATAATTCTCTCTCTAATACTAGCTAATGATCTAACAATGTACTCTATCCCCGATTGGGTTTAAATTTTTATCCCCGTCCCCGTTTAACAATGTACTCCCCGTCCCCGTCCTCGCAACCTGCCCCATTAACACTTTTGGGAGTAGATTTTTTATCCCCGTCCCTGTTAATAATTTTTTCTTTATAGTATAAACTATTTCATTCCAAAAATTTTACAAGACAATGTTGATAAACATTCACACACAAGACCAACAAGAAATTTTGATTTATATCATCTAACTCTCTATCTCGATTCCCTTGTAATTACTCATATTGTTCAATGCATCTCTCTTATTTCTCAAATACTATATACATTATCATCACTATCCTCCTTAGCTCTCTCTCCCTCTCATGTCCTTTTTAAACATTCATGTGCACCACATGCACACAAACAACCACTACATTCTCCAAGGAATTTGTTGCCTCTAATGAGTTCAATCACAACACTTCCCCTTCTCATCATATTCATTTCATTCTTATACACCAAAGAATGTATTTCTTATCAATATATTTTCCATTCATTAAAACTTTAGCCCTTCACCCATTTTATACTAACGATCACATCACCACAGGAGGTATAGAACGGAGGGTAACCGCACCCGATGGTGATTAACTACATAACTATACATACTCATTTCACACAAACTTTCCAGTTCTTCTTCCTTATTCTTCACTCTCTTACACACACACAGAGCAAGAGAATATGATCCTCTCTTCCGTTCCCGCATACCCCTACATACCCATCACCTATATTAGAGAGACAACCATTTTCTATACTGTCGGAGGTCAACTGTATTGGACGCGACATGGAGGAGTCCAAACATCGCCGGTGGACGTGTGTGTGTGTCCGTGTGTGTCTGTGTGTGTGTGTGTGTTCGTGTGTCCATCTGTCCGTATGTGTGTGTCTCTGTGTGTGTGTGTGTGTGTGTATCTGTGTGTGTGTGTGTGTGTGTGTGTCCGTAGGAGGAGGAGGAGGAGGAGGGAGAGGAGTTAGGTTAGGGTTTACCTGAGGAAGAGGAGGAGTAGCTCGTATTGGGGAAGGAGGAGCTCGACGGGGGGTAGGGGTCGCCGGGGGTGGAGGGAGTCGCCGGGGGGGAATTTATCGTCGGGGGGAAGAGCCCGAAATTTTTAATTTTCGAGTGAGGGAAAAAAGGAAGCAACGTGCCCTAAGTAAAAAAGTTAACGACGTCCAGAGTATATATCGCTAAACGTTGCAAACATTTTAATATATGGCGACATATTTTAACAATATGTCGCTGAACGTCGTTATTCAGCGACGTAATCTATCTAATGTCGCTGGATGTCGCTATTCAGTGACGTTTTGTGATATCTATAGAAATGAGTCGCTATATTACATATCTAGCGATGTAATTTCATTTCGTCGCTAAATTACGTCGCTAATTTAGCATATTTTAGTAGTGACGGGGCCAGGCATCTGGCCGCGGATGGAGGCTGGGAGAGGAGAGGGCCGCCGCTCGCGGCCGTGCGCGAGCACAGGCGCGTGCAGAAGCGCGAGCCAAGAGGCTTTTTGGTAAGGGTTGGAAGTGTTTCAGACAAACATTAATGACATAGACAATAATTAGACAAACTAAGCAAGAAGTGGTCACTAGGTTGGTGACATAAAGCTGATGAAAAACAGATTATATATATATATATATATATATATATATATATATATATATATATATATATATATATAAAATATATATATATATATATATATATATATATATATTAAAAAAAAATATATATATATATATATATATAAAATATATATATATGTAAAAAAAATATTATATATATATATATATATATATATAATATATATATATATATATATATATATATATATTATATTATATATATTTTTTGAAGCAAAGGGTACTTTCTTGGATATTATAAATTATACATCATACATTCATACATAGCAGTCACCATAGGCTTTTAACCCTCGAGACATCTGATATCATAATCAATATTATGCATGATGCCATTCATTGTTGTCTCCACGCCTCCAAATATACGCCCATTTCGCTCCCTCCACACATGCCACATAACTGTCAATAGTTTGATTCTTGCTCCGTGGAATATATGTTGTCCTCTACCTCTTAGAGCTGCATCCTCGGCAAAGACGACTTGGATATCCACTGAGATAGTGCCCTGCTGATACTTGCTCCAGATGCGCCTAACAGTTTGGCATTAGAAGAATATATGGTATCGCGTCTCCGTCTTTCTTCCACACAGGACACAGTGTAGATTGGGAATATGGATGCAGAAGCGTGCCATTCTATCCCGAGTCAGTAGTCTGTTTCTGATAGCTTTATATGCACATAGCCGCATTTTTGTGGCTACATTTTTGATCCATATCAATTTCGCCCAGCTCTCCTTGTCGAAGTGTGGTCAAAGTCGTTCGTACGCAATTCGGCTAGAGAACGCACAATTTCCGTATCCCTCCCATGCCCAGCAGTTATCCGCTTCATCTTGTACAATGTGTATGTTGTTAATCTCATCCGCGAACCAATGAGCAACTTGTTGACCCTCTGTGTTCCACTCCCGGTCGTTTATTATGACGTGCAGCCCCTCCCTACTCCCCATTATTTCATATGTTGGCCAGCCCAATCAATTGATCAACATCTTTTGATTCATCTACGGATCGAGCCACAGGCTAGTGGAACGCCCATTGTGTATCTCCCGCACCACATTCTCCTTCAGCCGCGGTTGGATACGCAAGATGTGTTGTACCTAAACGCATTTCCAAAGGTGATTAGACGATAATTAAAGACACTAAGCAGGAAAAATGGGATTTGTTAGATCGATAAAGGGTCTAAACGCAATGGGAAGGGAATATCATCAACAGGGCCGACTCTAAGCTGATGAGGGCCGAGACAAAATTTTCAAAATGGACCCCTATACATAAAAAAATATATATATAAATAAAACAAAATTTTGTTATAGTCAAGATTTGAACCAATGACCTCTTAAATATAAGTATAGCATTATAATCACTACACAACAATACTTTTTATTAAAAAAAAACCATATGATACATACTAGCTAGTTCTATTGTAGATATTTTTATGCTGGTGTCCTCTTTCGTCAGGAGGCCCTGGACCGCCCTTGATCATTCAATCGACAAGGAACTTAAAGACTAGTATATGGTATAAGATTGTTTGTCTAGATAAACTAGTACAATCCTCATCTTGAAAAGTTTAATCACTACAACAAAAACACCTTTTATAATGCTTGTAAAAATTTTATTATAATGGTTTATATATAAGCGTTAGTATGGTTTTTTATTGAGTAATCCAGAAAAATTTTAGAGTGCGAGATTTAGTTTAATATTACAACTCTAATATGTATTTGGATCTATTTTGAAAAAAAAGTAAGATGATGGCAGTATGTTTTTTTGGTACGGATCTATTTCCAATTCTAATGATATTTTAATTCAAAATGAATGTTTTAAGTGTTTGACAAATTTATATTGAAATAATTGACATTGTATGTGGTTCGAAGTGAATGTTTTGAATTTGAGCAGTATTGAGTATTGTTTTTTATAACACTTTGGAAAGTTATATGTTGATTACATTTATAATAGCTTGAAAAATAAACGTTATATATAGATTTCTTATTTATAACACCTTGAGAATAAGTTAGATATATAAAACTTATTTATAACAATTTGGAATATAAGTATTATATATGGTCGACTTATTTATAACGTTTTCAGAAGAAAAAATGTTATATATGCAGAGAACATTTATAACGCTTTTAGAAAATATTTATAACGCTGGTTCTTATAACGCCTGATGGCTTACAAAAAGACGTTATAAAATGTCATTTATGACACTTTTTAGCCGCCATAAAAGATATTTTTGTTATAGTGATTAAATTTAATCTAATCATAACATTTTTAAGAGGCGATCGTGTCACGACCCGATCCCAAGATACTGGGTCCAGTCAAATTATGTCCAGCGTGCACCGTTGTGAGACGACGGCAGTAGGCTGTATCAATCAGTAGTAACTCTAGCACAACATTCTAAACTGTAAAAATGAAAAGATTTTATTTAAAACATTTGAAATAAAACTAAATGTTTATCTGGAACAACACACAAGCAGAGAAAAGTATTAAGTTATTACAACTCATTCCTTATTACAACATTAAAAGAAACTAAAACGGTAAGGTGCGGTTAGAACTCCTGGGCTCCTTGTCCGGATTTAACTATCTCCTCAAAACCCAAGTCGGATCCATAGTAAGAACTAAAAGCAAGCTACTCATCATCCCATTCACCTAAAAATATTGGTCTCCAGTCCGAAGGGGAGCAAAAACATATATATCCATTCCAGCATTTTAATAAAATAACTAAAGATACAAAAAACAATTTTTAGAACATAATTTATCTTTCTAAATAATAATAAAGAATCAGTGAAGCAGTAAATCTCTGAAAATAATAATGATGAAATCAACAACTAGCAATAGTATTTTGAGTGTGTAGCATCCCGTGGCCGGCTGGAGATGGAGGCAATATGTGTTCTAGTGAACACGGTCCGGCTTCAGTCCAAGTGAGGTGGGGCTTCAGCTATCCACAATGAGACAATAAAGAGGATTTGACCACATGTGCTAACACTACTCTCCAATCCCAAGTCAATGAGTCAATCAAACAATCAATTGGATCCGAGTGGGATCCCGTTAGTGAAGCATCGATACAATGTTTCTAATGATGCAATGTATTTAATTATCAACTAAAATACAAGTTTGAATAATATGAAACTTGCCTTGGTTCCTGGTGCTATAGGTGATGACCGGAAAATATTCAAGCTAAAGCCCAGAACTGAACCCTACATTTAGTGAAACATGACTTAGTTGTCAGTCTAACATTTTTCTATAATTCTAATTAATCTATTTATTAATAATATAATAATAGTCTAGACTATAAAATCACTAATAGTTATACTAAAACCTTTACTTAATTATAAAATATTTTTAGAGAACCTCTAAATGAGAATATAGGAAAAATACGTTTTTAGTGAATAAATAAAACTTGCCATTTCTCAAATAAAAATATTCATTAATTTAATTAATAATAAGTTCATGCAAAATTTAGTAGTTATTTGTGAATTAAAAAATAATTGATGGAGAATATATTTTAATTTTTTTTACGTAATATCCTTAATTAGCAACGACTGAATAAAACAATCTTTTTAAATAAAACTATTTATTTTAATAACGTGAGAATTAATTTTTTATTTAAAATAATTATTAAACAAGTTTTAATTTTAATAAATAGAACTAATACTTTAGTTAGGTTTTATGCACAAAAATGTCCTTCTTGGTAATGAAAATATTTTTGAAACTAAATAATATTTTATTTACGTAAAAATGCCGTAACATATTTAATAAATACTTTTAAGTCAAAAATACCATAATTATTTCGGTAATCATTTATTTAATAATGATTTTATTTTAATAATAATTACTAAGGACAATAATTAAATATTATCTAAAATTATATTCTAATAAGACTACAGTAATAATAATTACTAATTTAACCATTTCACGCAAAACATTTATTCTAAACAAATTATATCTATAACCTAACAATTTATATCGGCATAAATATTACTAGCAATAATAGTCTAACCGTTATTCATTAAGTAATGAATTAATCTTATTAACAAATTACATACTTAAATTAGGAAACTAGCTATCCCGGAATTGACATAGTTTTTTTCTGTCAATTCTGGTCGGACAGAAATTGGATTTTCTGTCTAATTCCTATTCTACAAATGAACAGAACCTTCTGACAGAAGATCCTATCAAAAAATTGAAGAAGGAGAACCGATGGGAGACCTCGGACTCGGATCGGTGTACAAAAGGGCTCGGAACGCCGGAGAAACGTCGGACAAGTGCACGGGATCCCCGAACTGCGAGCATGCGGCAGCGTGGGGGGACGCGGACGCGGGCGCTGGCACGGGGGTCGGTGGTCGGGCGTGGGGTCGGCTGACGGTCGGTCGGCAGTCGAGCGGGCGCGTGCGTCAGAAACGTCCCAAGAGGGGTACCAGATCGAGCGGGGCGTGGTGAGGATGGTCGTGGTGCGGTCGGATTTGGGAGAGTGTGAAGGTTGAAGGAGATGGAAGAGATTTTGTGAAAGTTTGTGAAAGGAATCTTCTGGCTCTGAAAGTTTCTGAGAGTTTTTCTTTTGTATTCACGGAGAGAAACGTTGGCAGATCCGGTTGTAGGGGTAAGGAGTTGAGATAGTCGGATGACTGAGGTAGTAGGTTTGAACGGGCAGGATTAGTCTATTGGATTTGGGTTAGCGGGTTTGGATAGGGAACGGGTTGATGGATTATGGTTATGGGCTAAAACCTTGGGCTTAGCTAGTAGGCCTAATAAAAACTAGCCAAATGTCAATAATTAAAATAACCATTGCAATCAATTAAATTAGTTAATCTTTTATGAATAAAAAATTATTTTTCCCATATTTCTGACTTAATATTATATATATATATAACAACAACAACAACTACAACAACAACAACAACAACAATAATAATAATAATAATAATAATAATAATAATAATAATAATAATAATAACTAGTCTAAAATTACAATCAACCAATTTAATATAGTAAAACCCATTTATTAATTAAGGTCCGAATTGTGGGTCTTACAATCTTCCCTCCTTAGAAAATTTCGTTCTCGAAATTTCTACCGGTAATGAAAAGAGAGGTTTAGAACATACCTAGAACATATGATGATACTTCTCCCCCATCTCAGCCTCTCGCTCCCAAGTTGACTCGCCTAGGGAGTTGTGACGCCACTCCACTCTGACTAGTGAAATCACTGTGTTTCACAACTTCTTCTCTCTGCGATCCAAGATCCTTACCGGCTGTTCTGGTACTGTGAGACTTGGCCCAATTTCCAGCTCTGAGTGATCTAAAATATGGCTCGAGTCCAATACGTAGCGCCTCAGCTACGATACGTGGAAGACGTTGTGCACACCTTCAAGGTTAGATGGAAGAGTCACTGTATGCTACCTTTCCAATTCTGCTCAATACTTCAAATGGACCAATATATCTGAGACTAAGCTTTCCAGCTCTGCCAAATCTGATAGTGCGCCTGGTAGGGAAAATCCTGACAAAGACTTTGTCTCCTGCCTTAAACTCCAGCGTTCGACGCTTATCGTCTGCCCAATGCTTTTGGCGGTCCTGTGCAATCCTCAATGTCTCTCTAATCATCTTCATTTTCTCCGCAGCATCCGTAACCATCTCTGGTCCCAGCATAACTCGATCTCCTACATCGTCCAACGCTAGTGGAGTGCGGCAATGATGATATAACGCTTCAATTGGTATCATGCGGATGCTGGCGTGGTAGCTATTGTTATAAGAGAACTCGACCAGGTGTAAATGATCTTCCCAAGATCCTCTAAACTATAAAACACATGATCTCAGCATGTCCTCGAGCGTCTGAATAGTCCTTTCTGACTGTCCATCGGGCTGTGGATGGTATGCGATGCTGAACTTTAGCTGAGTACCCAAACTTTCTTGCAGTCGGATCAAATGAGAATATAGAAAAAATATGTTTTTAGTGAATAAATAAAACTTGTCATTTCTCAAATGGAAATATTCATTAATTTAATTAATAATAAATTCGTGCCAAAATTAGTAGTTATTTGTGAATATAAAAATAATTGATGCAGAATACTATTTTAATATTTTTTACGTAATATCCGTAATTAGCAACTACTGAACAAAATAATCTTTTTAAATAAAACTATTTATTTTAATACAGAAAATTTACAGTACCGATATTAATTTAATTAATATTAGTGTAGACGATAGAAGTTGGAAAAATTTTGAAAAATAATACAATCCGACAGTTTGTCTGTCGGAAAATGAGCTATGCTCAATTTCCGATAGACGGTATGTCGAAAAATAAGCATTAGCTCAATTTCCGACATACCATTTGTCGGAAATGAAAGAAAAAGTAACGGTGGGTTGGCTGGAAAGAAAGGGGTTGGGTGGGTGAGTTGGGTTGGGTGGGTTTGGTTTTTTTTATGGTTTAATTGAATATGATGGTGGGTTGGTTTAATTGAATATGATGTGGGTGGGTTGGTTTAATTAAATGTTGGTTTTTTAAGGTTTGGTTTTTTTGGGTTGGGTTGAGGTGAGTTATTTTTTTGGTGGGTTTCTAACGTTACAATTTGCAACGTTAGGATTCTAACGTTACAATTCCAACGTTCTAATTCCAACGGCTATATATCATCTATAAGTATCAAACTACTTCACAACAATTTTCTCATTCATTTCAAAGCACTCACTTCACAGCACCTCTCCCATTCAGTAAGAAGAAGTATTTCGTTCAAAGCCGAAGCTCCTCTCTTCCTACAGAAAGTTCATCTTGTTTTCAACATGGATGGAAATCTGACAATCCTATGCTCGCTTGGAGGTGTACTAAATGGGTTAGCGTATCAAGGGGGTTTAACCCATGTTCTTTTAGTTGATCGAAATATTTCGTTTCTTAGTTTACAAAATCTAATTATTGATCAATATTCTATCGACTACGAATTTATATTAGTACATATTTTCGTATCTAATTGTATAAATGTAGATAGTGAAGATGCATGGAATTTTGTTCTTCAAGTGAATGCACAATCACCGTATATTAATATCTATGTCACTCCGCCCCCATCTATGAATGTAAGTAATACACCTGCTTGTAATACTTTTAACGCTGGTCCTAGTTCCTCTCATCAAGTTATTCCATTTACTGAAGAAGAACATGTAATAGATGATGTTAATAACGATGACGAAAATAGTGATGATCTAATTGAAAATTTAGATGATGAATTTGATGATTCTGTTGATAGCCTTAGCACTACTGAATTATTTATTGGAAAACAATTCGAGAATCGTTCTAAATTTAGAAGTTTTATTAGTGATCTAGCTATTAGACGTAATTTTACTTGTTCAGCTACTTTAAATAATGTTACTGGAATTATATATAAATGTAGTAGTTCAAATTGTCATTGGAGGGTATACGCTAAAGCCATAGGTAGAGGCGAAAGATTTTCTATTGCAATGCTAGAAAATATTCATTCTTGTTTAGGTGGACTTACAACTGGTTCTCATCCATTAGCTACCACTGTATGGGTTAAAAATCAGATTATTGATAAAATTCGAGATAATCAGTCGTATAGTCCATCTTGTGTTGTAAAAGATATATTTAGGGAACATCGAATACATATTAAATATTGTAAGGCTTGGAAAGCTAGAGAACTTGCTCTATCCGAAATAAATGGTAGTTATATTGATGCATATAGTAGTCTCGAAGAGTATGGTCTTAGAATTATTGAGACAAATCCAGGTAGTCAATGTTTTATGAAGATTACAGAGAATAATAGGTTTGAAAGGATTTTTATTTGTTTCAAGGCATGCATTGATGGATTTCTAAGGGGATGCTTACCTGTGATTAGTATTGATGCTACTTTTCTTTCCTCTAAATACAGAGGTATTTTATTTATTGCTTGTGCTCATGATCCTAACTATCAACTATATCCTATTGCATATGCTGTTGCTGAGGGTGAAAACACTGATTCTTGGAATTGGTTTTTAAACGGTTTAAGAATATCTTTTGAAAGATTTTTTGATGCTTGGAATACAATTTCTTTTATATCGGATAAACAGAATGGATTGATAAATGCCATGCGTGCTATTTTTCCGGAATCACCTCATTTTTTTTGTATTCAACATTTTAAAGCAAATTTGAAATCAGTATGTAGATCAAAGCATTTTCAACGTAGCTTGGACTCTCTTGCAAGATGTTATAATGAAACAGATGCAAATAATTGCTTGGAGATGATTAAAGCTGAAAATGTTGATATTTACAATTGGCTCATTGGAGTAAATGATGAAAATCGTGTTTTCTCACACTGGATTACAGCGTATTCTCCTTGTCCAAGACTAGATATTAACACGTCAAATCTTGCTGAATCTTTTAATAACTGGATTAAAAATCTTCGAGATAAACCAATAACGACACTACTTGATGGTATTCGAGCCAAGATTATAACACTTCAGGACAAAAACAGACAACAAGCTGAAAATCTTGAAACAGATTTTTGTCCGAAGATGTTAAAAACGATGGCTCGTATCAAAAAAGAAATCCATCAGCTGGAAATGTTACGGATAGTGGGTCATTTGTTTGAGATATTAGATCGTCAAACAAATAGAACATATGTTGTTCGTTTAAATGAAAACTATTGTTCATGTTTAAAGTGGTATCATACTTTTCTTCCATGTGTACATGCATGTTATGCTTGTAATTGTTGCAATATCAGGATTGAGCATTACTATCCAGCTATATTTTCAAAGGAAGCATTGAAAAGTGTCTACGAGCCGCACTTGGAGCCAATTCCAGTCCCTTACAACATTCAAAGTGCATTGGTTAGAGGCGACATTGGAGTACCAGATGTACGACGCAAAGCCGGAAGACCAAAGAAGAACCGTACTATGGCGAAGGATCAATCTTCAAGAGATCTCCGATGCAGTAATTGCAATGGTTTAGGACACAATAGAAGGAGTTGTAGAAATCAACCAAGAGAATGAATAGGAAACATCATGTGAAGTATATGTAATAGTTTGTAAAGGAAAGGTGACTTTTATATAAATGAAAATAAAACATCATACAAGTTCAAAATTTATGTCACGCCCCGATTCGTAGAGTCATTTATTCACATAATTTATCTCTTGGAATCGATCGTCCTCGCTTGGGCGTGATGCCGTACAAGTCTGGAATTATACTTGTACAAGGCAAAGATGATACATAATTATTAATCTTCAAATAGAAACACATCGCAGCGGCAGAAGCAGACAAATTGAAGTTAATGAGGACAATCTTTCTTATTGAATAGAAGTAAATCACTTCTTTATAGCAGCAAAGGTAAAAGGACAACTTGAAGTCACACAGAGACATATAGAACTTTATTCTCTTTATTGATAATCGAAGAAAAATACAAGACTTATATTGAAGTACAATGATTACAGCACATCTCACTTTACATTGGAAACCAACTGAACAATGCTATACAGCTTACATTTGATACATGGATACATTGGATTACAACTCGATACACTGACTTGGCTTACAATCTCACTGGTACAGCTGATTACAATGTTCCATACATTATGCCCTTTATAAACAGAAGACATCATCTTGTGCAAGGAGAGCTTCTGTATGCCCAATAAATCTTCGATGCCGCGAAACCAATCAAGTCAACTCTTCGTGTGTAGAATATTCCAAGCACGAGCACCTGCCCACACAACGTGGGTCAGCACATCATCTATGTACTGGCGAGCAGAATCCAACCCACTCGCATAAACCAACATTTTAAGTGATCATTTAAGCAAGCATTTCTTAGAGTGATCTTTCTACTTGGGCCTAACATCAGTTTACAATTCATGGGCAATAATCAGAGTGAAGCATGTAAACATATTCTTAGTAGCATTCATGTGGACATATCATTTATCATTCTTGGTGTTATCATGCAAAGGCATCATTGAGGCATACTAGGTGTTATCATGAAAAGGCATCATTGAGGCATCGTTAACATTAACATCTTAAACATGTTCTAACAGTTCTCACTTCAAGCATCACTTAGCATGGATGTTATGTTTTGAGCAATGATTATAGCATGGCATCTTTCTAGCATACTCAATTTAACATGTTAAGCAGGATCTCATACTGAAAGGCTACATACAGCATCATTTACTTATTTGGAACGTATGTACGCAAGTTAAACCAACACGTATATTGAATTATCACATTAAGTGATTTCTTACCGATAGCCGACTCCCTCGTACCTGCATAAAATTCAGGATAATATGATATTCTTTCTCTGCCTGCACCAAACATTCATTAGCATGCATCCTGACTACATGACCACTGGTGATTGTGCACCATGTCGACGTGCCATATAGGACTTCATAGGGTATGGGATGTGCCCTTCACCAGGTTGCGAGCCCGAATGAGGATCCCAATACCGTGCTACCAAAGCACCAATTCCTCCTAGGCCGACTCGATCCCACCGCCGCGGGTACCGTTCAAGGAAATCCTTGTATACAAGTACGTCTATGGTCATGCGAATGCGTGTCCGACCCGATCGTGTTCGAAGTCGCATGATATAATAATAAGATAAAAAAAGGCAACAGTTCATCATCTCCTCTTTCCAATATTTCCACCTGTTCACTTGGTGATCTCAATGATCCCAAGCCTCATCATTTCTTATTGCATCAATCATTGCAACATTTCTTATATCATCCCTTCTAAGAGGAACAAAATAACATTTCATTCATACCGATAGGACCTGCATCATTTCATTCATATCCTAGGGACAATATTCTTTCTTTCATTGCTTAGAAGGAAGCAAGCAACAGCAACAGTTATACAGAATATACATGATTCTAGTGTTTCATTCAATTCTTTGTGTTAATAGCATAGCCAGTTCATTACTCATGTATCATTCCCGTAGCATCTCATTACTCAAGTGATTTATTCATTTCATCAAGATTAAGCATAAGAGACATTATCGATTCATTCTCAGGCATCAAGTTACATTAGCAGTTCGAGTGTGATTCAATCAGCAATTCAATATTCATGTCTTATTCATTTCAATAATCCACAACATAGGCATCTCTATTATTCAGCAACTAAGACATAGAACATTTAGGGAAGATTCATAGCATCACATTATTCCATTTATTAAGCATGCAGGAATAAGGAGGAAGGAGGACAGTTCCACTTGCCTGCATAAAAGGGTCTTCCTGCTCAATTCCCGCTAAGTGTAGCTCCACCAGCGAGCCACGTTCCAATACCCATTCCGTCTAGCCAGCTAAGAGAGACTACATCAGTCTCAACTCTCTTGATCTCCAACACAGTCACGGTCCAACATTCTGATCCCATCCAACAAGCCAACCAAATGCCTCGTGCGGAGCGGGGCATTACATAATATACCACTCAGAAAAAGTTTCGTCCTCGAAACTTAAGGAAACAACTCTTCTACTAGATTCACTTAGTCACAACGAGTCATTCATTCAGCTTCAATTCAATATTCATTTCAGCACACTCGGTCATCTCAAAATAGCTATCCAACTGTACCATTTAAATCTATCAACGATTCGATCTGTCTATCTCTTTTTCGATTACTTGTAACTTCTCCTTGATCCGCCAACATTTTTCTTACATTTCTATCTCAGTCGCAGCATATCACTTCGTTTGGATCCATACACATATTTTAGGCGTCCCCAAAACATATGCATTTCAGCCAAAGTCCGTGCTAGTGCGATAAATTCTTCCCATAATGTTATCTCAGTCACAACCAATCACTTCTGCTGGATCCATACACATATTTTAGGCGTCCCCAAAACATATGTACTTCAGCCAACTTCTATGTTAGTGCGATTCGATCAGCCACAATATAATTCTCTTTTCTAAATCCAACTTAGCATCCTTTCAATTGACTTATTGCTTTATTCACTTTGCACAATCACTATCTTCCAGGCTATAATACTTAATATCAGGGACAACTCTCTATCCAAGCATAATATTTTAACATTCGGTCAAGGGTCCAATCTTAGAGCCAATCATATCAAGAGTTCACAATATGCAATTTATTCCTTTCCAAATCCAACAATATTTCTCACCGAGGCAATTCATCTTTTCTAAAAGGTACAATCCGACATCACCAACTATCGATTATCCAAGTCAGGGTATAATTCTATGCAACAGTCAAGGTTAACCCAGCTACCCGACTATAGATACCTATCCAACATTTCCGTCATGAGCAGTCAATTCCATCTCATATAATAATTCACTATTCGATACATACAAATCAAGTCTCATCCCACGATTCCATTTCCCGCTATAGGCCGGCACATAATTCTTAAGGGTCAAACATCTCTAAGGTTCATATTGGAGCATATATATAACATATCACTCTTAGGTCGTACTCATCACCATCTCTCGTTCAATGCCACAAGGTTATTCTATGGGTCGCCAACGGCCATCTATTATTCGGTCCAGTCTCAATGGTCAGCTATATCGACAGCTATACCTAATCATTCAAGTGACTTCCCTAGAGTGGACGGCTACTAGGGATCATGCTAGTTTCTTTCTTAGGGCCAACAAGCAACCGACAGCTCTAAGGAACTCTACCCAAACCTATGGGTATCAACTCAGTCTGAATACTAATCTCTATTGTCGGCTATGCCAACAATTGGTAAGTCCTCAATTGGTCACTAGGGCCAAGTCTATCTATCCAGGGTCTTCCTCAAGGAAATAATTTCCACAGAGGCTCATTCTAGACTTACCCGACGATCGACTAAGATCGATCGATCAATATTACGGTCAATCCCAATCCGACATACGATCTTCATCGTTCTGATAATCCATCAAGTAAATTCTCAATGATCCAAATTTCTTTTCCAATTCCTTTGTACCCACATAAACCCATAAACCAAGGTTAACTATTCAAGGGTCATCGATCCCGATAGTTTTAACATAACTATGGAATCATACTATTTGGTTCGTATGACAGAGTCACACCACTAAGTCGTAAGCCAACAATCTATATCCCAACCAACAATCACTTATACCGATATTATCCAACACGTTTGAAATTTCTTGTTCCCATTCGTTTCTCAATCATCAAACTCTCTTACGGGCATTCTTAAATTTCGTTCCTTTTTCAGCCGTCAAAATCTTAT
This sequence comes from Iris pallida, assembly GCA_029216955.1. Lineage (NCBI taxonomy): Eukaryota > Viridiplantae > Streptophyta > Magnoliopsida > Asparagales > Iridaceae > Iris > Iris pallida. The sequence goes on from JANAVB010025196.1 coordinate 14,037,925, forward strand.
ATAGACATTCTTAAAATTCTCTATCTCAAGGGTCGAGTAGTTCATTCCATTCAATCCGACAATTTATGTGTCAATTAACCATCCTCTACGCAACACAAAGATTCAGGGTTGCTACTTGTTACTTTTCTAGTACAATTCAATTCCTCAATATCCATGCACATATCCAACGACTATCCTTTGGTGATCAAGATGGATTAATATCTATTACACCTTAGGATCAAGGCACAATTTCTAATATTCTTTTGGTTCACCGACAATATTTCTAGAACTTTTAGCTTAGCAATCAATATTGTATTAGCCACAAATAATTTGCATCTAACCAATCGAAATCAACATTCAGATATTCTAAGCCACAGCATTCTCTAGCCAAATCCACTTACCCATAGCATACTAACGGTCTTACTAGTCTGAGTCATCACTCGACTAAACAATTTCTAACCAAGCCACCAGTTACAATTTCCGAAAATCTCGCTACTCAATATAACATCACCGTCAAGGGACACTCGAGTCATCTAACCACAATACATGACTCCCAGCTAAGTCTCGGCACTACCCAATACCCACAGATAGTCTTATTGCTATTCTATGGAAAGGGCCAACATACATCTCGTTCTGAGGTGGTAGAGGCAATATACCACTCAGAAACGAAGCCATCCTTAAACAAAAACCAACTCAATCTATTCCGAACTTTCATGATCTATAATGATCACAGTACTTAACCAACATCTCGGGATCTCAATATCGCAAACCAATATTCTTAGGGTCTCAAAGGTACTAGCCATCACCCCTGAGTCGACTCATCAGTTATGTCGAACTCATCCATCAATTATTTCATTCCCAAATTCTTTTCCAACATCACATGCAATTCTCAACTTGTTGCAGCATACATAGCCATTTCCTTTATTCCTATATTTCCAAACAGCACTTACAATATAGCATACTATGGCATCGAGTCATTGTTGGGTTATTTGTGTCCAAACCAACAACAATCATTCATTTAGGGGCATCACAATGTATATAGACTTATTGTATGGAACATCCAGTGAGCAGCCAAGAGGGTCAACGAACTTTCAAGCACAGATAACATAAGGATGATTACCGAACAACAATAGCATAATCGCGGAAGCAATCTTTGATTTAATCGCGGAAGCAACGTTGAGTGATCGCGGAAGCAACTTTGGTTAATCGCCGATGCAACTTTGATTTGAAATGAATCAAAGAAGAGACCAAGGACGTAAAGCCGTGCTCTGATACCAATTTGTCACGCCCCGATTCGTAGAGTCATTTATTCACATAATTTATCTCTTGGAATCGATCGTCCTCGCTTGGGCGTGATGCCGTACAAGTCTAGAATTGCACTTGTACAAGGCAAAGATGATACATAATTATTAATCTTCAAATAGAAACACATCGCAGCGGCAGAAGCAGACAAATTGAAGTTAATGAGGACAATCTTTCTTATTGAATAGAAGTAAATCACTTCTTTATAGCAGCAAAGGTAAAAGGACAACTTGAAGTCACACAGAGACATATAGAACTTTATTCTCTTTATTGATAATCGAAGAAAAATACAAGACTTATATTGAAGTACAATGATTACAGCACATCTCACTTTACATTGGAAACCAACTGAACAATGCTATACAGCTTACATTTGATACATGGATACATTGGATTACAACTCGATACACTGACTTGGCTTACAATCTCACTGGTACAGCTGATTACAATGTTCCATACATTATGCCCTTTATAAACAGAAGACATCATCTTGTGCAAGGAGAGCTTCTGTATGCCCAACAAATCTTCGATGCCGCGAAACCAATCAAGTCAACTCTTCGTGTGTAGAATATTCCAAGCACGAGCACCTGCCCACACAACGTGGGTCAGCACATCATCTATGTACTGGCGAGCAGAATCCAACCCACTCGTATAAACCAACATTTTAAGTGATCATTTAAGCAAGCATTTCTTAGAGTGATCTTTCTACTTGGGCCTAACATCAGTTTACAATTCATGGGCAATAATCAGAGTGAAGCATGTAAACATATTCTTAGTAGCATTCATGTGGACATATCATTTATCATTCTTGGTGTTATCATGCAAAGGCATCATTGAGGCATACTAGGTGTTATCATGAAAAGGCATCATTGAGGCATCGTTAACATTAACATCTTAAACATGTTCTAACAGTTCTCACTTCAAGCATCACTTAGCATGGATGTTATGTTTTGAGCAATGATTATAGCATGGCATCTTTCTAGCATACTCAATTTAACATGTTAAGCAGGATCTCATACTGAAAGGCTACATACAGCATCATTTACTTATTTGGAACGTATGTACGCAAGTTAAACCAACACGTATATTGAATTATCACATTAAGTGATTTCTTACCGATAGCCGACTCCCTCGTACCTGCATAAAATTCAGGATAATATGATATTCTTTCTCTGCCTGCACCAAACATTCATTAGCATGCATCCTGACTACATGACCACTGGTGATTGTGCACCATATCGACGTGCCATATAGGACTTCATAGGGTATGGGATGTGCCCTTCACCAGGTTGCGAGCCCGAATGAGGATCCCAATACCGTGCTACCAAAGCACCAATTCCTCCTAGGCCGACTCGATCCCACCGCCGCGGGTACCGTTCGAGGAAATCCTTGTATACAAGTACGTCTATGGTCATGCGAATACGTGTCCGACCCGATCGTGTTCGAAGTCGCATGATATAATAATAAGATAAGAAAAAGGCAACAGTTCATCATCTCCTCTTTCCAATATTTCCACCTGTTCACTTGGTGATCTCAATGATCCCAAGCCTCATCATTTCTCATTGCATCAATCATTGCAACATTTCTTATATCATCCCTTCTAAGAGGAACAAAATAACATTTCATTCATACCGATAGGACCTGCATCATTTCATTCATATCCTAGGGACAATATTCTTTCTTTCATTGCTTAGAAGGAAGCAAGCAACAGCAACAGTTATACAGAATATACATGATTCTAGTGTTTCATTCAATTCTTTGTGTTAATAGCATAGCCAGTTCATTACTCATGTATCATTCCCGTAGCATCTCATTACTCAAGTGATTTATTCATTTCATCAAGATTAAGCATAAGAGACATTATCGATTCATTCTCAGGCATCAAGTTACATTAGCAGTTCGAGTGTGATTCAATCAGCAATTCAATATTCATGTCTTATTCATTTCAATAATCCACAACATAGGCATCTCTATTATTCAGCAACTAAGACATAGAACATTTAGGGAAGATTCATAGCATCACATTATTCCATTTATTAAGCATGCAGGAATAAGGAGGAAGGAGGACAGTTCCACTTGCCTGCATAAAAGGGTCTTCCTTCTCAATTCCCGCTAAGTGTAGCTCCACCAGCGAGCCACGTTCCAATACCCATTCCGTCTAGCCAGCTAAGAGAGACTACATCAGTCTCAACTCTCTTGATCTCCAACACAGTCACGGTCCAACATTCTGATCCCATCCAATAAGCCAACCAAATGCCTCGTGCAGAGCGGGGCATTACAATTTACATCTATCTTCCTTGTCTGTCCAATTCCCAATAGTCTGGACGATCAACTTCTCTGAGATTGAGTCGGGCTCTCCTCCGCATCGTATCCTCCTGGGACGCATCACCACCTTCGTCTTACGTGGGTGCTGGTACTGGTGCCGATGGAGTCGTTAGTATCTGTCTATAATAATCTCCATCCAAACCATAGCCTTGGAACCAATCTGTCACCCCCGGCCAATGCGAAGTCCCCTGAGAAGTCTCATGGCCAGCCCACTGGGAAGAACCCTGGCCAGCCCCCTGGGAAGAACTCTGGCCAGCCCACTGAGAAGTCTTCTGGCCAGCCCACTGCGAAAAACCCTGGCCAGCCCACTGGAAAGAACCCTGGCCGGCCCACTGCGAAAAACCCTGGCCAGCCCACTGCGAAGTCTCCTGTCCAGCCCCCTGTGAAGAACCCTGGCCAGCCCACTGGTCGTCAGCTTGCTGAGGCGGGATCTCGCCAGCTTGATGAGGCGGGATCTCGTCAGCTTGCTGAGGCGGACTATCGGGGAACGGCTGGGTGACATGGGGCCTAACCCTGCGGGGAAGTGGTTGACGTTGGCTAATAACGCCTACAGGATAATCTGGCGGAATACGTAGCGAAGGGTTCGGAGGCTCCGGATCCGCTTTCACCCAATCCAGAAAGTTTCTCACTGTCGTTCTCAGGACTTCAGGATCTGGGTTATCATAAGCTTGCTCCAAAGCTGGAACCTAAAATAATAACACTTTATTTTAGTTCTTATGCAAGCTAGAACATTGTAATCTAAAATATTGTAAACTAAAAATAATTACTTACATCAGTTCTTATAATATGTTGATAAATTTCACGCAGACTAGAATCATCAATAGCTCTATGCTCGAAGCGAGGCTCCTGATATATGTAGTGTCTGTTGCTAATAACTGGAGATCCCCACCAAGATCTAAATGCAAAATCCCCGTATACTGTTGCATATACGTAATATGTGAGATGTTATGAGAAAAATGCGACAAATGTGAGATGTTATGAGAAAAATGCGACCAAAATATTAACTTCAAAATAACTTACAGTCCTCCATAGTAGCTATGTTATGAGACAAATGTGAGATGTTATGCGTCTCTAGTCTGGAATTCCAAGCAGGAATTAATTTGCGGGCTCTGACGGTTGCACTTCCTCTACCACGATTGTAGTGAGGCGGGTCTTCGGGTATATGTTGTTTCATACCGAATTGCCGCATAACCCGATCAGCTGGATGATACATTATGTCTCCATGGTATATTATGTAATACCTATGGAGACTTAATGCATATGATGTTTGTTCTATCTCAGAAGGATAAGGATTAACAGAATAATGCACCATTTGAACCTGTTTTTTGACATATAATTATAAGAAAATAAAACATAATATACTAAATAGATATAGAATGGTGACTTTTATTTACCTCTGAGATCTTTAGTGAATCAAATTGGCCTCGATATATCGGGGCAACCGAGTAAACACAATGTGCGGGATCTACCGTATCAGAATGCCACCGTAAAGCGCCCGGAAATACATGTGTGTCGCTACTGATCAAGGAAAGTGGCCTACCGATAGAAAAATGCTCGTAGGACCAAACCTAAAAAATATATAATATAAGGGTGCAAATTTTAAATATGTAACAAAATTTAAATATATACCAAATTCAAACAATTTATCTACCTGAATCAATGTAGCACATCCGTTTAAATTTACCATCAATTTGTCCTTCGAATGGAACTGTACAAAGTCTGACATAGCACTATATAGATATGCCAGCATTGACGCTCCCCACGCATGACTCGTCGGTTCCGTCAGATCATTCAGAAATGATAGAAACCGTAAATTTACCATATCCGATGCGTCGAGAAACAAAAAAGCATTAATAAGGCCTAGCAAATAGGCTCTAGTGCATGCAATGACCTGAACAGAATATGAAAAATATTATATTAACTGAGCTAAATTGATATATAATTTACGTGCACAAATATTAACCACAAATGTAATACTTACCCGTTCCTCATCAACTGATATTTCTTGGTCACCGATACGATCTATGTGCATAAAATTCTGCCGGAGCCATGTATACGACACTAGACCTTTGCCTTTCAATTTTGGTGCCTCCACACCTAGGTAGGTCGCGATCGCTGTCTCACCAGAAAATTGTTCATCAAATATTATAGGTTCACCTGTGATAGGTAAACCTAAAATATTTGCAACATCTTTAAGCACAATAGACATTTCTCCAAAAGGTAGCTGGAACGTATTTCGTCCGGGCCACCAGCGCTCCACTAGACTCAGAATCAAGTCTCTATCGTGACGTAGAAAACGTATTTGGTCAAGGTAATGAAAACCAAATACGTGCAATAAAGCTGTTTGGTCACTAGTCAATTTCCAGAAATCAAGTTGGCCCTCATAGCGCCATGTATTGTGTTCTCTAAGCCGCACTTCCTTTTTATAATCACATAGCTATATATAAAACATACAAACTATATTATTACTAAACATATAAAATAAAAAATTTATTGACTACCACAATTAAACGTATATATACCTCTCCAGTAAATATCAGATTAGATATGTGCGACTCGCGTTGCTGCTTGATCAAGTCTGTAGTTGGCCCCCCTGGTATACGACCATCATTTTAGGTAGCCATCTGTAAAAAATTTATTGACTACCACAATTAAAAGTATATAACCCTAAATTTCGTTGATATTAGACAACTATGAACACTAATTGTAGCTATCAATGAATATTAGAGCTATAGAACATTAATATATCAATGAACATTAGTGTTGTTATTAGTGGTATATATAAAATGACACACAATTAGTGGTTCAAAATTAGTGTTACAATACAAGGATGAACATTAGTGTGTCATTTTATATATACCACTAATAACAACATTAGGTTACAACATCAAGTTATAAACATTAGGTTATCAACATTAGGACAATAAGATACAACATTAGTTAGAACATTAATATATCAATCAAAATTAGTGTTACAATAACAACATTAGGTTATCAACATTAGGTTGTAAGATGTAAAATTTTGAACCGTACTTACATATTTTATAAGAGATCTAAAATATCAACATTAGGTGAACAATAGGATACAAGATCAAAATTAGTGTAACATTAGGTGAGCAATAGGATACAAGATCAAAATTAGTGTGTCATTTTATATACCACTTGTTGGTTATGGTTCAAAATGAGTGTCCTAGAAAAATATGAAAAATATCAATATTAGTGTTTATGATAAAGGATGAATAATAGGATACAAGATCTAAAATATAAATGGTGAACACTAGAATACAAGATCTGGAAAAAAAAAATTACCTCTCAATTTCTTCTTCTTCCTCCTCCTCCTCCTCCTCCTCCTCCTCTTCTTCTTCTTCTTCTTCTTCTTCTTCTTCTCGGCTACACACTCCCCCAACAACTCAAAACTTTACTCTACACCTACCCGGTTTTTTTTTTCTTGTTTTGGAGTCGGGTTTTTTTTTTAAAACATACTATCAGTGAACCGGTTTTTTTTGTTTTGGAGTTGCAGTGAACCGTTTGGGGGGGGGCGAACCGGTCGTAGATCCGACATTGGGTCTGTCGGAATTTGGAGTCGTGCCCAAATTCCGACAGACGGTCTGTCGGAAATTGGGTTTCCCCAATTTCCGACAGACGGTCTGTCGGAATTTGGGTTTCCCCAATTTCCGACAGACGGTCTGTCGGAATTTGGGCACGACTCCAAATTCCGACATACCAACTGTCGGATCTTATCTCTCCCCTAATTTCCCTAACTTTTATCGTTTACAGCAATTATTACTAAAATTTTTATTGTACAGTAAAATTTCTGATTTTAATAACGTGAGAATTACTATTTTTATTTAAAATAATTATTAAACAAGTTTTAATTTAATAAATAGAACTAATACATTAGTTAGGTTACTTATACACAAAATGTCCTTTTTAGTAATAAAAATATTTTTGAAACTAAATAATATTTTATTTACGTAGAAATACCATAACATATTTAATAAATTCTTTTAAATCTAAAACACCATGATTATTACAGTAATCATTTATTTAAAAATAATTTAATTTTAATAATAATTACTAAGGACAGTAATTAAATATTATTCTAAAATTATATTCTAATAGGACTACAGTAATATTAATTACTAATTTAACCATTTCATGCAAAATATTTATTCTAAATAAATTATATCTATAACCCAACAATTTATAATGACATAAATATTACTAGCAATAATAGTCTAACCGTTATTCATTAATTAATGAATTAATCTTACTAACAAATCCTATATTTAAATTAGGAAACTAGCTATCACGAAATTGACAGAGCTTTATTCTGTCAATTATGGTCAGATAGAAATTGGGTTTTCTATCTAATTTCTATTCTGGAAATGAACAGAACCTTCTGATAGAAGATCCTATCGGAAAGTTGAAGAAGGATAACCGAGGGAAGGTCTCGGACTCGGATCGGCATACGAGGGGCTCGAAACGTTGGGAAAACTTCGGACAAGTGCACGGAGATCGTCGAACAGCGAGCACGCGAGGGGGATCGAATGATGGCGAGGGGGTCAGCGGCCGAGCGTGGGGTCATGCGATCGGGCGCGGGGTCGGCTGGTCGGCGGTCGGCCGGGCACGACAAAAACGTCCCAAGAGGGGTGTTGGATCGAGCGAGGCGTGGTGAGGATGGTCGTGGTGCGGTCGGATTTGGGAGATGGTGAAGGTTGAAGAAGATGGGAGAAGTTTTGTGAAGGTTTGAGAAGGAAAACTTCTAGCTGTGAGAGTTTATGAGAGTTTCTGTTTTGTTTGTACCGAGAGAAACGTCGTCAGATCCGGGAGTACGGGTGAGGAGTCGGGATAGTCGGATGACTGGGGTAGTGGGTTTGAACAGGTAGGATTAGTCTATTGGGTTTGGGTTAGCGGGTTTGGATGGGGAACAGGTTGATGGATTAAGGTTATAGGCTAAAACCTTGGGCTTAGCTAGTAGGCTTAATTAAAACTAGCCAAAGGTCAATAATTAAAATAACCATTGCAATCAATTACTTTAATTAATCTTTTAGGAATAAAAAATGTTTTTCCCATATTTTTGACTTAATAATAATAATAATAATAATAATAACAACTAGTTTAAAATTACAATCAACCAATTTAATATAGTAAAACCCATATAGGAGCGTAAAAAGTGCTTCATAAACCAAGTCAAAAGAATAGAGCTTTACGCAAAGTCAAAAAGAATAAACAAGCTACTCTACGCGAGCTACTCTACGCGAGCTACTCTATGCGAGCTACTCTACGCGAGCTGTTTTACGCGGGCTACTTTACGCGAGCTACTTTACGCTGGGGACAGGCTATCAGATCATGCATTTAATGCAAGTCATGATGATTCTGACATAATGATTCGCTGACAGCGTATAACACAGAATTCGAAAAGATTTGATTTACACAGAAACCAACACTGTCATTTAGTGTGTGGACGGGGTTACTTTACGCTCAAAATATGGCTTCTTTTATGTACGAATACTATTTGAGCTTTTTACGCTCAAAGTTGACGTGTGCGTAAAGTTTATTTAGGCTGCTTTTTACGCTCAAGGCTATTTTATCAGCCAATTTACGCGAGAAGTCTATTTTTGGGCTATTTTACGCCTAGTCTACTACTTTACGCTGGAAGTGTATTTTGGGTCATTTTTACGTCCGATTGTTTCTGGCTACATGGGAACGTGGTTTGCCCACGTGGCTTTATGCCACACTTCTCGAGGAATGTGTGTACGTGCTCTCTCTATTTTATTGAGATAGTGGGACACGTGTCACCATGCGTAGAGATCACAACTCTACATGGGACACGTGTCAACGTGCGTAGAGGGTGACTTCCATCGTGGGTGACAGTTACTAGCGTAAAGACAGGATTTTGTTGCTTTTTTACGCACAAAGAGCCAAGTCTATAAATAGACTTATTTTTCATATGAGAGAGAGGGGAAAATACATAGAAATTAGAGCCCAGAGACTTTGATTTTCCAGAGCATTCTTCTTCAACTTTTCTTCTAGAACAGAGTGAAGCAAAGCAGGAAAGCATTCGACCTCGCCATCAGTGCCCAAGTGCGTCGATACCTTTCTGGTGACTTAGTTCTTCCAGCTGTTCATCTTTCAGCAGTACTCTTTATCATCTTCGTATGGTCCAAGGAACAAAGTGATCGCCTTTAGATCAATCTTCCATAGCAATACTTCCCAGAACAATTTGTACTTTTTGTACTTTTTATAGTTTTCTTTCAAAAGCCAATTTTAGGCATTTTGTTAAGTGAAACAAAATGGCGACTCTGCTGGGGACGACCTTCTCCTCCGACGAGAAGGCAATTGCTCAATATGATGATGTGTCGATCGGATCGACAAAGAAGACTCTGGTTGTGCACTTCGACCAGACTGCCTACGAAAAAATGCTCCGAACTGGGGGTAGTACTCGCTGCTCCAATGTTCAGAAATCGCGGAAGGCACGAAAAGTTTGGATTCCCAAATCCAAAGCATCCTCGGATCTCCCTACTATCTCTGAAGGCAAAGAAATCCTTCCTACTCCTGTTGTAGAGGCTCCCGTTTGTGACGAGGCAGTCTCTACTTCGGTGATACGCCATGGGCGTAAAAATCAGTCTCCCGTTTGTAACGTGGCAGACTCTCCAGTTTTACGCTCTGAGCGTAAAAATCAAGTTTTATGTTCTGAGCGTAAAAATCAAGTTTTACGCTCTGAGCGTAAAAATCTGTCACGACCCGCGCCCGCTTTTCGGATACGAGACGTGTCCAAGCCAGCCTACGCCGCAGAGTCGACGGTAGAACGCTGTCAAGCCCGCAAGAAATAATTGCTCAAAGATCACAAAATATAATATTTGCTGCTCATTCACATTTCTAAGTTTATTACAACAGTTACAACATTTATATTTAAAGAAATTACACGATTTTACAATAAAAGAAATTGTTACAACTGCCATCTATTTCTAGGTTGTCCTCAGCATACCCATGTTTTCCCAGTGCTAAGAATGATTGCGGCTAAACCTGAAAAATGTTGGTTTCTAGTCAGGAATGGAACAAGTACACAAACCGACGACAATGCAAAAACACAATAGAATTAACAAGACATGAAAATAACATATGAGATATAAAAACTGGTAGATAACTGATGACATAGCACGATAGAGAAGAAAACAAGGAAAAACTAATAAAAGACATCTATCTAAGTGGTGTGAAATATCTATTTCGACGTGTGAACGGCTAGGGGGTAAATCCGGCACACTGCACGTGTCATGTGCAGTGGCTATTATTCAAGAATAGACTCATGGGATAGTTCTGGGTAGTTCACATGTTTACTATGATATTTCCCCTCCCGACTACTCCGTGTGACGAGCGTGTCAACAAGCAGCAAGATATATGTATAGACATGAAATAAAAAGACTACTATGAATCGGAAAGCAATCAAAAAGTGCACTTGCCTGAATCCTTGCACAAACCGTAGCCACAAGTAGAGGATGAGGGGATGCTGATCTAGAAGCTGTCAACCTATAACACATATCGCACCACGAACCGCGCACGAAAACCATAAATCAATTCTAATGTTCTAGTTCTAAATAGTGGCTAGTTGGGTTACTAATCTAATAATAATTAATTATTTAATAATTCACTTAAAAACCTAATTTAACCTAATAATAATCTGAATATAATCTAAACATGCAAGTTTGGCCATCAAAAGTCGTGTTTCCCAATTTTGGAAACCATGACACGTAAATCGAGACATGCCATGGACTTTTTAGTCAAACGCTGTGAACTCTAGATTTTGAAAGTGCACCTTGGTAGATTTCAGTGCCAAGAGTGCGTTGGAATCCACCGTGCCGCAAAATCACGCTTTGGTCAAAAGATATCGCCGTTATGGCTAATCGAGACCAAAACGGGGATCAACCGATCAGTTCTGAGTTCAACAGAAAAACTAAAATACTGAATTAATGAAATAATTTCTGGAAAAAATATATGTCGTAGCGCTCTGTGTTAGCTTTCCGAAACTTCAAACGGTTCGTGATTTCGATTTCTGTTTCTCCCGGAATCTCGAAAACACCAAAACGTGTCAAGTTTTAGACAACCGACACTCTACGAATTTTCCAGAAATTTAGGTTCAGAAATTACAAAAATAAATTAGATATTCAGAAACTATACCTCAATACGTTTCCAACAAAAAAACGACACGCAAAAATGAGGTCCGAGTTGACGGCAATCGCCTCGGGAAGTCTGAGAATCACCAGGATCAAACTCCAAAAGGAGGAGGCTATAATTAATTAGGGTTTGTGAATATACAATACATATATATAGGAGAGAGATAGAGGCAGTTACTGTAGCAGCGCCGACAGGTGGGCCCCCCCGGGTGGATTATTGGGTAATTATTTATTTAATTCAAAAAATCATTTAAAAATTATTTTAAGTCCAAATAAATCAAAATAAATTGTAGAAAAATCCAAAAAAATTCTACAAAATTCTAGAAAATATTTCTAAGTGTCTAAAATCTAAATAAAATATTTTTAACACAAAATATCATCATGTAACCTCACAGTAAATTTCCAAAGCCTATAAAATATTATTTCTATAGGTTTTAATTATATAAAAATTCCCAAAAATTCTAAAAAAATTCAGAAAAATTCTAATATATTCTAGAAAATATTTTTAGTCATTTAGAGCCCAACTAAAAATATTTGGTCCCGAAATACCCCCGTATGACCTTACAGTAAATCCTGAAAGTCCTAAAAAATAATAAAACCTTAAATATTAAATGCCTACAAATATCCAAAAATTTTAAAAAAATATAAAATAGCTAAATAATACATATATAAGCTATCTAGAGGTCATATGACCTTAATATGGTCATACCCCACCTACAAGCTTTGGCATGACTCACAATGGCCATAAAATTAATCATAAGCAAATAAAATTAAAAAATTAAAAAAAATTGGGAAGTGGGCTTACAAATGTACCCACCTTAGAATAATTTCATCCTCGAAATTCTAAATCATAACTATTCTTAAAATTCAAAAAGAAATTCTACCTTAATCTTAATCTCCTCAATTTAATCACTCAAAATATTTTATAACCTTTTCTAGCCATTTCATAACTCCGAATAATTGAGAACTTCTACCCACCTTTGGTCACACTACGCCATCAAACTAAAAATCTTATAATCTTCTAACTGGTTGCTAACAATCCTACCAACAATTATCGAGGCATATGGTATCTACACTCCTCTCGTACTTATCAAGCAATCCAAAATTTAACAGCAACAAATTTACACAAGTAGCTTAAAAATATTGGTAATTTCTAGTAAGCATGACTATTCGTCGCTCCGAAGTAGGAAGGACAGGAAGATAAGGCAGAATAATCGGGAGCAACTGTGAAATTTCAAGAGCAGTGGAGAGTATCCAATGTTACAGATAGAAAGAAAGTCTATAAACCGTTGACTTATTTGCTAGATTGGGCTACTCTAGTTCAGTCACTTGCTACGTCGAAGAGCCCTTCGTTACTTAGAGTGGCCTACAATCCGTGTATTACAGAAGTCTCGTTCTCAAAATTCTAATTCAAACAAAGTTCTATAATGGAACGAAATTTGAGAAATCAAAATTGTGGTCTTAATGGGTTCTCTATTTGGACAGCAATCGTTGGTTGGATGATCATTGGATTTCAATCTACATTGGCTAGATAGGATCCCAATGATAAAACTATTCCTATTAGATTATGGTGACCTAGAATAGGTTTCAACCCAAGTGGTTGAGCTAGTTGCCCGTCTAGTTGGTTAGCTAGGTCCCTCAAGCCCAAAATGTGCCTTCAGTGACTTTTGTATTTAAGTAGCACATGAGGCCTCAATTGGATGGCACACTAGTGGCATGTTCGTAATGGGCTTCGAGTAGATCACAACCATATATTGGGTCGAAGGAATGGGGTCGTGGTCAAGGCTCTAATGAGGGTTGGAAAGTGTATCGGTACTATGGTGAAAGTTATAACTAGTCCTTTTAACCTGAAAATCGTACCCCAAAAATAGAGTACAAGGGGACGGATTTGAGTGGGACATGATATACCTAGATGAATGTGGACTCGTCTAGATTTTGTATATGAAATTTGTTGGAAGGTAATAGCTGGTCTCATGCTCCGAATATTAATGACACGGCCGGGGACACAAAATGATCTAAATGGAAAGTGGGAGTCCATGGGGCACTAATTATCATTCTAATGGGAAAACTATTCTAATCAATCGGTAATCCTCGTATATTCTAAGAAGGCTTACAGTCTACCCACCTTAGAAACTAAGATATGGTTTTAGGAATAACGAGATTAGAAGAATTCCGAAGTCCGGATGTTATACCTCGACTCTTGTTAATAATGAATAAGGCACGACGTATCGGGATACGGTAGGTATAAGTCAAGTCAAGATTCGTTCCTCATTGAATGGAAATCGAGTGCGTGTGCAATGACACATGGTCGATAAAATAGAGATATACACGTCCATGGTATACAAGAGTTATCGGCGGGGTAACCAATTCTAAGGCGCATCATATGAAAAGTTTTCTAACAAATGAGTCGTAAATTTCTGTTTGTGTCAAACCTGTCAGACTATTGCCACAAGGGCTCTAGTTAAAGCAAGCTTCAACAATTAATTAGAGGCTCACAACAATTGGTCTCTTGAGAATAGATAGTCTCCTGGGTTGGCATTTGGTCAAGGGGAAAGATCCTAATCATTCTCGGACTCCAATGACTAGAAGATCATGATAGTAGGTTTAGGGTCGCAGAGAGGACGAGTAACTTAAGGCAAGGTTCTAGTCACAGGGTTGGCCGATGGTAGCTACACTTGCGTATACAACTATCTTAGCCATAGGAATACTCTGTATCTATCAATCAATTACGAGCTTTCGCCGTTCCAATCAGTGAAAGACAAAACCATAATACAATGATTCTGATTAGATGAAGAGAGAACCAAATGCATCATTGTTGATCAGACCATAATACAATGATTCTGATTAGATAATATGTTAACGGGCGTCCCCAATAAACATATGTCACGAATCAAGCTCGATAAAAGAGTAAGCTTGTAAAAGCTAGGCTGTAATAGCAGTATTGGACAAGATAGTCGAAATACAAGTACGCGAGATTTTTGGAAGGAGAAGATAGTAGTTCGAGTTTTGAGATAATCAAAACCTTACCTGGTGTTCTTACTTATACAGTCTTCCTATAATCTTTCTATCTCTAAGGCCTTGGTCGACTAATGGGTTATGGACTTCTGAGTTCTATTTTCTAAGTAAACCTATTAGTGTCAGTTAATTCCTTGTTAATAGATCACAAGGGCCACAGGATACTAGGTTGGAAGACAGACTACCAAACTTACAGTACTTTCACTATTTTGGCTTTGGATCTTACGGTACACACAGGGCATTTTTCTATAGTATCTTAATCTTGTGATCACGTCAAAAATTATTTTACCAAGAATTATGCCTCGCCCAATTAATCTGGCTGTGGCAAACCCTTGATTCCATGATTCAATTATGATAGGCTATCGGTACTCTACCTTACATTGACACGAGGGTATCTTAAGATCTAAAGAGGTCAACTAGGACATAGTTTTAGCAATGATCCATAACCTACAATTCTTTGAAAGGATTTCAATTCTATGGGTTGTGCCTCGCCAGTGCGCTGCTGGCTGCAGTGAACCCACATTCTCCACTCTCAAACAATTGGCGACAGTACACTGCTGTCTAGTCATCGTAGTCGTTAAAATGCTCCAACTATATTCCTAAGAATGTCAAAGAGCTGCTAGGGATTCAATTTAGTTGACTATGGTAGAAAGCGTAAACACATGCCTGTAAGTCTCAATCCTTAAGGTAAAAGGTTGACCGGGGAAATAACTGACGACAAGGAAAATAAGAACACCCTAACATTTATCTCATATATATATATATATATCTCAAATAGTTGAGGAAAAAACTTTGAATCAATCTATCTCGAGATTCATACAGGAATAACAGAAACAAAAATTATAAATTAACTCCTTATAGTAAAAGAGAATTTAAAACATGCAATTCTAACTTATGATATAAGATTTACATCTAAATAAGAAAATTGAACAATTTATCAAAGTTAACGCCTTAATTCTAGGCAAGTCTAACATACCAAGCGATTAGTATATCCATATTGGATCACATTGTCATATCAAAAGTAAGAGTATACCTATAGGGATCTAGCAAGCTATCTAAATTGCATGGCCTATCTAATAACCTTAACTACCCAACGGTCAATTTGAACAAGGGACTCCTAGTCGTAGTTATTCTCCTAAAGTATTTCAATCCTAATTGTGAATGAGCATTTCCTGAGCGCAGGCTCGCAATAGTACGACTAACGTACCATCACGAGTTCGCAATCTTTTGTAAAATTTGACCTGCATGGGCCACCACAAAATCAAGCTTTACGCCCCGTGAATAAAATTATGTCTCCCGTCTGTGACGTGGTAGACTCCAAAGCTTTACGCCCTGTGCATAAAAATTAGTCTCCCGTCTGAGACGTGGTAGACACACAAAAATTACACTCCACGCGTAAAGGAAAATCCCCCGTCTGTGACGTGGCAGATACTCATGTTTTGCGCTCTACGCGTAAAGGTAAATCTCCTGTCTGTGACAGTGTAGATAAAATTCACAATGATGTTTTTACATCTAAAGTGAATTTACCTGCACGTATGCAGCGTAAAAACATTATTGGTAAAATTTCAGTTCTTCACCAACAGCCTTCTTACACTATTTTACGTAAGATACCAAACCTACAAATTATGCGTAATGCTGATGGAGTTCTTTATGCTAAAAAATCTCAGGATTTCTAAGCGCGTAAAAATGTACAGTTTGGTTCTGCTAATGCAGCCAGTAATCTTCTTTATATACAAGGGACTAAACGTTTTTCTACCCCAAATGTAATAAAGAAGACTACTCCTTCTACTCCTTCTGATTTACGCGAATTGCTAGTACAAAAGCGTAAAAATAGATAATCTCCTGTGACACTCCCCCAAGAAAATTATCATTGTGAGTGTCACCAGATTGTAATCAAATATTGTTGTTCGGCTTCTAAGCGGTCAGTTTTTGATCGATTAAGCTATAATGAGCCTCAGCAACAGGTTGATGACCAAGAACATGAGTTGTTATATGCGTCAGTCAACATGGCATCTCATACCAATAGAGGACGACATCCAAGACGCAACTCGTCCCAGACTCCTGGTCAACAACAGTTCAACAGACTTCTTGATTCTTTTAAAGGAGTATATCAGAATACTCGATCAAGAAGACAAAGACAGTTGCAGAATTCTGATTCAGAAGCTGGGGGTACTCAGTCTTTTGAATTCTAAACTGATAGTGTCGATTCATACCTCTATACCAATCCCTCTGTATCTTCAAGAGAGGTTGAATCCTATACTATTGGAGATGAACCGGAGACATCATCTGCTAATACAGGACAACGTCTCTCTGCCGTTGAGCAATCACTAAAAGACATGCTTACCATGATGCAAAGCATGCACCAAATAATAATGACTCAACAAATTGCTCAGCCGGCAGTAGTAACACTGGTGCAGGTAGCAGCACAAACTCAAGATAGTCAAGGGGTTGATATACCTTTGAATAATCAAGAGCCTGTTGTCAATCAAAATTCTGCATCTCCAGATCCTATCATTCCGGAAGATGTGCCACCTCCAGTGGGGGTCACGGTACATCCAACGACTATTCAATCGAATGTGCTTCCTCAAACTAGTGAAGGTATTCAAGCAGTGCGTTAGCTCAAAGCACAGTTTAAAGTTTTGAAGCACAAGGATCAGCTCCAAAGGTTAGGGATTAAACAACCTTATCCTCCTCATTGGAATGATGTACCCTTTCCTCCAAAATTCAAACCACAATCGATGGTATTATTTGATGGAAAGGTTTCTCCTAGTCAGTATATCAATTACTTTGATATTATGACTGTACATCTACAGAAGAATGATGCTCTTCTCACTCGAGTTTTTATCAGGTGTCTGACGGATTTAGCATACGACCGGTATCATAGTTTACCCGATAATTGCATTTCGTCTTTTGACGAATTTAAAGTTATGTTTCTCTTCCGTTTCTATGAGGAAGGAATGGCCATTAATATGTCCTCTTTAATAGAAATCAAACAAAAGAAGAAGGAAGATACTCGGACGTTCATTGAACGTTTTCGACATGCAACTCTGAAGATGCCTCCTGGTATGCCAGATTCAGCATTGATTGATATATGCAAGATGAATCTGCGACCATCCATTGCGGTCTTTATGGGCTCCCAATTCACATATTGGGCCTCGTTTATTATAGCAGCAGTCTCTGCCGAGACCAATGGTAGGTTGGCTCGTGAACACGGGATGATATTTGCCTCAGAGGACAAAGAAAAGAAAGGCTCTTCTGGTATTAATTTCGGCAATCGTAATGGGAAAGGGAAGGAAACCCTTGTGGTTAATCTTTCAGAACCCAAAACGACGTCGAATAATCAGGAGTCTTCTAAGCCAAAAGAAGAATACTCTTTCGATGACAGTGATATCCCAGGGATATTCCAATATCTGGTAAAAAGTGGCAAACTCCAAATTCCGAAGCCAAAAAGGCCTAATGAGGTGAATCTGACCGACAATCCCAAGTATTGTATCTATCACAGATACATAAATCATCTTACCAAGGCTTGTTATATTTTGAAGAAGAAAATCTAGGAGCTGATAAATGCCAATGCCATCTCTTTAACTAACGACGAGCATACGGTCACAACCAATATGGTTTCTCTTCAATTTGGAGGTTTTTCTCCACAACAAGTTTCGGATGGGATTGTCCCAATTCTAAAGGCGACGATGAAGATTGTGAATGTCCCGCCTGCCAGAGAGTAAAATGAAGGACTTTTGCCTCTTACATTGAAATCTGGTGAAATCATGTGGGTACATCCTGATTTAGTACCTGAAATGGAAAATGAAGGTAAAACTTCAAAATCCAAGAAGGGTAAAAAAGTCAAAATCTGCAACATGATTTTTCAAGTTTTAACCCCAGACCATGATGATTTGGATCATTTATGGGGTGGCATTCCTTTAGAGGATAGACTGAGGGGTTTGAATATATGCCCTCCAAGTTTGGCTCCTCCTACCAAGCTCAAACTTACTCATCAGCAGTGGTTAGCTATGAATAGTGTCATTTTATACAGGGCTCAACAAGTCTTTGCTGCTTATGAGAAAGCTCCTACAGGGATTTTTTTCTCTTATCCCGAATACTCCTCATGTGGCTACAGAGGTTTGTATTTCTCTTTCTCATATAGTTACAGAGATTTCTGCTTCTTCTTCCTCTGTCAAACCATCTATTAAAAGTCCGCTGCCCATTCACTTATATAGTCAGCAATCAGTCCATCTCATAAAAAAGATGGGCTATGACTTTCAAAAGGCAGAGGGTTTAAACTATGATAAAGGAATGCGACTTCCTTTACAAATTCAAAGTCAAAAATCCACTGTTGGATAGGGTTCCGAGCTTCCTCATAAAAATCCTCGCAAGAAGAAGGCTAAGGGAAAGAAGACTAAATCCTGCAATATGGTACTTCCTTCTTCTGAGTCTGAAAAAAAAACCTTTGCTGGTACGAGATCTAGGAAAAAGTACCACAAAGATTATGAGGGATCTTCTAAAAAAACAGAGGATGTTGTTGAAACAATACCAGCACAACCATCTCCTGTTCCTACTAAACCACCTGTGGTTGAAAAGGGGAAACAGAAAGCAGTACGCTTTGACATTCCTTTGAAATCTGCTTCAAATTAAGGAGTGATGATGAAGCCCTACAAATTTGATATTCAAGCCCAGTTAGCCAATACTCCGGCTAGACTCTCTATATTCTAGCTACTTCGTCTTTCTAAAGAAAGCAGGGAGACTTTGAGTGAAGCTTTGCTACAAGCAGACTCATGCTTAGCTCAACTCAAGAGTCCTGACAATACACCAGTGTCGTGTCCACAATGTCATAGCGTGATGGAGGCAATTCCTAACATTACCTTCACACAAAAAGATATGCTGTTGAAGCATAATAAACACGACAGGCCTTTGTGCTACACTGGGTATATTGAATCCACAAAAATTGACAGGATTTATATTGATCCTGGATCTTCTATTAGCATTATTCTTCAGAGTATGCTAAGACCTTTGAGGATTCCTACTAGTGATTTGACATACACTAGTACCACAATAGTTGGTTTCAACTCTGGAAAGAGTAAACCACTTGGGAAGATTCGTCTGAAGATTCAGATTGGTGATCTTCGAACTATGGCGACCTTCTATGCTATCAACTCAGACGTATCCTACAACATCCTTCTTGAAAGATCGTGGATACATGAGCATAACATTGTGCCTTCAACTCTCCACCAATGCTTCAAGTACGTGGATTCCCAAGGGATTGTGAAGACGGAATTCGCAGATATCAACCCTTTTAAAGGTGTTGAAGCTTATTTTTCGGATTTAATCCTCTACAAACAAGAGCATGTGAAGGAGATATCAGATATAGCTGAAGATCGATCACCTGCTGAAGATCAATCTGTCAATGAAGATCCTCCGGAAGAGCAACCTTTGAAGATCAAAGTCAAAGGTCGAATCCAACCCCAACCTATCAATGATCAACCTCTGGTGATCAAGGTCAAAGGAAGAACTCGAGCTTCATTTGAGGAATCAGTGAGTATTCCTGTCAAGAGCCAAGTTTAACCTCTCATGATCAAAGTCAAGGGATGTACTTCTCGTACGAATGATCCAGAACCACCACTGATCATCAACCTTAGCAAGTCTACGCAGAAGAAGGATGATGGTCCGTTAATGATCAATTCGAAGCATAGCAGTCAAATTGTAAATAATATAAATATTGATCATTCTGTACTTTTTAATATCAATAAAGATTTCCTTTTTGAGTATATGGCTGTCAAATTTTTTGAAAGAATGACTTTATCTTCTGATGATCAAAGTCATCAATATAAAGATGACCCAGATACAGAGGAAACTATACATTGACCATAAGGAAAATTCTTTTCCTACTCATGTTGATGTAGGACCTTATGCTCAAAAGTTCCTAACATCTTCTCCCTATCTTCTTCCTATAGCCTCTTCATCACAAGCTTGTGTAACTTTTAGACGTCATGAAGAATCTTGTTTTGTGATTCCGTCTAAAAAGAAAAACGAGCGCCAAATTGTGTTTGGCTTAGCTAGAAATATTCCTGTTATTCAGACAGATGACCTTAGAGATAAAAATAAAGAAAGAATCCGAATTGACAAATATAGTCAACAATCTCTCAAGATTATTCAAAATATGGGATATGATTTAAAAACTATGTCGGGTCTTAATCAAGGTAAGGGTAGACGATTACCATTATGTGGTGATCCGTTTTACCAGAAAACTCGACATGGGTTGGGATATGATCCGTCCCACATATCTAATAAGGATATACAAGAAGAATTCTCTTCTAATTCTTCACAATCCTCAAATTCTGAAGAAATTCAATTCATGGAATCAGATACATCCCACATACATAAAGAAGAATTTTCTTTCAGTTCTTCACCTTATAGAGGAGATTATTATGATGAATCTGAGTGTATCTTCTAAGTTAACATGGTTCAAACTGACGGTGAATCTGAGTCATTTGAGAATGATCCTTGGGCACAGCAAATGGACACTCAATGGGAGCTTCGTTTTGATCAAAGACAGCCACCTACAGAGGATGAGATTGTTCAGATTGACGTTCATGATGGAACTACATCCAAGCCAATATTCATCAGTAAAAACCTTTCTGAAGATGAAAAGGAAGAACTGATAAAACTGATTAAAGAATATATTGATATCTTTGCATGGAGTTATGAGGATATACCGGATTTAGATCCTAAAGTTGCTACTCATAAACTCAATATCCTTCCTAATGCCAAGCCTGTAAAGCAACAACAGCGGCATTTTCGACCAGACATGATGGATGCAATTGAAGCAGAAGTCAAAAAGCTGATTACATGTGGCTTTGTTCGTGAAGAACAACATCCAGACTGGGTTGCCAATATTGTTCCTGTTATGAAGAAGAATGGAAAAGTCCGAGTTTACATAGATTTTTGGAATCTTAATACAGCTTGTCCAAAGGAGAAATTTCTACTTCCGATCACCGATGTCATGATAGACAATACATGCGGTTTTGAACGCACGTCTTTCATGGATGGATTTTCATGATACAATCAAATTAAGAAGCATCTAGGAGATGAGAAGCATACTGCTTTTCGTACACCCCTTGGGGTTTATTGCTATACGGTTATGTCGTTTGGTCTGAAAAATGCCGGTGCCACGTATCAATGGGCTATGAGCAATATCTTCCAAGAACGTCTACAGAAGACAGTTGAATGTTACGTAGATGATATTGCTGTCAAAAGTCGATCAAAATATGATCACATTCAAGACTTGAAGACAGTATTTGAATTAATGCGTCAACATCAACTGAAGATGAACCCCACTAAGTCTTTCTTAGGGGTGTCCAGTAGCAAGTTTTTAGGATTTGTCATCACTTCACAGGGTATCCATGTTGATCCTGATAAAATCAAGGCTATTCTTGAAATGCGTCCTCCACGTAATTTAAAAGAACTCCGCGGCTTCCAGGGTCACATTGCTTATATCAGAAGATTTATATATAATCTCTCTGGGAGATGTCAACCTTTCTTCCGTCTATTAAAGAAAGGTGTATCTTTTGTTTGGGATGAAGCATATCAGAAAGCTTTCAATGACATCAAGCAATACCTTACAAATCCACCTGTTTTGGTACCTCCAGTGGTAGGGAGACCATTTTTGCTATATTTTCGAGCCTTGGATCATTCACTTGGTGCTCTTCTTGCACAAAAAAGTATATGGGTCATGAACAGGCAATTTATTATCTTAGCCGAATGATGGTCGGAGCTGAACACAGATATACTCCTGTAGAAAAGGAATGTTTGGCCTTGGTTTTTGCTGTTCAAAAGATACGACATTATGTGTCAGGACAGACTGTTCATGTCATCTCCAGAATAAATCCTATTCGGGTATTGATGAGAAAACCGAGCATTCTTAATTCCAGGTTAGCTACCTGGGCAATGTTGCTCACTCCTTATGATATGGTTTATGTACCTCAAAAATCAGTGAAGGGTCAAGCATTAGCTGATTTCTTAGCTGCTCACCCTATACCTGAAACATCAAAACTATATGAGGACATTCCAGATGAAGTCGTGGATTGCAACATGACTTTAAAGAATGACATTTGGCAATTATACTTTGATGGAGCATCACGAGTTGGACCTAAAGGCAATATCGTCTCCGAGATAGGAATCGTTTTGGTTTCTCCTGATAAAATAGTCATATACCGTGCTTATTCTCTCAATGAACCATGCTCCAATAATGTCGCAGAATATAATGCTCTGCTGATTGGTCTCCAAGTAGCAAAACAATTGGACATCGAGTTTCTGGAAGCTTATGGAGATTATCAACTGATTGTTAATCAGGTTAGAGGGACGTATGAAGTTAGAAATCCTGACCTCATCCCTTATCACCAAGTGGTAATCGAATTGGTCCTTTCATTCAAAGGATTTTTCATCGAATTTGTACCACGTTCTCAGAATTTGGAAGCTGATGCTCTTGCTAGTTTAGCGACAGATTTAGCTGTTCCAATTCGAAGACAAAATACCATTACTTTATTGGATCGAGACTTATTCTGTGTTAAGAATAATCTGTATATTGAACAGAGTTATACTACAGAATTAAGTTCCCAACAGAGGGATTGGAGAAGTCCATTCATTGATTATGCGGTTCATGGGATTTTACCTGAAGATCCAAAAGAAGCTGCATCAATTAAAAGACGATCATTTCGATTCTATTATGATTCTTCTTTACATATGTTATATCGTCGTTCTTATGACGGACTTTTGCTGCGTTGTCTCTCTGAGAGTGAAGCCAAGCAAACACTCCTGAAGCTCATGATGGTGTTTGTGGTGCCCATCAACCTGGTCCGAAATTACAGGACCGCATTCGAAGAATGGGATATTACTGGCCATCCATGATAGCAGATGTTGTAGATTATGCCAGACGGTGTAAAGCATATCAGATTCATGCTGATTTTATTCATCAACCGTCTGAATTCCTACATCCTACAGCAGCTTCTTGGCCATTCGAAGCTTGGGGCATGGATATCATTGGTCCGATTAACCCTCCTTCTGTCAAGGGACATCGGTTTATCCTAGCTATAACCGATTACTTTTCTAAATGGGCGGAAGCGGTTCCCCTTGTTGAAGTAAAGACGTCCAATGTGGTTAGCTTCATCAAACACTATGTCATTTATCGCTTCGGGATTCCCCGACGGATAATTTATGATAATGGACCATAATTTGCCAGTCAAGCATTTTATCGGTTCTGTGATAAGAATCGGATTCAAAATCTGGCTTCTACAGCTTATAATCCAGCTGCTAACGGTTTAGCCAGAGCCTTTAATAATACAATCATCAAACTTCTTAAAAAGTTTGTCTCTTCTAATAAACATGATTGGAATGACAAACTTGGAGAATGTTTATGGGCCTACCGAATGACAGTCCGAACTCCTACTAGTTTTACAGTATTTTTACTAGTTTACAGATGTGAGGCTGTTCTTCCACTTGAAATCCAGATTCTATCTCTTCGAATAGCCGTTGCTAATGAGCTAACTACAGAGAACAATGATCGTTTACGACTTCAAGAACTTGAAGGATTGGATGAGAAGCGTCTTCAAGCGCAACAGCACATTGAGCTATATCAAGCCCGCATATCTCGAACTTTCAATTGTAAAGTTAAAGAGAGGATATTTAAAGTCGGTGAGTTAGTTCTAGTCGTTCGAAGACCAATGGTGATGACTCATAAGAGCAAAGGGAAATTCCAAGCAAAATGGGAAGGCCCTTATGTCATCGAGTCAGTTTTCTCCAACGGTGCCTATAGGTTATCTAAACCTAATGGAGATTTGCTCATGATGCCGATCAATGGCAAATTCTTGAAGAAATATTATGTTTGATTTTTCTTCTTTATTCCCCAGCTACCAATGTTTGGTTAAGCTGATTACTTGTTTCTTTGAAGAGAATTGTGATCTTTTGTCTTATAAGTTGATTAAAGAAGAGAAATTTATTATTTATCATGTTCTCATGACCTCTGAATAAATATTAAATCTACTTCTTTTCCTATCTATTATGTCTATTTTGACCTCTGAATAGATATTAATCTATTTTTTCTTTAAGTTTTTATGATCTGTCACGTTCATATTACCTCTGATAGTGTCGTGTACTCTAAATAGAAAAAAGAGATTCATTATCTACCATGTCCACATTACCTCTGGATAGATATATTCTATTGAGTTCAGAAAACTTGTCATGTCCATATTACCTCTGATAAGTGTTTTCTCTCTCATATCTATTGTTTAAATCCAAGATAAATGATAGGACCTCAAAACAAATCTTTTATTCATCTTTTTGTAAACATTACAATGGAAATGATAGAAGATTACAAAAAAGCCTTTTGCCTATGGCGGGGCAGAGATATCTTGAAGTAATTTTTGTAGCTCCGCCAGACGCTTGTCACGAGAGCTCAATACTTTCTTGGTAGCTTCAGAGCGTCGAGCTTCAGGAGTGCAAATTTGAGAAATTTCGGCAAAACTGATTATCATATTGTCCTTAGCTTCATCAAGAGTTTTGATGGTAGCCTCAGCTCCGTAGACTTGTTCTTCTAAAATCGAGCTCTGTGTAAGCTGCTGGTCACGGACTAGGATCATATGTTCCCTCTCTGCCTTCAAGCGAGCTAGCTCAGCCTCGACTTCGTAAATTTTATCATTTTGTTCACAAATTCTTATATTTGAAGCTTCATAGGCTCCTCTCTGGCTATCCAGCTCGGGCTTTGCTTTAGCCAAAAAAGCTTTTTCTTTGGCAACTTTTATATTGTGCTCATGGAGGGCTTTATTGAAAGTCGTCTCCTGAGCGAGGTATTCAGCAGTTAAAGCGTCATACTCTTCTTGGATGAGACTTTCAACGGTTTCACTTGACAGCTTAAGATATTCTCTGATGGGCAGTTCAAGTCCCTCCACGATTTTCTCTAATGCTGCTGCTCTCGCCGCATCATTGAACATGGCGACATTTCTGATGGTAAGAGCGATCGCCGCCTTCAAGCTCTCATAATTGAGGCCCTTATTCAGGACCATTTTGATTAGAGCCGCCAAAGTCTTGTAAAAGGTTTCAGTATGAATCTCAACTTAGAGATTCATTTCTACACTTGAACTTGGCGTTGCAGCGATATCTACCAAGTCTCTTCTCTGATGACTAGGAGCAGATGCTGATGCTTCGATAGCAGGCTGAGATGAAGCCATTGTTGTTACTGCTACCAAAGCTAACTGACTCTCAGGAGCCTCAGAAATAGGGTCCTCAACAATTGTTGCTCCAGCCGTCTCTGGAGCTGAAACTACTAGAGTTTCGGTGGCGGTGATAGGTGCGGATGAAATGATATTTGTGGTAGATGACTCAGGTTCTGGCATTGTCTCTTCAGAAACTTGTACAGGATCAGTAGTAATAGCAGAGGATGCTATTATACCTTCCCCAGCAGAGTCGCCATTTTGTTAAGTGAAATAATCCATTTATTAATTAAAATCTGAATTGTCAGTTTTACTGATCGGTACACGATTTTTTTTATTCCTGTACAAATTTACAGTGGAAAATATATTTTCATGTTTGATTTAGGTTATACAAATTATTTTTTGGAAATGCAAATATTCGGATAAACAATTTTCCCACAAAATATGAAAATCTCTCTTCAGAATATGTGGTAAAAAAAATTCCCGGTTATTTTTTAAGTCAATTTTTTTGTTTTATTTTATTTTTTATCTTTTTTTGGGGAAATATTTATATATTATCAAATATGGGAATATAGTTTTCTAAAAAAATTTATTTTAAAAAATAATTTCAGAAAATATAGAATTTAAAAGGTCCCATTATTCTTGCTTAACTCTCCTCTTGTCCATAAAAAAAACCCTAAAATGTTCGAAAACGGTCATCAACTATATATGGATGAGGGCAAATTGTTCAAGTGGTGGATCTATCGGCTAAACTTTTACAGATTGGTAGACTGATCCCCAATGTTGTTCCTCTAGTCAGATGGTCGATCGATGCACTACATCACTCTTAATATCCCTTCACGACCGTAATCTATATATTTATAAGGAGACGTTTGGTACGCGAAATCCTGTACATCAGGAGACTGAAGTTAAAAAGATCATTAGTCCACAAAAAATGGTAGAGGTGTGACTATATATAGTTTAAGTTGTATTGTTCTATTGACTCTGTGAAGGTTTTCGGTTTCCTGTATTAAGTGATCTCATGCAGTGTATCAAGAAAGTTGACCCTAATTATATTCTCCTCCTACCATGCAGATCTCAATAAAATTGATATTCGGCAACTTCTCTCAAAATTAGCTAATCTTGTGGTCAAGATCAAGTAGCTGTACGTAATACTTTAAAGGTTAGACTTCCCCTTATTAATTTAATTCTAGGAGAAGTATTGTAAATGGAACCTGCTCATTTCATTATACACACAATAATGAGAATAAAAAGCAAATGTAGGCAAATTAGAACAAATTACGTCCTTGGAAATGCTTCATATATCATGAATATTAAAGACCTCCAGATTATACTTAAACCTCCAAAATTCTTCACTACGTATTACCCTTTGGTCATTTCATCTATCAGACGTGCTTGTTGGCACGCGCTTCTGCTCGCGCACTGCACGCAGGTGGCGGTTCTGCCGGTCGGACGCGAAGCAGGAGAGGGGGGTGGAAGGGGTGGCACCCCGGACGGACGGGACCGGGCAGCTGGCCGCAGGAGGAGGGAGGGAGAGGAGAGGGCCACTGCTCGTGCACGACGCCATCGGCCGGACGCGGGGCTATAGGGGGGAGCAGTGGGTGGAAGGGTCGGCACCCCGGACGGACTGGGCCAGGCATCTGGTCGCTGATGGAGGATGGAAGAGGAGAGGGCCGCCGCTCGCTGCCGTACGCGAGCACAGGCGCGTGCAGAAGCACGAGCCAAGAGGCTTTTTGGTAAGGATTGGAAGTGTTTCAGATAAACATTAATGACATAGATAATAATTAGACACACTAAGCAAGAAGTGGGCACTACGTTGGAGACATAAAGCTGACGAAAAACAGATTTTATATATATATATATATATATATATATATATATATATATATATATATATATATATTGAAGCAAAGGGTACTTTATTGGATATTATAAATTATACATCATACATTCATACATAGCAATCACCATAGGCTTTTAACCCTCGAGACATCTGATATCATAATCAATATTATGCATGATGCCATTCATTGTTGTCTCCACGCCTTCAAATATACATCTATTCCGCTCCCTCCACGCATGCCACATAACTGTCAGTAGTTTGATTCTTGCTCTGTGGAATATATGTTGTACGCTACCTCTTAGAGCTGCATCCTTGGCAAAGACGACTTGGATATCCGCTGAGATAGTACCCTGCTGATACTTGCTCCAGATGCGCCCAACAGTTTGGCATTAGAAGAATATATGGTCTCGCATCTCCCTCTCTCTTCCACACAGGACACAGTGTAGATTGGGAATACGGATGCCGAAGCGTGCCATTCTATCCCGAGTCAGTAGTCTGTTTCTGATAGTTTTATATGCACATAGCCGCATTTTTGTGGCTACATTTTTGGTCCATATCAATTCCGCCCAGCTCTCCTTGTCGAAGTGTGGTCGAAGTCGTTCGTACGCAATTCGGCTAGAGAACGCACCATTTCCGGATCCCTCCCATGCCCAGCAGTTATCCGCTTCATCTTGTACAATGTGTATGTTGTTAATCTCATCCGCGAACCAATGAGCAACTTGTTGACCCTCTGTGTTCCACTCCCGATCGTTTATTATGACGTACAGCCCCTCCCTACTCCCCATTATTTCATATGTTGGCCAGCCCAATCGATTGATCAAGCGCTTTTGATTCATCTACGTATTGAGCCACAGGCTAGTGGAACGCCCATTGTGTATCTCCCGCACCACATTCTCCTTCAGCCGCGGTCGGATACGCAAGATGTTCTTAATTGTTCTAGAGAAATTGCTATCTATATCTTTTATCCAAAAATTGTTGTTTTTGAGGTACCTGTTTCGAGTCCATATTACCCATTTGGAGCGCCCCTCAAGAAGTCTCCATGCAAGCTTGATTGTAGCAACTTCTCGTAGGACTCGCAAGGATGGAAGTCCAACTCCTCCTTCGTCTTTGGTCTAACATAGTTCCTCTCAATTAATGGCATACAGCCCACCTCTCTATATAAAGTTGGTATATTGTTTTTCTATCCTCTGGATAGTGATTGTGGGCATGTATAGTGCCTGTAGCCAGTACGCAGTAATGGCAGTAATGACTGAGCGAACCAGTTCCAGTCGCCCTCCAACAGCATCTATGATTGCCATCCTTCCAGTATAGTCTGAGAGTATTATACTAATCCTTGACAGTATGTATCTCGGACATAGTTGAATGATAGTGGCAATCCGAGGTATCGGACTGGGAGTTCGCCACACTCAATGCCAAGTAGCCGAGCAAAGGCATCCTTCTGTAGACATTCTTTGTTAAAGTAAATTTGGCTCTTGTCCTTATTTAAGTATAGGCCCGACACATAATCGAACTCCTCTTGAACTTTATTCAACGCCATAATCCCTGTCACCGAGGGCTCTAAGAAGAGCAGTAAGTCGTCTACGTAAATAAGATGGGTCACCCATGGCATAACCCACTTATATAGTGGGACGATCTGTTTCTGGTGAACCGCAATATCCATCATGCACGTATAATACTCCATGACGATAGTAAAAAGATACGGGGATAATGGATCACCCTGCCAAAGTCATCGACTGCTGCCAAAGTAGCCATAAGGTTGTCCTTTGATAAGGATGGAGAATGTCGGTGTCGTGATGCATGTCCTGATACAATCCACCCACCAACTTGAGAAGCCCATGCTGAGAAGGACAGCGCACACGAAGTCTCTGTTCACCGTGTCGTATGCTTTGCGCAGATCAAGTTTTATGCAACTTTTTCTTCCTCCTTTTTTTGTTGAACTCCCATATCATTTCATGTGCCAGTAGGCAGTTCTCAGCAATTGATCTTCCTTTGATGAATGCAGTTTGATTGTCTGAGATAAGCTACTGCATGAACGGTTGCATCCTCTTGCACATAACTTGAGTCATTATTTTGTAGAGGAAGTTACAATAAGAAATAGGTCAATAATCGCCCAAGTCAGTAGCCCCATCTTTTTTTGGAATCAGTGTAAGGAATGTATGGTTCATTTCTTTGATGAGCTTGCTAGTCTAGAAGAAATCACTAACCATTTGATGTACCTGAGTCTTCATGCGAGTCCAGTGCTTCTTAAAGAACGCAGCGTTAAATCCATCTGGCCCCGGAACTTTGTTAGGGTCGCTTCTTTAATACTGCTTTCTACCTCTTCCAGAGTGACCGGTTTACTTAGGACGTCGTTGCCCTCCTCCGCAACTATACGCTTGTAGATTAGATTAGGAAAATCAGTTGTGTAGTGGTTTTGATTATACAACTCACTGTAGTAGTTCACCGTAGCCTGTTCTATATCTTTGTCCTCCACCAGTGGACGCCCGTTAGCATCCGACGTGTATAACATAGGCTGGTTCCATATATATATATAACTTGATAGAATTTGAAGTGTCCTAAGATTTTGTTTCAAATATCCTTAAGATAGGAAAATTACAAATGTTTGCTTGTCCTATCGTCGACAAATTAAACCTTCCATCATTCTTGATCCTGTGGGTGTGCTCAGAAGACCTTAGTTCACATAGGGTCGAGAATCACCAACCACTTCTTTTTCTCGACCTGTTTATCAAGTAAATAATTAAAACATGCATTAATACATATAAATCAGTATTTTTTTTCAATGTCTGGCGTAACGGACATAAATTTGTGCGTATTGGTCATATAAATCAATATCAAACAAAACAATTAATGCATAACCTGTAGGGTGTGGCTATACGCACCCCATGACTTTCTAAGCACATCCTATATAACTTAAGTTAAACATTAGATTAATGTTAAAAGACTCATATATCCATTTGACCTTTCTATCATACCCCACTATCATCCTTCTTCTTCCTTCTTTCATTTTCACATTCTTCTCTAACCCAACCCCAAAATCCTAGAAAAATTCTACTTTGAAATTGTGAAGAAGGCATCATGGAGGAAGGAAGTCCAGTTCAAAGACACAATCCTTCTTTCTCGGTTTGAAGCACTGTATGTGAATTGTTGAACAAAAAAAAATGCGATAAGCACGATCAACACAGGTTGAACGGAACACTGTCTGCTTGACCTGTGTCGGCCAAACATATATAGGGTAGTTCGACCTGTAATGGTCGAACAGTAGAGCTTTGTCCGACTAGTTGTGGTCGAACATTGTGTTTTTTCATTTAATTTTTCATTTGACCAGCTTTGGTCGAACGTTAGCAAAGAAGTTCGACTGTCGTGGGTCGAACTCCAGTCCGAGCGCTCGGCAAATCAGGCTCGAACAGAACCGTGAAAACCCAAAAAAAAATCGAAATTTATTTCATTTTCACACGATTGAAGGGATTCGAAAAAGCCTACCAGTGATCCTAAGCGAAAAACCGTAGCAGTGATCTTGGGATTGGTCTTGGGAGCAGAGGAGATCTGAGAGGAGAGGGGGCCCGTCGGTTGGAGAGAGGAGAGTAGAAATGTTAGAATGATTTAGGGTGTGCTTAGGAATGATAGATAGGTTATAGTTTAGAATAGAAAAGAATATTTTGGTCATTTGATGAGACGTACTTAGCATTTATGCTAATTTTAATCAATTAAAATGTGATGTACTTAGTACTTGGGGTATGCTAAGTAAGTCATGGGGTGCGTATAGCCGCACCCTAACCTGTATGAAGATCCAACATAGCCACGAGTACCCTTCTTGGTCTTCTGGACTTCTTATGTAGGCGAGCTAAATTCGATTGCTGCAAAAAAAAATATAAAAAAAATCTACAAGAAAATTGGTTTATAGTGACAACAAACTAAGTCGATCGTCAGTTCCGATATAGGAGAAAATGGCAGTAACCTCAGTGTAATAAGTGATCGATCGGTGAAGAAAATAGCTATAAGATCAGCTCTATTCATGCTTCCCATTAAATTAAGCACGTACTCACATGGTTGCCAGCACCAATCCGCATGGTTGACCTTGATTCAAGTTCCCATTCTAGTTTAGATTGAGATCTGTGAATCTTCACGTATGTTAACGAAGAAGTAACATTATTCGCGCCACACTCCTTGCTCTTGTCACTAGAGCAACACACATGCAAATTGGCCTATAAATACACCTTTAGCCAAACCAAACTAAAACATCATCTCGGGGTCATTAATTACCAATGGCTCGATCAACTTCTTCTTCCTCTCTTCTCCTTTTCCTCTGTGTTGCTATTGCTGTCATGGCCATCGTGGCTGATGCCAAGGTGAAATGCCATGACAAGAAAGGATTTCCTCTGTGTGGTGGCTACGAGTTCGTGTGCCCTAACAATTGCCCCAAATGCTTCGTCGACTGCGAACTATGCCGTCCAGTTTGCAGTAAGCATGCACAACCTAATAATATCGTCCGATATCGTTGCGTAAAGTTTTATTTTATTTTATATTAGTATTAGTTTTTTTTTTTTTTTTGAGATGCCTTTATGTATTGAATTTTGTACATGCTGAGTTGCATATATTTTTGGTCCACTATTTCCAACTCCAAAAATTGTTATAAATGGAAGAAATAATATGTTCATGTGATCTTCCGCCACTCAGTCAGGATCTTATCTCTCTTCCTGCGGTACCCACAAGGATCGACTATATTAATATTAGTTAGTGATCATGACTCTTCCTCGTATCATAAATAGTTGGTACTTGCATGAATATCCATATTTTGTCTAATGTGGATCGAGGAGGTTTCCTCAAGTCATGCACTTGACCAATTTAACAGTACAACCATTAATTACTATGCAGGTTGTGACAAGCCTGGTGGTGTGTGCCAAGATCCCCGCTTCGTTGGTGGAGATGGTATCACCTTCTACTTCCACGGCAAGAAGGGTCACGACTTCTGCCTCCTCTCCGACTCCGACCTCCACATCAACGCCCACTTCATCGGCAAGCGCGATCCCTCGATGACCCGGGACTTCACCTGGGTGCAGTCCGTCGCCATCCTCTTCGGTGAACACCAGCTCTACATCGGCGCCCAGAAGACCGCGACGTGGGACGATGTCGTCGACCGTCTCGAAATCAGCTACGACGGCGAGTCGATCATCCTCCCAACTGACGAAGGAAGCAGCTGGAAGTCCACGACCACGCCTGCCCTGTCCGTCTCCCGGTCCAGCGGAACCAATTCGATCACCGTCGAGGTCGAGGAGAGGTTCAAGATCGAAGCCAACGTGGTGCCGATAACCGAGGAAGAGTCTCGCGTGCACAACTACGGGATCACCGACGACGACTGCTTCGCCCATCTCGAGCTAGGGTTCAAGTTCAGCTCGCTGACGCAGGACGTGCATGGGGTGTTGGGACAAACCTACCGCGAAGGGTACGTTAGCAGGGTGAAGATGCCCTCCGACATGCCAATCATGGGAGGGTTCTACCAGTACAAGACTACCGACTTGTACACGCCGGACTGTCCCGTGACGAGGTTCGGCCGTACCGTCTCCGGCATCGCCATGGTCTTCGAGCCGGCCAGTGTTATCTGTGCCAGCGGGAAGAAAGGCCGTGGCATTGTGTGCAAGAAGTGAGGGCATGCACACTTCTAACGTGTGTTTGTGATCATATTACAATAAGAACAAATCAACGAGATTTGATTGATCTGAAGAATTAAAAATATTATGTATTTGTAATGGTTGTCATTGAATAATAACTAATAATTAACCCACAGCCTTCACAAAACTATCAAATTAGATGATTGCTAAAAGCACTAAACATTTTAGTCAGGACAATCCAATTTTTTTTTGTTTTATTTACAAATTTGTCATCGAAAAAATTAACTCGGGATGTCAAATTTTTTTAGAACTGTCAATCTTGTTGACAGTCCTCGAAGAAGACGACGAGGAGGCCAAGGGAGGAGCGAGAGGGAGGA
This sequence comes from Iris pallida, assembly GCA_029216955.1. Classification (NCBI taxonomy): domain Eukaryota; kingdom Viridiplantae; phylum Streptophyta; class Magnoliopsida; order Asparagales; family Iridaceae; genus Iris; species Iris pallida. Next base: position 14,071,744 of record JANAVB010025196.1, read on the forward strand.
GGAGGCCGCTGCTTCTCCCACGTCGCCGTTGCTTCTCCTCCGTGGCTGTAGGACCCTCTTCCCCACCGTCATTGCTTCTCTCCCACCCTCTCCTCCTCCACGGTTGCAGCAACCCCCCCTAACAACTGGTGGACAGACGTCGAGGAGGAGGCCGGAGGGGGTGGGGGCGGAGGAGCAGGAGGAGGAAGAGAGGGGGGCAGGAGAGGAGGAGGAGGTGGAGAGGGTGGGCAGCCTTAAGCAATTTTTGGGCTAGCCAGAGTAAACTTTTCTCCAAACTGGACTAACACCAAAATTTGGGCCGCCATATGCAATTTATGTAGTGCCTTTAACAAAAATATAAAATTATGGTGCAAATGCTGTGGATTAAAAAAAACCCACTAAGAGCATCACCAACCCTATTGTGAGTTTAGAAAAAATGGTTGCCACATAGGAATGACAAACTTTCATTCCAAAAATTCTTCTCCAATGCAAATGTAGAATAAAACATGAAGTTGACATGGCAAGGTGAATGTGAAGTTGGTTGTCTAGATCTAGACAATGCACTTCACAATGACTTTGTCTCCACATCATCAATTATGAATAGAAATATTTATAAAAAAGTTGAAGAAGTGGAAGAGTTGCCTTGGAAGTTGGAAAAAAATACTTTTTATTGTCTCCTCACTACTTTTGCATTGGAGAGAGTTTTTATATCTCATTGTCTTTTGAGATATAGTTTTGCCACATAAACAAGATATTGTCTTGTGACTCATGCCACATAGGAGCCACCTAAGACTCACAACACTTAACAAGACAATAGGGTTGGAGATGCCCTAAGTTGAATTCTTATTGATTCGCAAAAAAATATCAACGTGTAATGTGAAACAAAAAAAATCTAATCAAAGGGACCCCTTCTTAGTCTGCCACGATAGTTCCCCTCTGCCATTCATCCTGCTCTGTATGAGTACCCATTTCAATCTTCCTTAATCCTGCTCAGAATTTAATCATTCTTCCTTCCTCCTTCGAAGTTCTCAATTCATGACGTCTTCTTATCCACCTTCGTACGACGAGGTGCATGAAAAACGCAACACTCTTCTTTCCTCATCTCCAGTGGCGACAATGTGAAACAAAGTTCTCCATTCCACAATCCTCAGGCTGATTGGAATCACATCCTGCTCTTCAAGCCATTATGCCGAATGTAGTATCCTACTCACATTATTAATTGTGTCGACCATACCTAAAATTTGGAAGACAAAAGGTGACCTAAAGATTGCTGAGTACTATGAAGGATCCTATTATGCAAAATTTGAGCATATGGATGACCTTGTGTATGTCTTCGACAATGGCACTTGGAAAATCAACAAGCATCTCCTAATCCTTGAACATTGTCTACCCAATAAACTCCCAGCTGAATATTCTTTTACTAATACAAGCTTTTAGATCCAGTTTCATGGATTGCTAGTTAACTTGCTTACTATCGATCGACTTCATCACTTCTATTGCAGCCATGATTCGACATTACTTTATTGTTTGGGTCTTGACAGTCTCATTCCTATAATTTACTCTTCGAGAATCTAAACTTAGACGATGGTAACTTGCGCCAGGTTGTTAGTAGGCTTGCAAAGTACTATATTCTGTTGTTGGCCAATTTACTTACTATTAGTTATTGTTTAGTTTTTTTTTATAACATTCAATTTGAAATTCATCTGCTTGAGATTGTAAAATAAATACTTGCATATACAAGTATGTATCCTATACACAGGGTACAAGTTCAATGACAAATTCATATGTTCCAAGTGTTTTAGATAAAATTCATTACTACTTTTTACAAAAATAGACCACCCTCTTCTGTTTGTAGGTGATAAGGGAACTGATCCAAGAACATCCTTCATAGAATATAGGGGTTGGTTCGCCGTTGGCTGCTTATCTTATATTTTCTCCTTTATGGTGATGTTTGTTTCTTGTACTGCTAGTTTTTGTCAGCAGGGGACATGTTTACTTAATTGTAAGCAAGAGAAGTGAACTTAGAAAGCGAGACTAATCCTCTTTATATGTAAAGTATGATACAAGTTAGGAATTGTTGGCCCATTCAGTCATGGTCGAACCGATTTCGATAATAGACTTAAAACTCCGAACTCGATATGAAAAGATACAGAAGATCGCAGATTTCGTCCCAACTGATTTTATTTTATTCTGTATTTTCTCTTTATTGAGTCTAGAAAATTGTGCGTCGGGATCACTGGCATTTAAAAGATTATCCTGAACCAAAACAAACCTATCTTTGATCCCAAGCCAAACCAACATTCAAAGTCTACCTAAACCGAAAAGACCCTGAAACCCTAGCAATCAAACTCGAGCCGAGGTTTTTCCGATCTCGGACCGAACTCGGTCCCCTAGGATCGCTCCTGGTCAGCAACATTTTTCTATTCTTTTGGATCTGCAACGTTCAAAATTATGAACGTTAGCCTACCGAGTTCTGCCCGAAGTCTGTCCTAGAAAATCTTATAAAAAGAAGAATTTTCCATTTCTACTCACTCATTCGTTCTTTATCTTCTCTATCTATTCCAAAGCTTTCTATTTACTTAAAGAGCTTCAATCTTCAAATCTCCAAGACAACTCCCATTCTTCTAAGTGCCAGTGGTTTCCGATTAGGAGTATTCAAGTTGTACAAGCTTGGTATATAAAAGCTTTTCTCAGAAAGGTGTTTGAAGTTTGTTCGTGAGTTTCGAATAAAAATACGACGATGTTGAAGTTGGCGTGTTCTTCGGAGCAAAGCACGCGGTGTAATCTCTATTCAAAATAGTGGATTATAGCGAGTAAGAGTTCTCGCGAACTGGACTGGTCCTCTCAGAAAAAAAACCAGTATAAATCTTGGTGTCTACCTATTGCTTTATTGCCTCCACTTACTTATTGCTTTACTTCGTTGCATTTAAGTTTATTTATATATTTGCTTCACCTACTTAGTTTTTAATTGGTAAATATTTTCCGCTGCACTCTATTCACCCTCCCTCTAGAGGTGCCATAGATCCTACAATTGGTATCAGAGCACACGGTTTCTCTCTAGTTGGATTAAAACTCCTTGAAATATGGTCTCCTTATATCCAAACAATGGTGGAGGCCAATCAACAAATAGGCCATCCCTATTTAATGACACAAATTACATGTACTGGAAGACACATATGAGCTTTTACCTCAAGTCTCTAGATTTCGATTTATGGTCGATTTTCATGAATGGTTACAAGAAACCACTACCTATTATGGTAGAGGGTAATCTAGTTGAAAAACCATTTGATAGATATACCGACAATGAAAAGAAACAAGCTAGTCTTGATGCAGAAGCTATTAATGCTTTATTTTGTGCTGTAGACAAAACTGAGCTAAATAGAGTTTCAACATATGTCACGTCTCACGAGATTTGGAAACTTCTTGAGGTCACTCATGAAGGCACTTCACATATGAAGGAGTCCAAAATCTCACGACTAACATAAGAGTATGAGGCCTTCAAAATGAAGTCTAATGTGACAATTACAAATATGTTTACTCGATTTCTAGATATTGTTAATCCTCTATCTTTCCTTGGAAAATAATACAACAATCATGGGAATATTCAGAAGGTACTTCGCGGGTTAACCAAGAACTGGAATCCTAAAACGACGACCATTATTGAAGAAAATGATCTCACAACGATGACTCTTGAAACCCTTATGGGAAAGCTTATGACGCATGAGCTAGACCTTAAAGATTTCGAAGAGTTAGCACTAAAAGAGAAGGCGATAGCATTCAAAGCTAATTACAAAATAGCCTTTGATGACGAAAGTGAGACTGACAGCCCAGACAACGAGCAGATGGCCCTTATGACAAAGAACTTCAGAATATTCCTCAGATATGAGAAGTCAAATAAGAAGAAGAAAGATTCCAGAGACGATGAAGAACCGATCTGCTTTAGCTGTAAAAGAATAGGTCACATCAAGAAAGATTGTCCTATTATAAGAAAGGGAAGCAGGCATGATCAATCAAGTCAGAGAAGGACTTCGACTAGAAACTATGCTAACACTAGCATCTGGTATGAAAGCGAAGCTAGTGACTCTGAAGAAGAATAGAAGCCTCGCAACACAGCAAACCTTTGCTTTATGGCTACAGATGCTAAGTTAATATTGAACCCTCTCTATGAAGAATTTACTTTTCATGAACTGTCTGATGCTTTTACTAATCTGCTAGAAGATTAGAGGAAAATGATGAATTTGTACAAAAGTGCTAAGAATGGGCTAAAATTTGTACAATCTGAGTTTTCTAGGCAATCTCAAATGTTAGAAGATATTAGAGATTCTTCTAGTGACACAAATAAGATTACTTCTTTAAAGTTAAGCTTACGTGACACTCTTGAAAAGCTTGAGAAAGCTAATCAAAAAAATGTAAAACTTAATGATCTCTATGTACTAGAGAAAAAAAATACAATATTGCTACTCAGAGAATAGATGCACTCACGACCAAATACAGTGAAGCCTGTAACGTCTCTAAAAAGTTAGAGATTAAGCTGGACAAACAGGTTGTCAAACCTATAGCTCAAGTGAACACAAGTCACAAGTTTAAGAACAAACACAATACGACCAACACTGCTAGAACTGTCAAAAGTCATGCATATATGTATACTTTTTTACACAATAAAAAACACACTTCTTCAAAATCACATGTACATGATCTTCGAATTACACCTAGCACTAACACTTCTGCTATATGTCACTATTGTGGTATAAAATGACATGTATCACACCAATGTAAGATTAAAAAGCTAGTAGATTTGAATGTGTATGTATGGTTCCAAAAGCTAACAAATCAGGACCGTCAAGAAAGTGGGTACCAAAGGTTACATCTTCAACTTGTGTTGTAGGTGGACCTTCCTCCTCCCACTAGAAGCAAGTAGATTCTCGATAGTGCTTGTTCCAGACATGACAGGTGATAACACATTGTTCGCAACTCTATCGATGAAGAAAGAAGACTATGTCTCCTTTGGGAACAACCTGAAAGGACATATTATTGGAATTGGCGACATAGGTACTTCTCCCTCATAAATTATTAAAGATGTATGTTTAGTAATAGAATTAAAACATAACCTGCTAAGTATTAGTCAACTGACTGATCATGGTTATGAAATTAATTTTGTGAAAGTTAAATATTTTGTTTACGATAAAACTTCTTAAAAAACTTCATTTGAGGGAATAAGAGAGGACAATATATATGTACTATATCTGTCAGAAAAGAGTAATAATACAGAAAAGTGTCTGTTCACAACTCAAAACGAAAGCTGGGTATGGCATATGCGTGTTGGACATGCGAACATAGATACTATTATAAGATTGTCCACCAAAAATCTGGTAAGAGGCTTACCTGATATTACATTCAAGAAAGATATTGTCTGTGCCGAATGTGAAAAGAACAATGCATCTAGATCATCTATCAAATCAATAAATATTGTAAGTACCTCTAAACCACTGCAATTATTATATATGGACTTGTTTGGACCAAGTAGAGTCGCCAATCTTGGCGGTAAGCTATATGCTTACATAATAGTTGATGATTATTCACGGTATACTTGAGTTTACTTTCTTGCAAATAAAAATAAGGCCTTTTTTGAATTTGTATCCTTTTGTAAAAAGGTACAAAATGAGAAATGATTCATGATTACTCGGATACGAAGTGATCATGGAGGAGAATTTGATTATTACATGAATTCTCTTGCCCCAGAACTCCTCAACAGAATGGTGTTGTGGAGAGGAAGAATATAACTCTTGGCGATATGGCCAGAGTTATGCTAAACCAGCACAATCTTTCAAAATATTTTTGGACAGAAGCTATTATACAGCTTGCCATGTTTTGAATAGAGTTATTATTAGACCAATCTCTAGAAAAACTCCATATGAATTGTGGTTTAATAGAAATCCTAACATCAGCTATTTTAAGGTCTTTGATTGCAGATGTTTCATCTTGAACACAAAAGACAACTTGGGAAAATTTGATGAAAAAGCTGATGAGGGCATATTCTTGGGGTATGCTGCAAAGAGCAAATGATATAGAGTATTCAACAAGAGATTACTGGTTGTTGAAGAGTCAATAAATGTCACATTCGACGAGCTGAATAGTCAACGCAACGACGATAGTGACAATAAAGAAGAGAAAACTTTCTCCAACAGAACATCAAAAGATACACCATCATCATCCTACCTAGAGAGTATGTCGAAACGATTGCAGTTTACGCCAGATCAACCAGAAGAACTGGTAATAGGTGATGTATCAAGAGATGTAAGTACTCGTTCAAGCACAAGAGAGATAGTTGCTAATGTTGTATTTATTTCCAAAATAGAAACTAAAAATATTTTAGAAGCTTTTAATGATGAATTTTGGATTTCTGCAATGCAATAGGAACTAAACCAATTTGAATGGAATCAAGTTTGGAAACTTGTTCCCAGACCTTTTGATCATCCGATCATTGGTACCAAGTAGGTATTCCGAAATAAGTTAGATGATAATTGTCAATCACACATAACAAAGCACGTCTAGTAGCTCAAGGCTATAATCAAGAAGGAGGCATTGACTATGATGAGATGTATGCTCCAGTTACTAGACTAGAGTCCATTCATATGATTGGTGATTCTGCAAGTTTTCATGGTTTCAAACTTTTTCAAATGGATGTCAAAAGTGCTTTTTAAAATGATTTTATAAAAGAAGAAGTTTTTGTAAAACCACCTCCTAGCTTCGAAGATTTCAAAAATCCTGATCACGTATTCAAGCTTCACAAGGCTCTCTACGGTCTCAAACAAGCACCTCGTGCATAGTATGAGCACCTTAGTTCCTTCTTGCTTGAACACGATTTTTCAAATGCGAAGGTTGATTATACTCTCTTTATTAAATCTCTAGATAAAAATATTTTATTAGTGCAAATATACGTAGATGACATAATTTTTGGATCAACTAATGAGATGTTATGTAACGAGTTTGCTAAGTGTATGCAGAGTGAATTCGAAATAAGCATGATGGGAGAACTAACATTCTTTCTCGGGATACAAATCAAACAAAGTTCACAAGGTATATTCATCAATCAGGCAAAGTATACAAAAGACTAGCTAAAAAAATTTGACATGGATAACGCCAAACCTATTGACACACCTATGGAAACGTCTACAAAGCTTGATATAGGTGAAAGGGGTACATCCACTAACGTATGTAAGTATAAAGGTATGATTGGTAGTTTACTATACTTAACTTCTAGTCGACCTGATATTATGTTTTCTGTATGCTTATGTGCTATATATCAGGCTTGTCCTAAAGAATCACATGTGAGCACCGTTAAGCGTATTCTGTCATACCTTAAAGGAACTTTGACGACTGGTCTTTGGTATCCCAAAACCGATTCGTTTGACCTGATAGGTTACTCGGACGCGAATTTTGTCGGATGCAAAGTCGATCGTAAAAGTACCAGCGGCACATGTCATTTTCTAGGAAAGTCATTGGTCTCCTGGTTTTCTAAGAAACAAAATTCTGTTGCATTATCAACAACCGAGATTGAATATTTAGCCTCATGACGTTATTGTGCTCAAATTTGTGGATAAAACAAATTTTGAAAGACTATTGTAGCTCCCCTTCCCGGAAATTTTTTTGAATTATTTTTTTCTATTATTTATTTGAATTAAATCGTGATTTTTAGGATTTTATAGGTAATTAATTAGTTAATTATTACGGTAGATGACTTAAGTCTTTGTGGAGTGATGGAGCACAAATCGACTAGGAATTGTGGCACGGGAGATGTACCAGTGTGCCTTGACTAGTGTACTAGCCATGCCAGGAGAAACCTAGCCATAGGGATGTCCGAACTAAAAAACCAGATCAAGTTGCGACTTAACCCTTACCGAAGTTTATTATTTATTATTTATATTATTGTGTTTTAGGGAAATCGGTTATACCATTTTAGCCCAGACTGGACCTGAACTGAACTCAAACCCATGTGGACATGTAGAAGGACCAGTCAGCCATGTAGATATTTTATGTGTGCACAAATATTTCTCATTTTATTTTTAGGACTTGACCAATACTTTCTAAATATATTTAATAGTTTATTAAATGTTGTTCTATAATAATTGTACAAATATCTGGAGTCAAATAAATTGTGTACTTGATGAGTTCATCGAATTATAATATTGGTTTAAATTCAGTGTTATTAGGATTATTATTATTAATGTTATTATTGTGGTAATTATATATATAAATTATTTATTATTATTAGTCATCATTATTTAATTCTTTATAAAAGACATATGTGTATATATAAAGGGGTAATATATATGTGTGGATGTATAGATAAATATATATGAGGGAATATATAAACATATTATATTAGTGTGTATATATAAATATATATAGTATATGTATACGTATATAGGAATATATAGAGACATGTATATTTTGTGTAAATATATATATAATAAGAAGAGGAAATATACTATTTTCTTATTGATATATATACATATAGAAAAATATAGGGATATATTCTTGGTGTAAATAATTGTATATGGGTGTATAAATAAATATATAAATGTATGTCTATGCGTATATGTATAAATGTATAAATATAAATATAGGTGTATATGTATTGGTATATATATTAATGTATATATAAATGGGTGTAAATATATATGTATATATGTGTAAAAATATATATGTAGATATGTGCATAGATATCTATATATAGATAAATATATATATGTTAATAGAAATAACAAAAAGAAAAAGGAAAAGAATGTGAGAACCAGCCAGGCCCGGCCAAACTAAGCTAGGCCCGAGCTTCTCTTCGGCCCAGCCGAAGACCCCAGCCAGAGCCCGAGCAGAAACCCCCCTATGTAAACGCGTGGGTATATTTACTCGAGCGACCGAGAGAGGGAAGAAGAAAACTGAAACCCTAACATCATGGCACGCCACCCCAGGCTACCTGGCGGCCCACCCAGTGGCAGCACACCGCCGCCGTACGCCGGAGCCAGCCGGTCGAGCGCGGGCCGCGCGCACATGCGCGTGCGGAACACAGCGACAGCCGCTGCCCGACCCCGACTTCGTGCCCGACTCTCGCTCCGCACGCTCCACCGTTTCGCGTTTCGTCTTCTCAGGTATGAAGCTAACCTATCCCCCTTCAACCCCATAGGATAGTTTTGAAGTGAATCGAATCAATCCTGACTTGAAAATCGACCCAAAGTCGATGGAAAAACTTGTTCGAAAATAGGATATATACAGTCCAATTGCCCATGTTTGAAGATCGATTACGATCGATCTAATACCATATTAGGAATTCTACTTGAACACACTTTTAGAAAATATATAGGGCTTCACAACCCAACTCGCAAGAGTCGATTTCATCGACTACGCGTCGAGAAATCGGATCCCGAAGTTGACCAAAAATCTATTTTAAAAATATTAAAATTCTTCGATTCGACGTACGTCCCGCCAATCCGGGCGATGTGGTCATGAACCGAAGGCATCGAAAGGTGCGTAACGGCTTCATGGTCGTGTGGGCTTTGGCGGAATTCAAATTTGTCGCGTGTGCGCGACGAATTTGATGTGTATCCGTCGAAATTTACCGTATCAGCCTCTGTGCAAATATCCCAATTACTTTGTGCACACTCGTCAGATCGAGACAAAACTTGCACCAACAGGACCGTATCATTTTTCTGGTCCTGTATGCCAAGTTTGGTCTAATTCTGAGACAGTTGATAAAATTACCGTTTTGCGGGCCCCACGGTCCGACTCAACGGGTGATTTTGTGCACGGCCCCTCGGAATCCAAAATTGGACATACCATTGGGTTCGTATCATCAAACCGGATCCCTAAACATGTAGTTTAACGACTTTAGAGACCGTTGACTTTGGCAAGCTTTTCGGTGCAAAGCGGGTCCAACGGCGGATACCGTTTTTGTCCGAATTACCGTTTTGCTCCTATGTCCAGAATTGGACTTATGGACAGGCAATCCTAGCTAATTTGACTATTCTAAGAATGTTGGTAATGTTTATTTCAGCTTTCGGAGACAGTTGTGATGACTTGGACTTTCTGACTTGTGGATTAGCGATACATTGTTGGTTCTCCGTGCTACCCCCAGGCAAGTATACCTTGCCAACTTGTACAATATAATTTATATGTATGTTCACTATCTCACTGCTGTTCTTTTCCTTACATTCGTGATTTTCTTAATCCATGTCTGGTACACTCATCCGGTTGTAGTATTATGTTACATGTTTCTAGTTTCTTGTTCCTTTCCTGTTATGATATTTCTATCTGTTACACTGTGTTAGCCTCATATGTATTCCTTGCTGTAGTCGTCTAGTCCTACACCACGACTTTCTCGACTTGATTATAACTTGACTTGACTTGACATGAGCTGAGTAGGACTTGACTTTGACATTCTATAGATTGGGAGTACTTACCTTGACTACGGTCTGTAAGATTTTATACTAGGATTGGCTACTGTCTTGGTTGTGAGTACTTACCTTGACTGCGATCTAGACACTATAGATTGTGAGTACTTACCTTGACTGTAGTCTAAAGCTTTGACCTATTAGCCATTTCTAGTATGGCATGCCAGTGTCTTAGGATCCTTGTGTTTAGATCTTGTGTTTTGGTTCATTTTGTTCCGTTGGGTATCCTTGATTGTCCCCTACTTCTTTGTATATTTATACTGTTACATGTTGGCTTGTATATTATGTATCTTGCTAGTCCTCTGAGGACCTGATTATCTCTTCAGATTTAGCGACTGCATGGAGTTAGTTAGTAGAGCGGGATGGTAGAGGATTGTGATGTATGATACAGGTATTTGCTTGTAATATTTCTTTATATTCTCTCGTGCTTTATATTCAGTACCATGATATTTTCTGCTTATTTTATAGACTCATATCATTCTTAGAGTCTAATCGGACAATATGCTAATGGGCTGCAGACCATGACCCATACTTGTTCATTCTTGTTTTACATTATTCATGTGGATTGAGATATAGTTTAGATTAGACATGATACCATGATCTTGACAGCTTATACGTACTCGAGTCGGGCTGGAATCTGCTCGATATGTAGCTGGCTTGCTTACGAACTCGCGTCCGAAAAGCGGGTGCGGGCGTCCGAAAAGCGGATGCGGGTCGTGACAAGTTTTTATGGTGGCCCGTGCAGGTCAGAGCATATCGTACCGGTTACGTAACTGTACTGGTACGAGCCTGCGACAATGACTAAACCTTAGAAATCTCAATCCACGCTGCCTTGAAAATTCTCTAGAAATTCTCTACGTCCTTGAAAACTCCATGTTTGCTCTCAATTATACTTTATTGCTTTCCGTACCATTGATTCTCGTCCCTTTCTATTTCGGGGTGACGAATAATCGTATTGTCTAGAATTCATCAGAAATTCTTAAGTTATAGTATAATATTGCTTGATTATTGAATAATTGGTTGTTTGTATATATGAGAGATTGTAGATACCATATGTCCTAGATATTTTTGGTAGAATTATTAGCCACTAGTTAGAAAATTATAAGATTTTAGTGACCTGTATTTCAAGGGAGTAGTGTGACCAAAGGTGGGTAGAAGTCCTCGAGATTTCGTAAATGCCAAATGACTAGAGAATGCCATAAAATAGTTTTAGAAATTAAAATTTAAGGAGATTAAGGACTTTGAATTTCAAGGAATAGCTATGAATTAGAATTTTGAGGACGAAATTATTTTTAAGGTGGGTAGATTTGTAGCTCCCCTTCCCGGAAATTTTTTTTGAATTATTTTTTTTCTATTATTTATTTCAATTAAATGGTGATTTTTAGGATTTTATAGGTAATTAATTAGTTAATTATTACGGTAGATGACTTAAGTCTTTGTGGAATGATGGAGCACAAAACGACAAGGAATTGTGGCACGGGAGATGTACTAGTGTGCCTTGACTATTGTACTAGCCATGCCAGGGGAAACCTAGCCATAGGGATGTCCGAACTAGAAAAACCAGATCAAGTTGCGACTTAACCCTTTCCGAAGTTTATTATTTATTATTTATATTATTGTGTTTTAGGGAAATCGGTTATACCATTTTAGCCCAGACTGGACCCGAACCGAACTCAAACCCATGTGGACATGTAGAAGGACCAGTCAGCCATGTAGACATTTTATGTGTGCACAAATATTTCTTAATTTATTTTTAGGACTTGACCAATATTTTCTAAATATTTAATAGTTTATTAAATGTTGTTCTATAATAATTGTACAAATATCTGGAGTCAAATAAATGGTGTACTTGATGAGTTCACCGAATTATAATATTGGTTTAAATTCAGTGTTATTAGGATTATTATTATTAATGTTATTATTGTGGTAATTATATATATAAATTATCTATTATTATTAGTCATCATTATTTAATTCTTTATAAAAGACATATGTGTATATATAAAGGGGTAATATATATGTGTGGATGTATAGATAAATATATGTGAGAGAATATATAAACATATTATATGAGTGTGTATATATAAATATATATAGTATATGTATACGTATATAGGAATATATAGAGGCATGTGTATTTTGTGTAAATATATATATAATAAGAAGAGGAAATATACTATTTTCTTATTGATATATATACATATAGAAAAATATAGGGATATATTCTTGGTGTAAATATTTGTATATGGGTGTATAAATAAATATATAAATGTATGTCTATGTGTATATGTATAAATGTATAAATATAAATATAGGTGTATATGTATTGGTATAATATTAATGTATATATAAATGGGTGTAAATATATATGTATATGTGTGTAAAAATATATATGTAGATATGTGCATAGATATCTATATATATAGATAAATATATATATGTTAATAGAAATAACAAAAAAAAAAAGGAAAAGAATGTGAGAACCAGCCAGGCCCGACCAAACTAAGCCAGGCCCGAGCTTCCCCTCGGCCCAGCCGAAGTCCCCAACCAGAGCCCGAGCGGAAACCCCCCCATGTAAACGCGTGGGTATATTTACTCGAGCGACCGAGAGAGGGGAGAAGAAAACTGAAACCCTAATATCATGGCGCACCACCCCAGGCTACCTGGCGGCCCACCCAGCGGCCGCACACCGCCGCCGTACGCCGGAGCCGGCCGACCGAGCGCGGGCCGCGCGCACATGCGCGTGCGGAACACAGCGACAGCCGCTGCCCGACCCCGACTTCGTGCCCGACTCCCGCACCGCACGCTCCACCGTTTCACGTTCCGTCTTCTCAGGTACGAAACTAACCTATCCCCTTTCAACCCCATAGGATAGTTTCGAAGTGAATCGAATCAAACCTGACTTGAAAATTGACCCAAAGTCGATGGAAAAACCTGTTCGAAAACAGGATATATACAGTCCAATTGCCCATGTTTGAAGATCGATTACGATCGATCTGATACCATATTAGGAATTCTACTTGAACACACTTTTAGACAACATGTAGGGCTTCACAACCCAACTCGCAGGAGTCGATTTCATCGACTATGCGTCGAAAAATCGGATCCCGAAGTTGGCCAAAAATTTGTTTTAAAAATATTAAAATTCTCCGATACGACGTGCGTCCCGCGAATCCGGGCGACGTGGTCGCGAACCGAAGGCATTGAAAGGCGCATAACAACTTCGTGGTCGTGTGGGCTTTGGCAGAATTCAAATTGGTCGCGTGTGCGCGACGAATTTGATGCGTATCCGTCGAAATTTACCGTATCGGCCTCTGTGCAAACTTCCCAATTACTTTGTGCACACTCGTCAGATCGAGACAAAACTTGTGCCAACAGGACCGTATCATTTTTCTGGTCTTGTATGCCATGTTTGGTCTAATTTTGAGACAGTTGATAAAATTGCAGTTTTGCGGGCCCTACGGTCCGACTCAACGGGTGATTTTGTGCACGGCCCCTCGGAATCCAAAATTGGATATACCATTGGGTTCGTATCATCGAACCGGATCAGTAGACATGTACTTTGACGACCTTAGAGACCGTTGACTCTGGCATGCTTTTCGGTGCAAAGCGGGTCCAATGGCGGACACCGTTTTTGCCCGAATTTACCGTTTTGCCCCTGTGTCCAGAATTGGACTTAAGGACAGGCAATCCTAGCTAATTTGACTATTCTGAGAATGTTGGTAACGTTTATTTCAGCTTTCGTAGACAGTTGTGATGACTTGGACTTTCTGACTTGTTGATTGGCAATATATTGTTGGTTCTCCGTGTAACCCCCAGGCAAGTATACCTTGCCAACCTGTACAGTATAATTTATATGTGTAATGACCATTTTTGTATTACGTATTTTGTATACGTGTACATATTTAGACCCAAATTACAAGCTTGATTTATTTTGGCATTTTTTTGATTGGTTTATCTTGACTTGGTTCGGCTTGGTTCTGTATGGTTCGGTTCTTTTTATATATGTATGAACCAAACCACTCCCACCTACCACCACTTTTATTAAATGATCCCACCTACCACCACTACTTTCAATAAATATCCCACTAACATTTCTCTCTCTTCATTACTTCTTCTTCTCCACCATTACTTCTTCAACCACCAGAGAGAGAGAGAGAGTGGGAGAGCTTAGGCAAGTGCACCTTGCTTCATGGAGGAAGTCCATTTTATTGTTCCATTGTCTTTCTCATGTGTTTCTAAACCACTTTAGTACTTGGCATTTTTCATTTCCATGGTTAAATTTTGTAGATCTAGCCTTGTGGTATTTTTTTGGTTTCCAGGACTTTTGATCCATCACACTTGTATATTTTGCTAAGTTGATGATACCATGATTGCGGAGAAATTTGTTAGGTCCAAATTAACCTATGGAATATTGCTGAGCCGCATGGACATTTTGGCACTCAGCCGCATGAAGCAAAGTTACATTTAATAAATGTTGCCGCATGCCTATGGCTAACGTATTGTATTAATGCATGCATGCCAACATTTTAGCTTTAGCCACATGTCAAATCAATACATTAGTGCATTGGCATTAAATGTATTAATAATAAAGCAACCACGTGCTCTGGGCATTTAATGCCTTAGCATGAGAATGCACCAGCCTGTGCATTGCTTGGAATACCAAGCAGAGCCGCATGCTTAGGCAACCCTGAAAAGTATTATAATAATGCATTAACCCAGCCGCATAAGGCTTCAGAAGCCTTAAGCATTAAGCACGTGCATTTTTGTCCTTTTCTTAATACTTTAAGCCTTTTCTTCTTTACTTAATCCTTTAAAGCATTTTCTCCTTTCCTTATTTTGTCCTTTTCCTAATGCTTAAAACATTCTGGAGAGAAGCCGCATAAGCTTTAAGCTTTCTAAGCCAATTTTGCATTTAGGTCCAAAATTCTATAAAGCATGAACCGCATAGGCTTAAGAAAGTTTAGTATTTTAGGCATTTAAGACCCTACTTTATACTTTTACATTTAAGTCCATATATTAATTCTTAATGCATTTAGAGCCTTTAAGCCTAAAGCTTCAAACCGCATAAGGAATGCTTAAAAATGCATTTTTTGCATTTCAGTACCCAAGCACCTAATGTCTACAGCCGCATAGGCTTGGAAAGAGGCATTAATGCACTATTGTATCACTTTATGCATTTACACCCTTAGCATTATATATATTGTATACTTTTGCAATTAATGCCATTCATTTTAATGCATTCATTCCTAATGCCATTCATTCTTTGCATTTCCGAAGTCCTGCTAGTTGCCAACCGCATGGGCTAGGGGGAAAGAATTAATGCATTCTAATGCATTAATTCTTAATGCATACCTTGCATTTTTCCGAACGAGCAGCATAGGCTGAGGAAAAAAAAAGGGCACTTAATGCATTAATTCTTAATGCATTTTAATTGCCAGCCGCATAGGCTGAGGGAGGAGAGCAATTAATGCAATCATATGCAATCATACTTTTGGCATTTTCCTAAAGATATTTCTCTAAGCCAGCCGCATGAGCCTCCCACATCCTTTGTCCCTTTATTATTCAATTACTAAATGTGTACTTGTGCTAATTAATTGTCTTCTGACACGACGGTGACCCGTAGTGGTTCACTTTTGACATGGCATGATAGTGGCCCGACGCGGCGTACTCCTAACAGTGGACATGACAAGATTGGATGGCCTGGACACCGTGGATGATTGTGTTTGTACAATTAAACCGATAGTGGTTGCATCATGTCTAGGACAGGGATCCCTGAGTACCACGGTCAGGGGTACCCACTGTAAATGGTTAAGGCTAAATAACTAGAATAATTCAGTAGTCATGAGAGATGTCCCCAGCTACAGGCGATCCCGTTATCCCGGCCACCATTGTGGGACTTGTAGCCTGCCGACGAGTAGGGCACAAGTCTAGATTTACTGATATGTGGAAAAGAACGATGCTCTGTTTAATGAACCCAAGTCGCCTGGATAACCTGGATTAGCTGCAAGGTTTGTGGCTGGAGGATTATCTCACTGCATGTTGTGGCCATTTAGTTAACTAATGTAGAAAGCCGTAGACGCTGATTGGCCGGGATCAATTGTATGGTATGGTTTCAGTGCTCGATTATTGCAAGATTGATCGCATGATTGTCACTCTTAGCAATAAAGATCAGAGGCTAAGTTCGGTTCAGGCGAAGGGTTACAACCCCGGTCCTTGTTTGGTTTAAGGGTTGTAACCTGGCTTCCGGAACAGTTCTAAGTCCTCTCTTCGTTTATTGTCTTATCGCACCCCTCGACATGCTTGTCATGATTTACCTTACCATCAAGATTGGAGACGGAGTTCTATTCAAGTGAAGGGTTACAACCCCGGTCCTTGTTTGGTTTAAGGGTTGTGACCTGGCTACTTGAATGGTTCCCCCGTACTCCATTATGACTGTTGTTATCTCTTTACTTCCAGTTCATTTGGCTGCTTAAAAATATATTTTTCTGATATGCTGGTTTTAGTTCTTAAGTGAAGCCTCCTTTGTGGCACTTGCTCTTTCTGGGATCTGACCCAGCTGGTTTTGTGTGGCCAGATTTCGGAGCTACCTCAGAGGATCCACCGACTTTCCAGCCTGATGGTGACCATCAGTCGTGACCAGGGCAACGAGTGGGTTTATTTTTGCTCTCCCACTCTATTGTAAAATTTATTTTGAGGCATTTAGCCGGCGAGCACCTCTTAGCTCGTATTGCATACTTTATCATTGTCTGCCTACGGGCTGTAATATGATTGACAGATCCTAGGGTTGATCATGTATAACTAAACTCTTGCTAGTCCTCACATTTTGTAACGACTAGCTTCATGATCAGCTGGATATATAATGTTTGGGACGCCTTACTATTGTATATTTGGTGATCTTACATCTTGTAACTTACTTGTTTGCTTGAGATTGAGACAATTAGGCTTGTTATTGACCATAAGAGACTGATGGATTGTAATTAAACCCTCATGTATCTAGACAGCCGTGACCGTATAGTAGAATGGATTTTATTTTATTATACGTAGCTGGCTATGTATGCCCCCGCTCTCCAGTATTCTGGTTCTGGGGCGTTACATGGTTTAAGTGGTGGCCCATGCAGGTCCTGTAATCAAGAAATGTGAGGGTTTACCGAATAGATGTCTCAATCCGCTCTCGTCTTTGATCTCTGCCCATATTTTCTGATCCCTGAGATTCTCGACCTGAACACATGCTTGTATCGTTGAATCTGTCTTGGTCCTTCCTTATTGTTCCCTATGTCGTCTTCTTCAGCGGCATTGTTCCTGGACCTGCCGATCAGCAAGGTGAAGCGCTTCCCGTGGACCATCAGCAACAAGAAGACCAGGCCCAGCACTCAGGAGCAGCCTCCCGGGCCATGCCTTCCAGAGATCCAGAACCCCCGGTGCAGTCAGCCTTGCCCGCAAAGCAGGATAAAGGAGCCTTAGTTGGGCTTATCAGGGAGTAGCTTGCATCGCAGGATCGTCGAGGAGATGCCTTGCATCAGGCAGTGGCAGATGCTCTGGGCAGGGGTGGACATCATGGGAACAGTATAGCGAACAGTTTCAAGCGCCTGAATCCTCCATTCTTCGATGGCAGCGAAGATGCTATCGCTGCTGATGCGTGGCTTCAGGACACAGAGGTGATATTGGAAGCAGCAAAGACTCCGAAAGATGAGAAGGTGGCCGTGGTGCGCCTGCAGTTATTGGATCTAGCCCGCAGCTGGTGGGCGACTCAGGCCGTTGGATTGGTGGCACCTATTGCTTGGGCAGTATTCCGGGAGAGGTTCCGGACCAAGTACTTCGATGCGGTGGCTCGGTACGATCTTCAGACCAAGTTCACCAATTTGAAACAGATGGGCAGGACGGTCGATGGGTATGCGGCCGAGTTTTCCAGGCTTAGTCGGTTTGCTCCCACCTTGGTGGCGACCGAGTTCGATAGAGCACAGCGATTTCAGCAGGGACTCCACCTGGAGATTTTGCTGGCAGTAGAGAAGTTCGAGCATCAGACTTTTGATGCGGTATTGAGAGCAGCTAGGAGGCATGAGTACACCTCCCAGCAGATAGTGGACAGGACCGGAGGTCGAAAGCGATCTCACGGCCAGATAAATCAGACGTCAGCCCCAGCCCCGGCAGCCAGGGCATTGACCATTGGAGCTCCGAGAAGGACAGCTTCAGTTACGTCGGTTCAGCATTCAACACTGACGCACCCTCAGCAGCAAAAGCAGAAGCAGTCTTCCTCCATAGGCTGCTCTTATTATGGGAAGCCTGGACACCTTGTTTCAGAATGTCGCAAGGCTCGAGGATTGTGTTTGCTTTATGGAACGCCAGACCACAAGGTAGGGTCCTGCCCGTTCAGGACTGACTCATCACCAGCCAGAACCAGTTCATCAGTGAGGGGACCAGCCCCTGTACCAGTCCAGCAGCAGTTTCCATCCCCGAGGCCGTTGCCGACGCAGACCCAGGCTTTTCATCAGCAAAGGCCTCAGCAGTTTGCCCAGGCGCAAGTCCAGAATAGGCAGCGAGGATTCCAGCAGAGAGGGCCGGCGCCCAGAGGGCATGGTCAAGTGTTGGCTTTGACCATGGGAGAAGAAGGAGTGGCACCAGGTGAGGTAGTGGCAGGTACTATTCTCGTCAACACCTTTCCCGCTTCAGTATTATTTGATTCTGGTGCATCGCATTCATTCATGTCTGCACGATTTGTGACACGGATAGGATTGGAGCCCGAGTCGTTATCAGTAAGACTCAATATACTTACTGGTAATGGTCTTGTGGGAGTAGATAGAGTGTTTTCCTTGTGTCGAATCGTAGTTAGCGGTAGAGAGTTTTCCGCTAGGTTGATAGAATTTCCGATGGCCGATTATGATGTGGTCTTAGGAATGGATTGGTTGAGAGACCAGTATGCTAGAATAGACTGCCATATTGGCAGAGTTGTTTTTAGCATTCCAGGCGAGCCAAAATTTTCCTTTTCTCGAGGTGAAGTGGAACCTTCTCCCCCATTATTGTGGATGGCGGTAGCAGCAGTACAGTTACCTCGGATAGTCGAAGAATTTCCAGATGTTTTTCCGGAAGAGCTTCCAGGAATGCCGTCAGAACGGGAGATCGAGTTCACTATCGACTTGATTCCCGGAACAGCACCAGTGTCAGAGAGAGTCTACAGGATGGCGCCGTCAGAATTAGAGGTATTGTACAAGATGATTGAAGAACTCAGAACCAAGGGATTCATTCGTGCAAGTGGATCGCCTTGGGGAGCCCCGATGCTTCTTGTGAAAAAGAAGGATGGTATATCCAGATTATGTGTTGACTATCGTACCTTGAACTCAGTGACAATCAAAACAGATATCCACTTCCAAGGATAGATGACTTATTTGATCAACTCAGAGGAGCGGCAGTATTCTCGAAGATTGATTTACGGTCAGGGTACTACCAGATCAGAGTTAGAGAGCAGGACATCCCGAAGATAGCTTTCAGATCCAGATACGGGCATTGGGAGTTCCTTGTTATGCCCTTTGGAGCAACCAATGCGCCGGCGGTATTCATGGACCTCATGAATCGTATCTTCATGCCTTATTTGGATCAGTTCGTGATCGTGTTCATAGACGATATCCTGGTCTACAGCAAGAGTGAAGCGGAGCATGAGCAGCATCTCAGAGTTGTCCTCCAGATTCTCCGAGAGCACCAGTTATATGCCAAGTTTAGTAAATGCGAGTTCTGGCTCGATCGTATTTCATACTTGGGTCATATCATTACCAAGGGTGGAGTAGAGGTGGATCCTCAGAAGATAGTGGCTATTGAGACATGGCCAGTGCCCCGTACAGTTGCAGAAGTTCGCAGTTTTCTTGGATTGGCCGGCTATTACTGGAGATTTGTTTCGGACTTTGCTCGGATTTTAACGCCGTTGACGCATTTGACCCGCAAGGAGGTGCAGTTTGCTTGGACAGCTGAATGTCAGGAATCTTTTGAGAAGCTGAAACGAGGCTTGATGACGGCACCCGTCCTCACACTTCCAGATGGGACTGGAGGATTTTCAGTGTACTGTGACGCTTCAGACAAGGGTTTAGGATGTGTTTTGATGCAGCATGGGAAGGTAATAGCTTATGCGTCACGTCAACTTCGTGATCATGAGAGAAATTACCCAACCCATGACTTAGAGCTGGTAGCTGTAGTGTTTGCACTTAAGTTGTGGAGACACTACTTGTATGGAGACAGGGTAGAGATTTTCACCGACCACAAGAGCCTGAAGTATGTTTTCACCCAGAAGGATCTCAACATGTGTCAGAGGAGATGGCTAGAGCTTCTTGTGGATTATGATGTCAACCTGCAGTATCATCCCGGGAAGGCCAATGTTGTAGCAGATGCGTTGAGCAGGAGAGCCGGAGTTTATTTTCTAACAGCACAACCAGAGTTGTTAGCAGATCTTCAGAAGATGGGTATAGAGGTTGTTCTCCCTTCCAGTGTGGCATTGATGGCCAGTATGCAAGTTCAGTCCACTATAGTCGAGAGGATCCAGATGGCGCAGTCAACAGATTCCAAGCTTCAGCGACTCAGAGCAGAATGTGAGGCAGGATGAAGACCAGAGTTATGCATTCATAAGGATGGTATACTTCGACATGGTAATCGACTTTGTGTACCCAGTGGAGATATCAGGCAAGAGATCATGGCGGAAGCTCACAGTTCTCAGTATTCGATTCATCCCGGTGGCACGAAGATGTACCGTGATATCCGTCAGCACTTTTGGTGGAATGGAATGAAGCGGGAGATAGCTCGGTTTGTCTCTCGGTGTTTGGTTTGCCAACAAGTTAAAGCCGAACATCAGAGACCGGCTGGACTTCTTCAGCCCTTGCCAATTCCAGAATGGAAGTGGGAGCATGTGACCATGGATTTCGTGACTGGATTACCTAGATCTCCAACTGGTAGGGATGCTATTTGGGTTATAGTTGACCGGCTAACGAAAGTGGCTCACTTCCTTCCATTTAGAGTTGGTCAGTCGACGGCTCAGCTAGCGGAGATGTACCTGAGGCAGATTGTCAGATTGCATGGAGTGCCAGTCAGTATCACCTCGGACCAAGATTCAAGATTTACGTCGCACTTTTGGCGTAGCTTGCAAGAGAGTTTGGGGACTCGTCTCCAGTTCAGTTCAGCCTATCACCCGCAGACAGATGGCCAGTCGGAGCGCACGATCCAGACTCTTGAAGACATGTTACGGTCCTGTACACTCGACTTCGGTGGTTCGTGGGAAGATCACCTGCACCTGGTGGAGTTCTCTTACAACAATAGTTTCCAAGCCAGTATCCAAATGGCTCCGTTCGAGGCACTGTATGGAAGGAAGTACAGATCCCCACTAGCATGGGATGATGTGGGAGAGAGACATATGCTTGGTCCGGAAATGATCGCTCAGACGGTTGGAGTGGTCAGGAGAGTTAGAGATCATCTTTGCGTTGCGCAAGATCGTCAGCGCCATTGGGCCGATTCTCATCGGCGTCCCCTTGAATTTTCGGTCGGCGACCATGTATTCCTGAGGATCTCGCCTAACCGTGGCGTCATTCGTTTCGGCATACGGGGAAAGCTTAGTCCTAGGTATATAGGGTCGTTCGATATTCTGGAGCGAGTGGAAGATGTGTCCTATCGTCTTGCTCTTCCACCGTCTCTGAGTGAGGTGCATGACGTGTTCCATATATCCCAACTACGACGATATATCCCGGACCCGAGCCACATCCTGGATCATTCGGAATTGGTTGTGGGTACCAACCTTTCGTATGAGGAGAGGCCCGTATCCATATTGGACCGAAGAGAGAAGATACTCAAGAACAAGACTATCAAGTTAGTCCGTGTTGCTTGGGGTCATCACTCTTTAGGAGAGTCAACGTGGGAGCGTGAGGATGATATCCGATCGCGATATCCCGACCTGTTTGACTCGTGAGGTATAATATCCTTTCTATGCCTCATGTCTTCGATTCCTTGCTTGCATGAATGATTGTTTGATTGCTTAACTCGTATAGCTTACCTGTGAGTAGTATAGCTTGTCCTTGCATCTCTAGCCACTTGATTTAAAATTCCGAGGACGGAATTCTTTTAAGGTGGGTAGAGTTGTAATGACCATTTTCGTATTACGTATTTTGTATACGTGTACGTATTTAGACCCGTATTACAAGCTTGATTTATTTTGGCATTTTCTTGATTGGTTTATCTTGACTTGGTTCGGCTTGGTTCTGTATGGTTCGGTTCTTTTTATATATGTATGAACCAAACCACTCCCACCTACCACCACTTTTATTAAATGATCCCACCTACCACCACTACTTTCAATAAATATCCCACTAACATTTCTCTCTCTTCATTACTTCTTCTTCTCCACCATTACTTCTTCAACCACCAGAGAGAGAGAGAGAGTGGGAGAGCTTAGGCAAGTGCACCTTGCTTCATGGAGGAAGTCCATTTTATTGTTCCATTGTCTTTCTCATGTGTTTCTAAACCACTTTAGTACTTGGCATTTTTCATTCCCATGGTTAAATTTTGTAGATCTAGCCTTGTGGTATTTTTTTTGGTTTCCAGGACTTTTGATCCATCACACTTGCATATTTTGCTAAGTTGATGATACCATGATTGCGGAGAAATTTGTTAGGTCCAAATTAACCTATGGAATGTTGCTGAGCCGCATGGACATTTTGGCACTCAGCCGCATGAAGCAAAGTTACATTTAATAAATGTAGCCGCATGCCTATGGCTAACGTATTGTATTAATGCATGCATGCCAACATTTTAGCTTTAGCCACATGTCAAATCAATGCATTAGTGCATTGGCATTAAATGTATTAATAATAAAGCAATCACGTGCTCTGGGCATTTAATGCCTTAGCATGAGAATGCACCAGCCTGTGCATTGCTTGGAATACCAAGCAGAGCCGCATGCTTAGGCAACCCTGAAAAGTATTATAATAATGCATTAACCCAGCCGCATAAGGCTTCAGAAGCCTTAAGCATTAAGCACGTGCATTTTTGTCCTTTTCTTAATACTTTAAGCCTTTTCTTCTTTACTTAATCCTTTAAAGCATTTTCTCCTTTCCTTATTTTGTCCTTTTCCTAATGCTTAAAACATTCTGGAGAGAAGCCGCATAAGCTTTAAGCTTTCTAAGCAAATTTTGCATTTAGGTCCAAAAGTCTATAAAGCATGAACCGCATAGGCTTAAGAAAGTTTAGTATTTTAGGCATTTAAGACCCTACTTTATACTTTTACATTTAAGTCCATATATTAATTCTTAATGCATTTAGAGCCTTTAAGCCTAAAGCTTCAAACCGCATAAGGAATGCTTAAAAATGCATTTTTTGCATTTTAGTACCCAAGCACCTAATGTCTACAGCCGCATAGGCTTGGAAAGAGGCATTAATGCACTATTGTATCACTTTATGCATTTACACCCTTAGCATTATATATATTGTATACTTTTGCAATTAATGCCATTCATTTTAATGCATTCATTCCTAATGCCATTCATTCTTTGCATTTCCCAAGTCCTGCTAGTTGCCAACCGCATGGGCTAGGGGGAAAGAATTAATGCATTCTAATGCATTAATTCTTAATGCATACCTTGCATTTTTCCGAACGAGCCGCATAGGCTGAGGAAAAAAAAAGGGCACTTAATGCATTAATTCTAATGCATTAATTCTTAATGCATTTTAATTGCCAGCCGCATAGGCTGAGGGAGGAGAGCAATTAATGCAATCATATGCAATCATACTTTTGGCATTTTCCTAAAGATATTTCTCTAAGCCAGCCGCATAAGCCTCCCACATCCTTTGTCCCTTTATTATTCAATTACTAAATGTGTACTTGTGCTAATTAATTGTCTTCTGACACGACGGTGACCCGTAGTGGTTCACTTTTGACATGGCATGATAGTGGCCCGACGCGGCGTACTCCTAACAGTGAACATGACAAGATTGGATGGCCTGGACACCGTGGATGATTGTGTTTGTACAATTAAACCGATAGTGGTTGCATCATGTCTAGGACAGGGATCCCTGAGTACCACGGTCAGGGGTACCCACTGTAAATGGTTAAGGCTAAATAACTAGAATAATTCAGTAGTCATGAGAGATGTCCCCAGCTACAGGCGATCCCGTTATCCCGGCCACCATTGTGGGACTTGTAGCCTGCCGACGAGTAGGGCACAAGTCTAGATTTACTGATATGTGGAAAAGAACGATGCTCTGTTTAATGAACCCAAGTCGCCTGGATAACCTGGATTAGCTGCAGGGCTTGTGGCTGGAGGATTATCTCACTGCATGTTGTGGCCATTTAGTTAGCTAATGTAGAAAGCCGTAGACGTTGATTGGCCGGGATCGATTGTATGGTGTGGTTTCAGTGCTCGATTATTGCAAGATTGATCGCATGATTGTCACTCTTAGCAATAAAGATCAGAGGCTAAGTTCGGTTCAGGCGAAGGGTTACAACCCCGATCCTTGTTTGGTTTAAGGGTTGTAACCTGGCTTCCGGAACAGTTCTAAGTCCTCTCTTCGTTTATTGTCTTATCGCACCCCTCGACATGCTTGTCATGATTTACCTTACCATCAAGATTGGAGACGGAGTTCTATTCAAGTGAAGGGTTACAACCCCGGTCCTTGTTTGGTTTAAGGGTTGTGACCTGGCTACTTGAATGGTTCCCCCGTACTCCATTATGACTGTTGTTATCTCTTTACTTCCAGTTCATTTGGCTGCTTAAAAATATATTTTTCTGATATGCTGGTTTTAGTTCTTAAGTGAAGCCTCCTTTGTGGCACTTGCTCTTTCTGGGATCTGACCCAGCTGGTTTTGTGTGGCCAGATTTCGGAGCTACCTCAGAGGATCCACCGACTTTCCAGCCTGATGGTGACCATCAGTCGTGACCAGGGCAACGAGTGGGTTTATTTTTGCTCTCCCACTCTATTGTAAAATTTATTTTGAGGCGTTTAGCCGGCGAGCACCTGTTAGCTCGTATTGCATACTTTATCATTGTCTGCCTACGGGCTGTAATATGATTGACAGATCCTAGGGTTGATCATGTATAACTAAACTCTTGCTAGTCCTCACATTTTGTAACGACTAGCTTCATGATCAGCTGGATATGTAATGTTTGGGATGCCTTACTATTGTATATTTGGTGATCTTACATCTTGTAACTTACTTGTTTGCTTGAGATTGAGACAATTAGGCTTGTTATTGACCATAAGAGACTGATGGATTGTAATTAAACCCTCATGTATCTAGACAGCCGTGACCGTATAGTGGAATGGATTTCATTTCATTATACGTAGCTGGCTATGTATGCCTCCGCTCTCCAGTATTCTGGTTCTGGGGCGTTACAATATGCATGTTTACTATCTCGCTGCTGTTCTTTTTCTTACATTCGTGATTGTCTTATTCTATATCTGGTACACTCATCCGGTTGTAGTATTATGTTACATGTTTCTGTTTCTTGTTCCTTTTCTGTTATGATATTTCTATCTGTTACACTGTGTTAGCCTCATATGTATTCCTTGCTGGAGTCGTCTAGTCCTACACCACGACTTTCTCGACTTGATTATAACTTGACTTGACTTGACATGACCTGAGTAGGACTTGACTTTGACATTCTATAGATTGGGAGTACTTACTTTGACTACGGTCTATAGGATTTTATACTAGGATTGGCTACTGTCTTGGTTGTGAGTACTTGCCTTGACTGTGATCGAGACACTATAGATTGTGAGTACTTGCCTTGACTACAGTCTATAGCTTTGACCTATTAGCCATTTCTAGTATGGCATGCCAGTGTCTTAAGATCCTTGTGTTTAGATCTTGTGTCTTGGTTCATTTTGTTCCGTTGGGTATCCTTGATTGTCCCCTACTTCTTTGTATATTTGTACTGTTATATATTGGCTTGTATATTATGTATCTTGCTAGTCCTCTGAGGACCTGATTATCTCTTCAGGTTTAGCGACTGCATGGAGTTAGTTAGCAGAGCGGGATGGTAGAGGATTGCGATGTATGATACAGGTATTCGCTTGTGATATTTCTTTATATCCTCTCGTGCTTTATATTCAGTACCATGATATTTTTTTCCTATTTTATAGACTCATATCATTCTTAGAGTCTAATCGGACAATATGCTAATGGGCTGCAGACCATGACCCATACTTGTTCATTCTTGTTTTACATTATTCATGTGGATTGAGATATAGTTTAGATTAGACATGATACCATGATCTTGATAGCTTATACGTACTCGAGTCGGGCTGGAGTCCGCTCGATACGTAGCTGGCTTGCTCACGAACTCGCGTCCGAAAAGCGGGTGCAGGTCGTGACAACTATCAGTTATCGTTTAACCACATCCCTATTTACTGCGATAACACTACTTCTATAAATCTCACGAAGAATCCTATATGCCATTCTCGTACTAAACACATAGAAATTAGACATCACTTCCTTAGAGATCATATTTTACAGGGAGATATTAAATTAGAATTTGTTGACACTAAACATCAACTAGCTGATATCTTCACTAAGCCGAAATGGCCATTCTGTCACACAGGTGTAAATAGCCTGAAGCGACACGGTGTACTAGTCTTTGGACTACCGCTAGCTGGGATCCAGCCCCTACAACTAACCTAAAATATTCGATACGATTTATGTATTTTAATTAATTAATATTAATTATTTTTTCAACACAACTATTTCTAATTAAATTTGTATTTATGTTAAAACTCTATTACACACTTTCCAAAGTCTGTCCTGATCACCCATGGACCGAACTCGATCAGAGTTCTACATGAACTCGGTCTGGGTGAATCCGAACAGAAGCTGGACAGTCGGGTTCCCCTTTATTTAAACCCTCAAAATTATCATCTTCATCACCAAGCCTTCATAAAACTCCACCGAAAAACCTAACCCTAACCTCCTAGTTCTCCTTCCTCCAAGCTTCTCAAGATCTCAAAACTTGGATGCGGAGCTCTCTCGAGGTTCTCTTCTACTGTCTACCATCAATTTCGGTATATTTCTACTCCTTCCATCTTTTTCAATTTCAATGGCTCCCAAAATTCCTCATTCTTCCAAAAAAAAAGAAGAAAGTTGATGAAGGTTCATCCTCTACTCCTCACGAGGCGACATCTTTTTCTTTGTTCAGTCCCTCCAAACCGGATAGTGATTTTTTTGATGATTTCATTTTTGTGTCACAAGAAGCATCTAATGAATGGTTTAATGACTTTCATCAAAGAAAGATTTGTGCGGGAAATCCTATCAATTTTACCTTATTTTTCGATCATGTCAACATTTTTGAACACTTTAAGTTACTATATTTAGTTTAATCTAGTTATCCAATTTATGCTAATGCAATCTGCATTTTCTATTGCAACTTATCGGTCACTAATAGTACGGTTAAATCAAAAGTTGACGGAATTGACATTGTAACGCCCCAGTCCCAAAATATGTAGGACCAGGATACTGTACATGCCAGCAACACTTCACCAATAGACCAAATCTCAAAGCAAGCCCATTAGCAAAATATTTAAGCTATAAATCATGATAACAACCAGAATAATAACACAGTTCACAGCTAATCTCATCCACACAGAATCAACGATATAAGATATCAAGTACAATAAGATAATACTAATAAAAGATCTGTCCAACAGTAATAGAAAATAATAACTATGCGGGTAAGGCATCTCAAAACCACAATAAAAGAAATAAAGTACTCATCAACTACAAGTTCGCAGAAATAAAAGGAAATAGAGTAGAAAGTCTAAAATAAAGAAACATCATGTCTCAAGAGAATTCCTCGGCCAGTATTTCGTCCTTCTACGTAGGTGTGTCACCTGTCTCCACTCCAGGACCATACACCTCTGGGTAGTCCTCCTCTCTAACTAAGCCTGGACAGATCATCAGGTCCTCAGGGGACTAGCAAGACACATAATACACATGCCTACTGTACAGCAAATAACATGAAAGAATAATAGGAATAACAAATAGAGGAAAGAATAAATCATAAGGGAACTTTACAGATTGTGACATGTCATGAGAATATAATATTAATCATGGCTATAGGTATATGTGATATAACCGTAGCCCGGTGAGGCACTAACAGTCCTATAACAAGTTCTCTACCGTAACCCGGAGAGGCACAATAATAGAGGTATAGCCACGACTAATAAAACACTTTCGCCTAAGGTATTAAGAAGTCAAGTCTATCTAGTCATGTTCAAGTCAAGTACGTGTCAAACAGGTCAGGGAAACATGGCATAGGCATAAAAATACTATCACTAGACATGAGCAAGATAGGAAATATAGAAACAAATAATATGGAAAATGAGTAGCAATCTATGTACACGCAAAACTAGAAAGTAATCATGAAATAAAGCAAGAGAAATATGTAACCAAGTAAGAAAGAATGGCAATATAGAAAAGCATATAAATACTGTAAAGTTTGGCAAGGTGTACTTGCTTGCTGTAGCGCATAGAACCAACAATAACTAACCAATCAATAAGCCACCAAAAGTCCAACTCCTGCAATCGACTCCAGATGCTGAAACAAACATCACCAACGTCTTTGTCATAAAAGAAATATCTAAGTTTGACTGCACAAAAGTCCAATTCTGGACAAAGGAGAAAAATAGTAATTTTGGATTAAAACGATGTCTGCCGTTAGATCCGCTTTGTACCGAAAAGCGTACCAACACCTACGGTATCTAAAGTCATCAAATTATATGTCTACGGGTCCGGTTTGACGATACGAACCCTACCGTATATCCAAAGTTGAATTCCGGTGGGCCGTACACAAATTCGCCTGTTAGATCGGGTTGCGGGCCTGCCAAAATAGCGTTCCGGTCGACCTTCTCAAAATTGGACCAAACATGGCTCACAGGACTAGAAAAATGACATGGTCCCAATGTAGTAAGTTGGAGCACCGGTCGCCATCCTTAAGCCAGGAACATTTGGCTCGCTGAGCCGAGCTAATCTCCTTCTACAGCCTCAGGATGTTGACTTCTTCGATCAGCTCCTTCTCTCTAGCCGCCAGGTCCACATTAAGCATGTCAGCTTGCATATCTTGCTGCAAGGTCCACAACTCCCCCTCCTTATCTTCTAAGGTGGACTTGGGCAACCCCTTCACCTAACTCCTGAGAGCTCGCTTAGTGGCCTTGAGACGACGAACCAAGCGAAACTGAGCCGTCCCCTCCTGACCGCTAGTAAGCCCCTCAGCGACAGCCTCTAGGTAACCCTCCGAGAGATACCAACTGTTGTTATACCAGAACGGGCGGGACTTCCCAAAAGACCGAGCAGTGAAGCCAACCCTGATGGGGGAATGATCGCTCGTCCCAGCGGCCAGGCCCTCAGCCGAAGTGTTGGGGAAGTGACGGAACCACTCCCCAATACCCATAGCTCGATCAAGCTGACAAGCAACCCTGTTATGAGTTTCTTTGTTGTGCCACGTCCAGATGAAGCCAGAGCGAGACAATCCCTGAAGCCTCGCAAGCAGGAGGCATCTCTGGAAATCATAGAGGATAGAATCTGGAACCGGGCGACCACCCACCTTCTCCCCTTGGTGCAGAAGGGCATTAAAGTCTCCGATCAAGAGAAGAGAAAGACACGACGAATCAGCAACAGAGGAAACACGGGAGATGTCGCTCCATAGGGACTCTCGTCTCCTTCTGTCATTGTGGCCGTAGACCGCCCCCAGAACGAACCGAAAGCCACCCTCGTTTACGAAGGAGATGACAATCAACTGCTCCATCATCAAGATCAAATCACCATCCCAACTTTTCGAGTTCCAGCGAACCCAAATCCTGGCCATGTCAAATAGAGCTAGGTTGTGCAGTTGGGCCCAATGAGATGGGGTCCGCCGAATAAGAGTCTTCTCACCCTTAATCTTGGATTCTAATAGAACAGAAATATCATATTTCTCTCTGTGGAGCACCCCACAGATCTCTCTTTACCTCCCTAGTGAACACGTCCCCCTCACATTCCAGGCGATAATAGCCATTAATTAATGAGAGGTAGGATCCCCCTGGAAAACTCCCGGATCAGCACCTGGGGAAAGTGCCACATCCGTCGCTAAGGAATCCTCCTCATCCCAGTTGGAATCGCCTGTTGGGGAGCGACCTGAGATAGGACCAACGCCCGTGCAGGGTTGTCAACACACACGGCCTCCTCTCTGTCAGTAGGGTGTCCCTCCACCCTAGAGGGGCCATCCCTCAACAGGCCGACAGTGCGCCTCTTCCTACAGTAAACCTGCCTCCCCAGTCGATCCGCCATCCCCTCGTGCCTCCATCTCCAACTCCACCATACCTCTAGTCACTATACTACTCTGTCCTTGACCAGTGGTCATCGCCCCACCCGTGGGAGCAAGCTGAGTAGATACCACGAGGCTCAAATCACCATCACTCACAGGATGAGTAACCTGCCCCTACAAGACCTCCGCTCCATTATCATCTCTAAATATAAGTATAGCATTATAATCACTACACAACAATACTTTTTATTAAAAAAACATATGATACATACTAGCTAGTTCTATTGTAGATAGTTTTATGCTTGTGTCCTCTTTCGTTAGGAGGCCCTAGACCGCCCCTGATCATTCAGTCGACAAGGAACTTAAAGACTATTATATTGTATAAGATTGTTTGTCCAGATAAACTAGTACAATCCTCCTCTTGAAAAGTTTAATCACTACAACAAAAACACCTTTTATAATGCTTGTAAAATTGTTATTATAACGGTTTATATATAAGCGTTAATATGGTTTTTTTATTGAGTAATCCAGAAAAATTTTAGAGTGTGAGATTTAGTCTAATATTACAACTCTAATATGTATTTGGATCTATTTTGAAAAAAAAGTAAGATGATGGCAGTAAGTTTTTTTGGTACGGATCTATTTCCAACTCTAATGATATTTTAATTCAAAATGAATGTTTTAAGTGTTTGACAAATTTATATTGAAATAATTGACATTGTATGTGGTTCGAAGTGAATGTTTTGAATTTGAGCAGTATTGAGTATTGCTTTTTATAACACTTTGGAAAGTTATATGTTGATTACATTTATAATAGCTTGAAAAATAAATGTTATATATAGATTTCTTATTTGTAACACCTTGAGAATAAGTTAGATATATAAAACTTATTTATAACAATTTGGAATATAAGTATTATATATGGTCGACTTATTTATAATGTTTTCAGAAGAAAAAAATGTTATATATGCAGAGAACATTTATAACGCTTTTAGAAAATATTTATAATACTGGTTCTTATAACGCCTGATGGCTTACAAAAAGACGTTATAAAATGTCATTTATGACTCTTTTTAGACGCCATAAAAGATATTTTTGTTATAGTGATTAAATTTAATCTAATCATAACATTTTTAAGAGCGCGATCGTGTCACGACCCGATCCTAAGATACTGGGTCCAGTCAAATTATGTCCAGCATGCACCGTTGTGAGACGACGGCAGTAAGCTGTATCAATCAGTAGTAACTCCAGCACAACATTCTAAACTACAAAAATGAAAAGCTTTTATTTAAAACATTTGAAATAAAACTAAATGTTTATCTGGAACAACACACAAGCAGAAAAAAGTATTAAGTTATTACAACTCATTCCTTATTACAACTTTAAAAGAAACTAAAACGGTAAGGTGCGGTTAGAACTCCTGGGCTCCTTGTCCGGATTTAACTATCTCCTCAAAACCCAAGTCGGATCCATAGTAAGAACTAAAAGCAAGCTACTCGTCATCCCATTCACCTAAAAATATTGTTCTTCAGTCCGAAGGGGAGCAAAAACATATATATCCATTCCAGCATTTTAATAAAATAACTAAAGATGCAAGAAACAATTTTTAGAACATAATTTATCTTTCTAAATAATAATAAAGAATCAGTGAAGCAGTAAATCTCTGAAAATAATAATGATGCAATCAACAACTAGCAATAGTATTTTGAGTGTGTAGCATCCCGTGGCCGGCTGGAGATGGATGCAATATGTATTCTAGTGAACACGGTCCGACTTTAGCCCAAGTGAGCTGGGACTTCAGCTATCCACAATGAGGCAATAAGGAGGATATGACCACATGTGCTAACACAACTCTCCAATCCCAAGTCAATGAGTCAATCAAACAATCAATTGAATCTGAGTGGGATCCCGTTAGTGAAGCGTCGATACAATGTTTCTAATGATGTAATGTATTTAATTATCAACTAAAATACAAGTTTGAATAATATGAAACTTGCCTTAGTTCCTGGTGCTATAGGTGATGACCGAAAAATATTCAAGCTAAAGCCCATAACAGAACCCTACATTTAGTAAAACATGACTTAGTTGTCAGCCTAACATTTTTCTATAATTCTAATTAATCTATTTATTAATAATATAATAATAGTCTAGACTCTAAAATCACTAATAGTTATACTAAAACCTTTACTTAATTATAAAATATTTTTAGAGAACCTCTAAATGAGAATATAGGAAAAATACGTTTTTAGTGAATAAATAAAACTTGCCATTTCTCAAATAAAAATATTCATTAATTTAATTAATAATAAGTTCATGCAAAATTTAGTAGTTATTTGTGAATTAATAAATAATTGATGGAGAATATATTTTAATTTTTTTACGTAATATCCTTAATTAGCAACGACTAAATAAAACAATCTTTTTAAATAAAACTATTTATTTTAATAACGTGAGAATTCCTATTTTTATTTAAAATAATTATTAAACAAGTTTAAATTTTAATAAATAGAACTAATACTTTAGTTAGGTTTTATGCACAAAAATGTCCTTTTTGGTAATGAAAATATTTTTGAAACTAAATAATATTTTATTTACGTAAAAATACCGTAACATATTTAATAAATACTTTTAAGTCTAAAATACCATAATTATTTTGGTAATCATTTATTTAATAATGATTTTATTTTAATAATAATTACTAAGGACAGTAATTAAATATTATTCTAAAATTATATTCTAATAAGACTACAGTAATAATAATTACTAATTTAACCATTTCACGCAAAACATTTATTCTAAACAAATTATATCTATAACCTAACAATTTATATTGGCATAAATATTACTAGCAATAATAGTCTAACCATTATTCATTAAGTAATGAATTAATCTTATTAACAAATGACATACCTAAATTAGGAAACTAGCTATCCTGGAATTGACATAGCTTTTTTCTGTCAATTCTGGTCGGACAGAAATTGGATTTTCTATCTAATTCCTATTCTGTAAATGAACAGAACCTTCTGACAGAAGATCCTATCAGAAAATTGAAGAAGGAGAACCGAAGGGAGACCTCGGACTCGGATCGGGTACAAAGGGGCTCGGAACGCCGGGGAAACGTCGGACAAGTACACGGGATCACCGAATGGCGAGCATGCGGGAGCGTGGGGGGGGGGGGCGCGGACGCGGACGCGGGCGCTGGCACGGGGGTCGGCGGTCGGACGCGGGGTCGGCTGACGGCCGGTCGACAGTCGAGCAGACGCGTGCGTCAGAAACGTCCCAAGAGGGGTGCCAGATCGAGCGGGGCGTGGTGAGGATGGTCGTGGTGCGGTCGGATTTGGGAGAGGGTGAAGGTTGAAGGAGATGGGAGAGATTTTGTGAAAGTTTGTGAAAGGAAGCTTCTGGCTCTGAAAGTTTGGATAGGAACGGGTTGATGGATTAAGGTTATGGGCTAAAACCTTGGGCTTAGCTAGTAGGCCTAATTAAAACTAGCCAAATGTCAATAATTAAAATAACCATTGCAATCAATTACATTAGTTAATCTTTTATGAATAAAAAATTATTTTTCCTATATTTTTGACTTAATATTATATATATATATAACAACAACAACAACAACAACAATAATAATAATAATAATAATAATAATAATAATAATAATAATAATAATAATAATAATATCTAGTCTGAAATTACAATCAACCAATTTAATATAGTAAAACCCATTTATTAATTAAAGTCTGAATTGTGGGTCTTACAATCTTTCCTTCTTAGAAAATTTCGTCCTCGAAATTTCTACCGGTAATGAAAAGAGAGGTTTAGAACATACCAAGAACAGATGATGATACTTCTCCCTCATCTCAGCCTCTTGCTCTCAGGTTGACTCGCCTAGGGAGTTATGACGCCACTCCACTCTGACTAGTGAAATCATTGTGTTGCACAACTTCTCTCTGCGATCCAAGATCCTTACCGGCTGTTCTGCTACTGTGAGACTTGGCCCAATTTCCAGCTCTGAGTGATCTAAAATATGGCTCGGGTCCAATACATAGCACCTCAGCTACGATATGTGGAAGACGTTGTGCACACCTTCAAGGTTAGATGGAAGAGTCACTGTATGCTACCTTTCCAATTCTGCTCAACACTTCAAATGGACCAATATACCTGAGACTAAGCTTTCCAGCTCTGCCAAATTTGATAGTGCGCCTGGTAGGGAAAATCCTGACAAAGACTTTGTCTCCTGCCTCAAACTCCAGCGTTCGGCGCTTATCGTCTGCCCAATGCTTTTGGCGGTCCTGTGCAATCCTCAATGTCTCTCTAATCATCTTCATTTTCTCCACAGCATCCGTAACCATCTCTGGTCCCAGCATAACTCAATCTCCTACATCGTCCAATGCTAGCGGAGTACGGCAACGACGATATAACGCTTCAATTGGTATCATGCAGATGCTAGCCTGGTAGCTATTGTTATAAGAGAACTCGACCAGGTGTAAATGATCTTCCCAAGATCCTCTAAACTATAAAACACATGATCTCAGCATGTCCTCGAGCGTCTGAATAGTCCTTTCTGACTGTCCATCGGGCTGTGGATGGCATGCGGTGCTGAACTTTAGCTGAGTACCCAAACTTTCTTGCAGTCGGATCAAATGAGAATATTGGAAAAATATGTTTTTAGTGAATAAATAAAACTTGTCATTTCTCAAATAGAAATATTCATTAATCTAATTAATAATAAATTCGTGCCAAAATTAGTAGTTATTTGTGAATATAAAAATAATTGATGCAGAATACTATTTTAATATTTTTTATGTAATATCCATAATTATCAACTACTGAATAAAATAATCTTTTTAAATAAAACTATTTATTTTAATAACGTGAGAATTACTATTTTTATTTAAAATAATTATTAAACAAGTTTTTATTTTAATAAATAGAACTAATACATTAGTTAGGTTACTTATACACAAAAATGTCCTTTTTGGTAATAAAAATATTTTTGAAACTAAATAATATTTTATTTACGTAGAAATACTGTTACATATTTAATAAATAACTTTAAATCTAAAACACCATGATTATTACAGTAATTATTTATTTAATAATAACTTTATTTTAATAATATTTGCAAAGGACAGTAATTAAATATTATTCTAAAATTGTATTCTAATAGGACTACAGTAATATTAATTACTAATTTAACCATTTCAAGCAAAATATTTATTCTAAATAAATTATATCTATAACCCAATAATTTATAATGACATAAATATTACTAGCAATAATAGTCTAACCGTTATTCATTATTTAATGAATTAATCTTATTAACAAATCACATATTTAAATTAGGAAACTAGCTATCACGGAATTGACAGAGCTTTATTCTGTCAATTCTGGTCAGATAGAAATTGGATTTTCTATCTAATTCCTATTCTGGAAATGAACAGAACCTTCTGATAGAAGATCCTACCGAAAAGTTGAAGAAGGATAACCGAGGGAAGTTTTCAGACTCGGATCGGCATACGAGGGGCGCGGAACGTTGGGGAAACGTCGGACAAGTGCACGGAGATCGTCGAACAGCGAGCACGCGGGGGTGGGAGCGGACGCTGGCAAGGGGGTCAGCGGCCGAGCGTAGGGTCGTGCGGTCGGGCGCGGGGTCGGCTGGTCGGCCGGGCACGTCAAAAACGTCCCAAGAGGGGTGTTGGATCGAGCGAGGCGTGGTGAGGATGGTCATGGTACGGTCGGATTTGGGAGATGGTGAAGGTTGAAGGAGATGGGAGAGGTTTTGTGAAGGTTTGAGAAAGAAAACTTCTAGCTCTGAGAGTTTATGAGAGTTTCTGTTTTGTTAGCACCGAGAGAAACTTCGTCAGATCCGGGAGTGCGGGTGAGGAGTCGGGATAGTTGGATGACTGGAGTAGTGGGTTTGAACAGGTTGGATTAGTCTATTGGGTTTGGGTTAGCGGGTTTGGATGGGGAACAGGTTGATGGGTTAAGGTTATGGGCTAAAACCTTGGGCTTAGCTAGTAGGCTTAATTAAAACTAGCCAAAGGTCAATAATTTAAATAACCATTGCAATCAATTACATTAATTAATATTTTAGGAATAAAAAATGTTTTTCCCATATTTTTGACTTAATAATAATAATAATAATAATGACAATAATAATAATAATAATAATAATAATAATAATAATAATAACTAGTTTAAAATTACAATCAACCAATTTAATATATTAAAACCCATTTATTAATTAAAATCTGAATTGTCGGTTTTACTGATCGGTACGCGATTTTTTTTTATTCCTGTACAAATTTACAGTGGAAAATATATTTTCATGTTTGATTTAGGTTATACAAATTATTTTTTGGAAATGCAAATATTCGGATAAACAATTTTCTCACAAAATATGAAAATCTCCCTCTTAAGAATATGTGGTAAAAAAAATTCCCGGTTATTTTTTAAGTCAATTTTTTTAACTTTCAGTTTTTCATCCTATTTTTGTTTTATTTTATTTTATTATCTTTTT
Organism: Iris pallida; assembly: GCA_029216955.1. Lineage (NCBI taxonomy): Eukaryota > Viridiplantae > Streptophyta > Magnoliopsida > Asparagales > Iridaceae > Iris > Iris pallida. The sequence goes on from JANAVB010025196.1 coordinate 14,108,946, forward strand.
TTGGGGAAATATTTATATATTATCAAGTATGGGAATATAATTTTCTAGAAAATTTAACTTTTAAAAAATGATTTCCGAAAATATAGAATTTAAAAGGTCCCATTATTCTTGCTTAACTCTCCTCTTGTGCATAAGAAAACCCTAAAATGTTCGAAAACGGTCATCAACTATATATGGATGAGGGCAAATTGTTTAAGTGGTGGATCTATTGGCTAAACTTTTACAGATTGGTAGACTGATCCCCAATGTTGTTCCTCTAGTCAGATGGTCGATCGATGCACTACATCACTCTTAATATCCCTTCACGACCGTAATCTATATATTTATAAGGAGACGTTTGGTATGCGAAATCCTGTACATCAGGAGACTGAAGTTAAGAAGATCATTATTCCACAAACAATGGTGGAGGTGTGACTATATATAGTTTAAGTTGTATTGTTCTATTGACTCTGTGAAGGTTTTCGGTTTCCTGTATTAAGTGATCTCATGCAGTGTATCAAGAAAGTTGACCCTAATTATATTCTCCTCCTACCATGCAGATCTCAATAAAATTGATATTCGGCAACTTATCTCAAAATTAGCTAATCTTGTGGTCAAGATCAAGTAGCTGTACGTAATACTTTAAAGTTTAGACTTCCCCTTATTAATTTAATTCTAGGAGAAGTATTGTAAATGGAACCTGCTCATTTCATTATACACACAATAATGAGAATAAAAAGCAAATGTAGGCAAATTAGAACAATTTAAGTCCTTGGAAATGCTTCATATATCATGAATATCAAAGACCTCCAGATTATACTTAAACCTCCAAAATTCTTCACTACATATTACCCTTTGGTCATTTCATCTATCAGACGTGTTTGTTGGCACGCGCTTCTGCTCGCGCACTGCACGCAGGTAGCGGTCCGGCCGGTCGGACGCGAAGCAGGAGAGGGGGGGTAGGGGGTCGAAGGAGTGGCCCCCCTGACGGACGGGATCGGGCAGCTGGCCGCAGGAGGAGGGAAGGAGAGGAGAGGGCCACCGCTCGTGCACGGCACCGCCGGCCGGACCCGAAGCTGGAGGGGGGGAGCGGTGGGTGGAAGGGTCGGCGCCCCGGGCGAACGGGACCAGACATCTGGTCGCAGATAGAGGCTGGGAGAGGAGAGGGCCACCGCTCGCTGCCGTACGCGAGCACAGGCACGTGCAGAAGCGCTAGCCAAGAGGCTTTTTGGTAAGGGTTGGAAGTATTTCAGATAAACATTAATGACATAGACAATAATTAGACACACTAAGCAAGAAGTGGTCACTAGGTTGGAGACATAAAGCTGACAGAAAATAGATTATATATATATATATATATATATATATATATATATTGAAGCAAAGGGTACTTTATATATTAAATTATACATCATACATTCATTCATAGCAGTCACCATAGGCTTTTAACCCTCGAGACATCTGATATCATAATCAATATTATGCATGATGCCATTCATTGTTGTCTCCACACCTTCAAATATATATCTATTCTGCTCCCTCCACACATGCCACATAACTGTCAGTAGTTTGATTCTTGCTCTGTGGAATATATGTTGTCCTCTACCTCTTAGAGCTGCATCCTCAGCAAAGACGACTTGGATATCCGCTGAGATAGTGCCCTGCTGATACTTGCTCCAGATGCGCCCAACAGTTTGGCATTAGAAGAATATATGGTCTCACGTCTCCGTCTCTCTTCCACACAGGACACAGTGTAGATTGGGAATACGGATGCCGAAGCATGCCGTTCTATCCCGAGTCAGTAGTCTGTTTCTGATAGCTTTATATGCACATAGCCGTATTTTGGTGGCTACGTTTTTGGTCCATATTATTTCCGCCCAGCTCTCCTTGTCGAAGTGTGGTCGAAGTCGTTCGTACGCAATTCGGCTAGAGAATGCACCATTTCCAGATCCCTCCCATGCCCAACAGTTATCCGCTTCAGCTTGTATAATGTGTATGTTGTTAATCTCATCCGCGAACCAATGAGCAACTTGTTGACCCTCTGTGCTCCACTCCCGATCGTTTATTATGACGTGCAGCCCCTCCCTACTCCCCATTATTTCATATGTTGGCCAGCCCAATCGATTGATCAAGCTCTTTTGATTCATCTACGGATTGAGCCACAGGCTAGTGGAACGCCCATTGTGTATCTCCCGCACCATATTCTCCTTCAGCCGCGGTCGGATACGCAAGATGTTCTTGATTATTCTAGAGAAATTGTTATCTATATCTTTTATCCAAAAATTGTTGTTTTTGAGGTACCTGTTTCGAGTCCATATTACCTATTTGGAGCGCCCCTCAAGATGTCTCCATGCAAGCTTGATTGTAGCAACTTCTCGTAGGACTCGCAAGGATGGAAGTCTAACTCCTCCTTCGTCTTTGGTCCAACACAGTTCCTTTCAATTGATGGCATGCAGCCCACCTCTCCATATAAAGTTGGCGTATTATTTTTCTATCTTCTGGATAGTGATTGTGGGCACGTATAGTTCCTGTAGCCAGTATGCAGTAATGGCAGTAATGACTGAGCGAACTAGTTCCAGTCGCCCTCCAACAGCATCTGTGATTGCCATCCTTCCAGTCTAGTCTGAGAGTTTTGTACTAATCCTTGACAGTATGTATCTCGGACATAGTTGAATGATAGTGGCAATCCGAGGTATCGGACTGGGAGTTCGCCACACTCAATACAAAGTAGCCGAGCAAAGGCATCCTTCTGTGGACATTCTTTGTTAAAGTAAATTTGGCTCTTGTCCTTATTTAAGTATAGGCCCGACACATAATCGAACTCCTCTTGAACTTTATTCAACGCCATGATCCCTGTCACCGAGGGCTCTAAGAAGAGCAGTAAGTCGTCTACGTAAATAAGATGGGTCACCCATGGCATAACCCTCTTATATAGTGGGACAATCTGTTTCTGGTGAACCGCAATATCCATCATGCATATATAATACTCCATGACGATAGTAAAAAGATACGGGGATAATGGATCACCCTGCCAAAGTCATCGACTGCTGCCAAAGTAGCCATAAGGTTGACCTTTGATAAGGATGGAGAATGTTGGTGTCGTGATGCATGTCCTGATACAATCCACCCACCAACTTGAGAAGCCCATGCTGAGAAGGACAACGCACACGAAGTCTCTGTTCACCGTGTCGTATGCTTTGCGCAGATCAAGTTTTATGCAACTTTTTCTTCCTCCTTTTTTTGTTGAACTCCCGTACCATTTCATGTGCCAGTAGGCAGTTCTCAGCAATTGATCTTCCTTTGATGAATGCAATTTGATTATCTGAGATAAGCTCCTGCATGAACGGTTGCATCCTCTTGCACATAACTTGAGTCATTATTTTGTAGAGGAAGTTACAACAAGAAATAGGTCAATAATCGCCCAAGTCAGTAGCCCCATCTTTTTTCGGAATCAGTGTAAGGAATGTATGGTTCATTTCTTTGATGAGCTTGCCAGTCTAGAAGAAATCACTAACCATTTGATGCACCTGAGTCTTCATGCGAGTCCAATGCTTCTTGAAGAACGCAGCGTTAAATCCATCTGGCCCCGGAGCTTTGTTAGGGTCCGCTTCTTTAATACTGTTTTCTACCTCTTCCAGAGTGACCGGTTTACTTAGGACGTCGTTGCCCTCCTCCGCAATTATACGCTTGCAGATTAGATCAGGAAAATCAGTTGTGTAGTGGTTTTGATTATCCAACTCATTGTAGTAGTTCACCGCAGCTTGTTCTATATCTTTGTCCTCCACCAGTGGACGCCCGTTAGCATCCGACGTGTATAACATAGACTGGTTCCATATATATATAACTTGATAGAATTTGAAGTGTCCTAAGATTTTGTTACAAATATAATTAAGATAGGAAAATTACAAATGTTTGCTTGTCCTATCGTCGACAAATTAAACCTTCCATCATTCTTGATCATGTGGGTGTGCTCAGAAGACCTCAGTTCACATAGGGTCGAGAATCACCAACCACTTCTTTTTCTCGACCTGTTTTTAAATTAATAATTAAAACATGCATTAATACATATAAATCAGTATTTTTTTCAATGTCTGGCGTAACGCACATAAATTTGTGCGTATTGGTCATATAAATCAATATCAAACAAAAGAATTAATGCATAACCTGTAGGGTGTGGCTATACGCACCCCATGACTTTCTAAGCACATCCTATATAACTTAAGTTAAAACTTAGATTAATGTTAAAAGACTCATATATCCATATGACCTTCCTATCATACCCCACTATCATCATTCTTCTTCCTTCTTTCATTTTCACATTCTTCTCTAACCCAACCCCAAAACCCTAGAAAAATCCTACTTTGAAATTGTGAAGAAGGCATCATGGAAGAAGTAAGTCCACTTCAAAGACACAATCCTTCTTTCTCGGTTTGAAGCACTGTATGTGAATCGTTGAACAAAAAAAAACTGCGATAAGCACGATCAACACAGGTCGAACGGAACACTGTCTGCTTAACCTGTGTCGGCCGAACATATATAGGGCAGTTCGACCTGTAATGGTCGAACAGTAGAGCTTTGTCCGACTAGTTGTGGTCGAACATTGTGTTTTTTCATTTGACCAGCTTTGGTCGAACGTTAGCAAAGAAGTTCGGCTGTCGTGGGTCGAACTCCAGTCCGAGCGCTCGACAAATCAGGCTCGAAAGAACCGTGAAAACCCAAAAAAAATCGAAATTTATTTCATTTTCACACGATTGAAGGGATTCGAAAAAGCCTACCAGTGATCCTAAGCGAAAAACCCTAGCAGTGATCTTGGGATTGGTCTTGGGAGCAGAGGGGATCTGAGAGGAGAGGGGGCCCGTCGGTTGGAGAGAGGAGAGAGGATAGTAGAAATGTTAGAATGATTTGGGGTTGCTTAGGAATGATAGATAGGTTATAGTTTAGAATAGAAAAGAATATTTTGGTCATTTGATGAGACGTACTTAGCATTTATGCTAATTTTAATCAATTAAAATGTGATGTACTTAGCACTTGGGGTATGCTAAGTAAGTCATGGGGTGCGTATAGCCGCACCCTAACCTGTATGAAGATCCAACATAGCCACGAGTACCCTTCTTGGTCTTCTGGACTTCTTACGTAGGCGAGCTAAATTCGATTGCTGCAAAAAAAAATAAAAAAAAAAATCTACAAGAAAATTGGTTTATAGTGACAACAAACTAAGTCGATCGTCAGTTCCGATATAGGAGAAAATGGCAGTAACCTCAGTGTAATAAGTGATCGATCGGTGAAGAAAATAGCTATAAGATCAGCTCTATTCATGCTTCCCATTAAATTAAGCACGTACTCACATGGTTGCCAGCACCAATCCGCATGGTTGACCTTGATTCAAGTTCCCATTCTAGTTTAGATTGAGATCTGTGAATCTTCACGTATGTTAACGAAGAAGTAACATTATTCGCGCCACACTCCTTGCTCTTGTCACTAGAGCAACACACATGCAAATTGGCCTATAAATACACCTTTAGCCAAACCAAACTAAAACATCATCTCGGGATCATTAATTACCAATGGCTCGATCAACTTCTTCTTCCTCTCTTCTCCTTTTCCTCTGTGTTGCTATTGCTGTCATGGCCATCGTGGCTGATGCCAAGGTGAAATGCCATGACAAGAAAGGATTTCCTCTGTGTGGTGGCTACGAGTTCGTGTGCCCTAACAATTGCCCCAAATGCTTCGTCGACTGCGAACTATGCCGTCCAGTTTGCAGTAAGCATGCACAACCTAGTAATATCGTCCGATATCGTTGCGTAAAGTTTTATTTTATTTTATATTAGTATTAGTTTTTTTTTTTTTTGAGATGCCTTTATGTACTGAATTTTGTACATGCTGAGTTGCATATATTTTTGGTCCACTATTTCCAACTCCAAAAATTGTTATAAATGGAAGAAATAATATGTTCATGTGATCTTCCGCCACTCAGTCAGGATCTTATCTCTCTTCCTGCGGTACCCACAAGGATCGACTATATTAATATTAGTTAGTGATCATGACTCTTCCTCGTATCATAAATAGTTGGTACTTGCATGAATATCCATATTTTGTCTAATGTGGATCGAGGAGGTTTCCTCAAGTCATGCACTTGACCAATTTAACAGTACAACCATTAATTACTATGCAGGTTGTGACAAGCCTGGTGGTGTGTGCCAAGATCCCCGCTTCGTTGGTGGAGATGGTATCACCTTCTACTTCCACGGCAAGAAGGGTCACGACTTCTGCCTCCTCTCCGACTCCGACCTCCACATCAACGCCCACTTCATCGGCAAGCGCGATCCCTCGATGACCCGGGACTTCACCTGGGTGCAGTCCGTCGCCATCCTCTTCGGTGAACACCAGCTCTACATCGGCGCCCAGAAGACCGCGACGTGGGACGATGCCGTCGACCATCTCGAAATCAGCTACGACGGCGAGTCGATCATCCTCCCAACTGACGAAGGAAGCAGCTGGAAGTCCACAACCACGCCTGCCCTGTCCGTCTCCCGGTTCAGCGGAACCAATTCGATCACCGTCGAGGTCGAGGAGAGGTTCAAGATCGAAGCCAACGTGGTGCCGATAACCGAGGAAGAGTCCCGCGTGCACAACTACGGGATCACCGACGACGACTGCTTCGCCCATCTCGAGCTAGGGTTCAAGTTCAGCTCGCTGACGCAGGACGTGCATGGGGTGTTGGGACAAACCTACCGCGAAGGGTACGTTAGCAGGGTGAAGATGTCCTCCGACATGCCAATCATGGGAGGGTTCTACCAGTACAAGACTACCGACTTGTATACGCCGGACTGTCCCGTGACGAGGTTCGGCCGTACCGTCTCCGGCATCGCCATGGTCTCCGAGCCGGCCAGTGTTATCTGTGCCAGCGGGAAGAAAGGCCGTGGCATTGTGTGCAAGAAGTGAGGGCATGCACACTTCTAACGTGTGTTTGTGATCATATTACAATAAGAACAAATCAACAAGATTTGATTGATCTGAAGAATTAAAAATATTATGTATTTGTAATGGTTGTCATTGAATAATAACTAATAATTAACCCACAGCCTTCACAAAACTATAAAATTAGATGATTGCTAAAAGCACTAAACATTTTAGTCAGGACAATCCAAATTTTTTTTGTTTTATTTACAAATTTGTCATCGAAAAAATTTACTCGGGATGTCAATTTTTTTAGAACTGTCAAACTTGTTGACAGTCCTCAAAGAAGACGACGACGAGGAGGCCAAGGGAGGAGCGAGAGGGAGGAGGAGGCCGCTGCTTCTCCCACGTCGCCGTTGCTTCTCCTCTGTGGCTGTAGGCCCCTCCTCCGTGGCTGTAGGCCCCTCTTCCCCACCGTCGTTGCTTCTCTCCCACCCTCTCCTCCTCCACGGTTGCAGCACCCCCCCCCAACAACTGGTGGATAGACGTCGAGGAGGAGGCCGGAGGGGGTGGGGGCGGAGGAGCGGGAGGAGGAAGAGAGGGGGGTAGGAGAGGAGGAGGAGGTGGAGAGGGTGGGCAGCCTTAAGCAATTTTTGGGCTAGCCAGAGTAAACTTTTCTCCAAACTGGACTAACACCAAAATTTGGGCCGCCATGAGCAATTTATGTAGTGCCTTTAACAAAAATAGAAAATTATGGTGCAAATGCTGTGGATTAAAAAAAACACTAAGTTGAATTTGTTGGGTATGCACTGATACCGTTAATTGGGATGGAGATAGCTTACCCACTTAACGTGGGAGCTACAATGAGTTGAAGTTTAGCTTACCCGCTTAACGTGGGAGCTACAATGAGTTGAAGTTTAGCTTATCCGCTTAACACGGAGGCTAGAGAAAAGAAAAGAAAAAACAAACATACAAAAGACAAAAGAATTAACGAGGTTCGGCTATGTGCCTACGTCCTCGGACAACAATAGTTCTTTTCTTTTTTCCTCCACTAAGAATAGTGGGATTACAGAGTTACAAACTCTCTCTTGGATACACTCAAGAGGATCTCTCTCATACACAAGTATGGAAGACACTTTGGTGAAGAAGCACCCGAGGTAGAAGCAAGCCCCGCCTGGAAGAACACCGCAAGCAAGGAGCACCAAGAGCACCACCACTTCTAGCACCAAGATCACAAGGGAGGATTAACCCAAACATCTCCCAAACCATCTCCTTATATAGCCATAAGGGAATGAACATTCTCCTCCAAGATTCATTCATGCAAGATGAATGAACCTTGGGAACTCCATAAGTCTTTAGACTTTCTCCAAGGTGAATGAACCTTGGGAACTCCAAATCCTCTCTCCAATTAAGGAGGGACCATCCAACAATTTCCCCCTTCCCGACTTAAGTGGAAGGCTCCGTCAAACAAGCTGCACTTCTGCAAAAGATATGCTTGTCTTTAGGTAAAGATTTAGTCATCATGTCTGAGCCGTTGTCATTGGTATGGATCTTCTCAATCTGAAGTTGCTTGGATTCCACCACGTTACGAATCCAATGATATCTCACGTCAATATGCTTTGTCCTTGAGTAAAAACTCGAATTGTTGCTCAAATGGATAGCACTCTGGCTATCACAATAAAGAACATATTCTCGTTCTTCTTGACCCAACTCCTGTAGGAATCTTTTCATCCACAGTAGTTCCTTGGATGCTTTTGTTGCTGCGATATATTCTGCTTCTGTAGTCGACAGAGCAACACACTTCTGTAACTTTGACTGCCAAGACACAGCTCCCCCTGAAAGAGTAACTAAATATCCTGAAGTAGATTTTCTGGAGTCAAAATCTCTAGCCATATCTGCATCTGTGTACCCAATCAACACAGGCTTGTCATTTCCAAAGCACAATCTCATTTTGGAAGTACCTCTGAGGTATCTCAAAATCCACTTCACCGCTTTCCAATGCTCTTTTCCCGGATTGGATAAGAATCTGCTGACGACACCAACTGCATGTGCCATGTCAGGTCTGGTGCACACCATCATATGTATAAGACTGCCAACTGCTGAGGCATATGGCACCGATGCCATCTCTTCTTTTTCTTTGTTGCTTGTAGGACACTGTCTTGAGTTGAGGAAAAATTGATTAGCAAGTGGAGTTGCTACAGGCTTTGCCTTGTCCATGTTGAACTTCTTCAACACCTTCTCGATATAGCGCTCTTGTGATAACCACAGCTTCCCGTTCCTTCGATCACGAGAGATATGCATACCGAGAATTTGTTTTGCTGGACCTAAGTCCTTCATTGCAAAGGACTTGCTGAGCTCTTTCTTTAACTTGTTGATCTTGTCATTGTCACGACCTACGATCAACATATCATTAACATATAGAAAGAGTATAATCAGTTCACCATTAGAGTACCTTTTGACAAACATACAATGATCAGAAATGGTTCTCAGGTATCCTTGCTTGGTTATGAAGAGATCAAACTTCTTATACCATTGGCGTGGTGCCTGTTTCAGTCCATACAGGCTCTTCTTTAGTCGACAGACTAGATCTTCTCTTCCTTTGACTTTGAAACCCTCTGGCTGCTCCATGTAGATTTTTTCTTCAATCTCTCCGTGAAAGAATGCAGTCTTCACATCTAGTTGTTCCACTTCTAGATTTAGACTTGCAGCCAATCTGAGCACTACTCTGATAGATGTCATCTTCACCACTGGTGAGAAAATCTCTTTATAGTCAATTCCTTGCTTCTAACTAAAACCTTTCACAACTAGCCTCGCCTTATATCTTGGTTGTGATTTGTTTTCTTTTGTCTTCAGCTTATACACCCATTTGTTCTTCAGTGCCCTTCTTCCTTTTGGTAATTTTACCAAATCATAAGTGTGATTCTCATACAAGGACTTTATCTCATCTTGCATGGCTTCCAGCCACTCCCCCTTTTTCTCGTGTGTCACGACTTCTTGATAGTTTTCAGGTTCTCCTGCATCTGTTTATAATACATACTGTTGTAGACTGTAGAGGCTGTTAGGCTTCGGTTGTCTGTTTGATCTTCTCAGAGGTCCTTCAGGAGCTTGCTCTTCTTGAACATTTTCATGTACAATATCATCATCATGATTGTCCTCGACATGATCATGGATTTCAGCTTCATTGTTCTCGACCGGATCTCCCCTTTGTTCCCGGGGCCGAGACACTGGATTTAGATTGACAAAAAATTCCCTGGAGCTATCAACCTTTTCTCCCTTCTGACAATCTTCAATAGTTTGATCTTCAAAGAAGACCACATCTCTGCTTCTGACAATCTTCTTATTGACAGGATCCCAGAGTCTGTAGCCGAACTCTTCATCTCCATAGCCAAGAAAAATACATTCTTTTGATTTTACATCAAGCTTGGACCTCTCGTCTTTGGGAATGTGCACAAATGCTCTACACCCAAATACCTTCAAGTATTGGTAGGACACATTTTTTTCTGTCCAGAACTTGTTCGGTACATCACCATTGAGTGGAGCTGATGGAGAGAAGTTGATTAAGTGAACTGTTGTCATTAATGCTTCACCCCAGAAACCCTTTGGCAGCTTGGAGTGAGATAACATGGTTCTGATCCGCTCAACGATCGTTCTGTTCATCCTCTCCGCCAATCCATTGTGCTGAGGGGTCTTTGGAACCGATCTTTCATGTCTGATCCCATTATTCTTGTAATAGATTCTGAAGTCTCCTATGTACTCTCCACCATTATCAGTACAGATACACTTCAGAGTCGTACTAGTCTCACGTTCAACGCTGGCGTGAAACAGCTTGAACACATCAAAGACTTGATCTTTGGATTTGATTGCATATGCCCATACCTTCCTGGAATGATCATCAATGAAGATGACAAAGTATCTTGCACCACCAAGAGTGTTAGTAGTCATAGGCCCACAAATATCAGAGTAAATAACATCCAGTACATTGGGTTTTCTAGTTGCAGTCTTATAATGAAATGAAACTCTATGTTGTTTTCCAGCCAAACAATCAGTGCAAGGTTCAAGAGGTGTACCTTTTGATTTCAGCCCGGTCAATACCTCTCTTTTAGCTAGAATTTGCAATCCCTTCTCACTCATATGACCCAGTCGCTTGTGCCATAACCCAATCATTGATCCTGATTGGTCGATTGCTGCATTAACATGCTGATTGTTGATCTTAACATATGTCGTATAGAGTGTGTTCTCCTTCTTCCCTCTAGCAAGCACTAGGGAGTTTTTGCTGAGTTTCCATTTGCCTCCACCAAAAACATTGATGTAGCCTTCATCATCCATTATGCCAGTGGATATCAAGTTGAGACGCATGTCTGAAATATGCCTCACATTCTTGAGAATCAAGGGGCAGCCAGTGTTGATCTCAAGAGCTATTTCTTTTTTTTCCACAATCTTGGAAACTTTTTCATTTCCCATCCTCATATTTTCGAAGTCTCCGCTTGTGTAGGTTGTGAAGAATTCCTTTCTGGAAGTAACATGGAATGATGCACCAGAGTCTACAATCCAGCATGAATCTTGAGAGGTTAGATTAACCAGACCATCATCACAAACGATGATTATCTCATCGTCTTTTGAAGCAGTGGCAGTTGTGTCTTTGGCTTCATTCTTCTCATTTGATTCATTTCTCTTTTCCTTTTTGAGTTTTCTGCATTCTCTTTTCATATGACCCTTAAGGCCACAATGAAAGCATTCTATCTCTTTTCTTGGTTTGAAAACGCCTCTGGAATGATCTTTTGGCCTGCTTTTGGAGCGGCCACGGTTGTAGAATTTTCTTTGATGAGTTCTTCCACGATTCTCAGAAACAAGAGCATCTGACTCGGTTGTTATGCCTTGTTCTTTCTGCCTCGCTTCTTCATTTAATAAACTATCCTTTACTAAGGTTAAAGTGATGACGCCTTGAGGAGCCGAGTTGCTTAAAGAAACCACAAGTGTGTTCCAACTATCCGGCAACGAGCTGAGTAGCAAAAGTGCCAATAGCTCATCTTCAAGCACCAGCTTCATGGTTGAAAGTTGATTTACCAACTCTTGGAAATCACTCAAGTGTTCAGAAACACTTCGTCCGTCTTTGTATTTCAGGTTCACCAAACGTCGAATGAGTGACGCTTTGTTTTGAGGAGTCTCTCGCTCGTACATCGATGCTAACTTCATCAACATTTGATGAGCATCAATTTCTTTGGAAACATGGTGAAAAACGCTTTGGTCGATCCAAGGACGGATCTCTCCAATAGCTTTTCAATTTAGAATGGTCCAATCTTTTTCAGATTTGTCTTCTGGCTTCTGTCCATTGCAGAGTAACACTTCGTACAAATCCTTACAATAGAGGATATCTTCCATCCGCGGCCTCCATATGGAATAGTTTGAAGACGTGAGCTTGATCATGGTTAAGGAGGTAGAAGGCAATGATTCCGTCATCACGAAATAAGCTTGTGTGGCTCTGATACCAATTGTTGGGTATGCACTGATACCGCTAATTGGGATGGAGATAGCTTACCCACTTAACGTGGGAGCTACAATGAGTTGAAGTTTAGCATACCCGCTTAACGTGGGAGCTACAATGAGTTGAATTTTAGCTTATCCGCTTAACACGGAGGCTAGAGAAAAGAAAAGAAAAAACAAACATACAAAAGACAAGAGAATTAACGAGGTTCGGCTATGTGCCTATGTCCTCGGACAACAATAGTTCTTTTCTTTCTTCCTCCACTAAGAATAGTGGGATTACAGAGTTACAAACTCTCTCTTGGATACACTCAAGAGGATCTCTCTCATACACAAGTATGGAAGACACTTTGGTGAAGAAGCACCCACGGTAGAAGCAAGCACCGACTGGAAGAACACCGCAAGCAAGGAGCACCAAGAGCACCACCACTTCTAGCACCAAGATCACAAGGGAGGATTAACCCAAACATCTTCCAAACTATCTCCTTATATAGCCATAAGGGAATGAACATTCTCCTCCAAGATTCATTCATGCAAGATGAATGAACCTTGGGAACTCCACAAGTCTTTAGACTTTCTCTAAGGTGAATGAACCTTGGGAACTCCAAATCCTCTCTCCAATTAAGGAGGGACCACCCAACAGAATTCTTATTGATTCGCAAAAAAATATCAACGTGTAATATGAAACAAAAAAAAATCTAATCAAAGGGACCCCTTCTTAGTCTGCCACGATAGTTCCCCTCTGCCATTCATCCTGCTCTGTATGAGTACCCATTTCAATCTTCCTTAATTCTGCTCAGAATTTAATCATTCTTCCTTCCTCCTTCGAAGTTCTCAATTCATAACGTCTTCTTATCCACCTTCGTACGACGAGGTGCATGAAAAATGCAGCACTCTTCTTTCCTCATCTCCAGTGGCGACAATGTAAAACAAAGTTCTCCATTCCACAATCCTCAAGCTGATTGGAATCACATCCTGCTCTTCAAGCCATTATGCCGAATGTAGTATCCTACTCACATTATTAATTGTGTCGACCATACCTAAAATTTGGAAGGCAAAAGGTGACCTAAAGATTGCTGAGTACTATGAAGGATCCTATTATGCAAAATTTGAGCATATGGATGACCTTGTGTATGTCTTCGACAATGGCCCTTGGAAAATCAACAAGCATCTCCTAATCCTTGAACATTGTCTACCCAATAAACTCCCAGCTGAATATTCTTTTACTAATGCAAGCTTTTAGATCCAATTTCATGGATTACTAGTTAACTTGCTTACTATCGTTCGACTTCATCACTTCTATTGCAGCCATGATTCGACATTACTTTATTGTTTGGGTCTTGATAGTCTCATTCCTATAATTTACTCTTCGAGAATCTAAACTTAGACGATGGTAACTTGCGCCAGGTTGTTAGTAGGCTTGCAAAGTACTATATTCTGTTGTTGGCCAATTTACTTACTATTAGTTATTGTTTATTTATTTTTTTAACATTCAATTTGAAATTCATTTGCTTGAGATTGTAAAATAAATACTTGCATATACAAGTATGCATCCTATACACAGGGTACAAGTTCAATGACAAATTCATATGTTCCAAGTGTTTTAGATAAAATTCATTACTACTTTTTACAAAAATAGACCACCCTCTTCTGTTTGTAGGTGATAAGGGAACTGATCCAAGAACATCCTTCATAGAATATAGGGGTTGGTTCGCTGTTGGCTGCTCATCTTATATTTTCTCCTTTATGGTGATGTTTGTTTCTTGTACTGCTAGTTCTTGTCAGCAGAGGACATGTTTACTTAATTGTAAGCATGAGAAGTGAACTTAGAAAGCGAGACTAATCCTCTTTATATGTAAAGTATGATACAAGTTAGGAATTGTTGGCCCATTCAGTCATGGTCGAACCGATTTCGATAATAGACTTAAAACTCTGAACTCGATAGAAAAAGATACAGAAGATCGCAGATTTCGTCCCAACTGATTTTATTTTATTCTATATTTTCTCTTTATTGAGTCTAGAAAATTGTGCATCGGGATCACTGGCATTTAAAAGTTTATCCTGAACCAAAACAAACCTATCTTTGATCCCAAGCCAAACCAACATTCAAAGTCTATCTAAACCGAAAAGACCCTGAAACCCTAGCAATCGAACTCGAGCCGAGGTTTTCCCGATCTCGGACCGAACTCGGTCCCCTAGGATCGCTCCTGGTCAGCAACATTTTCCTATTCTTTTGGAACTACAACGTTCAAAATTATGAACGTTAGCCTACCGAGTTCTGCCCGAAGTCTGTCCTAGAAAATCTTATAAAAAGAAGAATTTTCCATTTCTACTCACTCATTCGTTCTTCAACTTCTCTATCTATTCCAAAGCTTTCTATTTACTTAAAGAGCTTCAATCTTCAAATCTCCAAGACAACTCCTACTCTTCTAAGTGCCAGTGGTTTCCGATTAGGAGTATTCAAGTTGTACAAGCTTGGCGTATAAAAGCTTTTCTCAGAAAGGTGTTTGAAGTTTATTCGTGAGTTTCAGATAAAAATACGACGATGTTGAAGTTGGCGTGTTCTACGGAGCAAAGCACGCGGTGTAATCTCTATTCAAAATAGTGGATTATAGCGAGTAAGAGTTCTCGCGAACTGGACTGGTCCACTCAGAGAAAAACCAATATAAATCTTCGTGTCTGCCTATTGCTTTCTTGCCTCCACTTACTTATTGCTTTACTTCGTTGCATTTAAGTTTATTTATATATTTACTTCACCTACTTATTTTTTAATTGGTAAATATTTTCCGCTGCACTCTATTCACTCCCCTCTAGAGGTGCCATAGATCCTACAATTGGTATCAGAGCACACGGTTTCTCTCTAGTTGGATTAAAACTCCTTGAGATATGGCCTCCTTATATCCAAGCAATGGTGGAGGCCAATCAACAAATAAGCCACCCCTATTTAATGACACAAATTACATGTACTGAAAGACACATATGAGCTTTTATCTCAAGTCTCTTGATTTTGATTTATGGTCGATTGTCATGAATGGTTACAAGAAACCACTACCTATTGTGGTAGAGGGTAATCTAGTTGAAAAATCATTTGATAGATATACCGACAATGAAAAGAAACAAGCCAGTCTTGATGCAAAAGCTATTAATGCTTTATTTTGTGCTGTAGACAAAACTGAGCTTAATAGAGTTTTAACATATGTCACGTCTCACGAGATTTGGAAACTTCTTGAGGTCATTCATGAAGGCACTTCACATATGAAGGAGTCCAAAATCTCACGACTAACATAAGAGTATAAGGCTTTCAAAATGAAGTCTAATGAGACAATTACAAATATGTTTACTCGATTTCTAGATATTGTTAATACTCTATCTTTTCTTGGAAAATAATACAACAATCATGGGAATATTCAGAAGGTACTTCGCGGGCTAACCAAGAACTGGAATCCTAAAACGACGACCATTATTGAAGAAAATGATCTCACAACGATAACTCTTGAAACCCTTATAGGAAAGCTTATGACGAATGAGCTAGACCTTAAAGATTTCGAAGAGTCAGCACTAAAAGAGAAGGCGATAGCATTCAAAGCTAATTACAAAACAGTCTTTGATGACGAAAGTGAGACTGACAGCTCAGACAACAAGCAGATGGCCCTCATGACAAAGAACTTTAGAATATTCCTCAGATATGAGAAGTCAAATAAGAAGAAGAAAGATTTCAGAGACGATGAAGAACCGATCTGCTTCAGCTGTAAAAGAACAGGTCACATCAAGAAAGATTGTCCTATTATAAGAAAGGGAAGCAGGCATGATCAATCAAGTAAGAGAAGGACTTCGACTAGAAACTATGCTAACACTAGCATCTGGTGTGAAAGCGAAGCTAGTGACTCTGAAGAAGAATAGAAGCCTCGCAACACAACAAACCTTTGCTTTATGGCTACAGATGCTAAGGTAATATTGAACCCTCTCTATGAAGAATTTACTTTTCATGAACTGTCTGATGCTTTTACTAATCTGCTAGAAGATTAGAGGAAAATGATGGATTTGTACAAAAGTGCTAAGAATGGTCTAAAATTTGTACAATCTGAGTTTTCTAGGCAATCTCAAATGTTAGAAGATATTAGAGATTCTTCTAGTGACACAAATGAGACTACTTCTTTAAAGTAAAGCTTACATGATACTCTTGAAAAGCTTGAGAAAGCTAATCAAGAAAATGTAAAACTTAATGATCTCTATGTACTAAAGAAAAAAGAAATACAATATTGCTACTCAGACAATAGATGCACTCATGACCAAATACAATGAAGCCTGTAACGTCTCTAAAAAGTTAGAGATTAAGCTGGACAAACAGGTTGTCAAACCTACAGCTCAAGTGAACACAAGTCATAAGTTTAAGCACAAACACAATATGACCAACACTGCTAGAACTGTCAAAAGCCATGCATATATGTATACTTTTTTACACAATAAAAAACACACTTCTTCAAAATCACATATACATGATCTTCGAATTACACCTAGCACTAACACTTCTGCTATATGTCACTATTGTGGTATAAAATGACATGTATCACACCAATGTAAGATTAAAAAGCTAGTAGATTTGAATGTGTATGTATGGTTCCAAAAGCTAACAAATTAGGACCCTCAAGAAAGTGGGTACCAAAGGTTACATCTTCAACTTGTGTTGTAGGTGGACCTTCCTCCTCCCACTAGAAGCAAGTGGATTCTCGATAGTGCTTGTTCCAGACATATGACAGGTGATAACACATTGTTTGCAACTCTATCGATGAAGAAAGATGACTATGTCTCCTTTGGGAACAACCTGAAAGGACATATTATTGGAATTGGCGACATAGGTACTTCTCCCTCACAAATTATTAAAGATGTATGTTTAGTAATAGAATTAAAATATAACCTGCTAAGTATTAGTCAACTGACTGATCATGGTTATGAAATTAATTTTGTGAAAGTTAAATATTTTGTTTACGATAAAACTTCTTAAAAAACTTCCTTTGAGGGAATAAGAGAGAACAATATATATGTACTATATCTGTCAGAAAAGACTAACAATACAGGAAAGTGTCTGTTCACAACTCAAGACGAAAGCTGGGTATGGCATATGCATGTTGGACATGTAAACATAGATACTATTGTAAGATTGTCCACCAAGAAACTGGTAAGAGGCTTACCGGATATTACATTCAAGAAAGATATTGTCTGTGCCGAATGTGAAAAGAACAATGCATCTAGATCATCTTTCAAATCAATAAACATTGTAAGTACCTCTAAACCACTGTAATTATTATATATGGACTTATTTGGACCAAGTAGAGTCGCCAATCTTGGCGGTAAGCTATATGCTTACGTAATAGTTGATGACTATTCACGGTATACTTGAGTTTACTTTCTTGCAAATAAAAATGAAACCTTTTTTGAATTTGTATCCTTTTGTAAAATGGTACAAAATGAGAAAGAATTCATGATTACTCGGATACGAAGTGATCATGGAGGAGAATTTGATTATCACATGAATTCTCTTGTCCCAAAACTCCTCAACCGAATGGTGTTGTGGAGAGGAAGAATATAACTCTTGGCGATATGGCCAGAGTTATGCTAAACCAGCACAATCTTTCAAACTATTTTTGGACAGAAGCTATTATACAGCTTGCCATGTTTTGAATAGAGTTATTATTAGACCAATCTCTAGAAAAACTCCATATGAATTGTGGTTTAATAGAAATCCTAACATCAGCTATTTTAAGGTCTTTGATTGCAGATGTTTCATCTTGAACACAAAAGACAACTTGGGAAAATTTGATGAAAAAGTTGATGAGGGCATATTCTTGGGGTATGCTGCAAAGAGCAAATGATATAGAGTATTCAACAAGAGATTACTGGTTGTTGAAGAGTCAATAAATGTCACATTCGACGAGCTGAATAGTCAACGCAACGACGATAGTGACAATGAAGAAGAGAAAACTCCCTCCAACATAACATCAGAAGATACACCATCATCGTCCTACCTAGAGAGTCTGCCGAAATGATTGCAGTTTACGCCAGATCAACCAGAAGAACTGGTAATAGGTGATGTATCAAGAGATTTAAGTACTCATTCAAGCACAAGAGAGATAGTTGCTAATGTTGTATTTATTTCCAAAATAGAACCTAAAAATATTTTAGAAGCTTTTAATGATGAATTTTGGATTTCTGCAATGCAAGAGGAACTAAACCAATTTGAACGGAATCAAGTTTGGAAACTTGTTCCCAGACCTTTTGATCATCCGATCATTGGTACCAAGTGGGTGTTCCGAAATAAGTTAGATGATAATGGTTCAATCACACATAACTAAGCACGTCTAGTAGCTCAAGGCTATAATCAAGAAGGAGGCATTGACTATGATGAGACGTATGCTCCAGTTGCTAGACTAGAGTCCATTCATATGATTTGTGCTTTTGCAAGTTTTCATGGTTTTAAACTTTTTCAAATGGATGTCAAAAGTGCTTTTTAAAATAATTTTATAAAAGAAGAAGTTTTTGTAAAACCACCTCCTAGCTTCGAAGATTTCAAAAATCTTGATCACGTATTCAAGCTTCACAAGGCTCTCTACGGTCTCAAACAAGCACCTCGTGCATAGTATGAGCACCTTAGTTCCTTATTGCTTGAACACGATTTTTCAAATGAGAAGGTTGATTATACTCTCTTTATTAAATCTCTAGATAAAAATATTTTATTAGTACAAATATACGTAGATGACATAATTTTTGGATCAAATAATGAGATGCTATGTAACGAGTTTGCTAAGTGTATACAGAGTGCATTCGAAATAAGCATGATGGGAGAACTAACATTCTTTCTCGGGATACAAATCAAACAAAGTTCACAAGGTATATTCATCAATCAGGCAAAGTATACAAAAGACTTGCTAGAGAAATTTGACATGGATAACGCCAAACCTATTGGCACACCTATGGAAACGTCTACAAAGCTTGATATAGGTAAAAGTGGTACATCCACTGACGTATGTAAGTATAAAGGTATGATTGGTAGTTTACTATACTTAACTTTTAGTCGACCTGATATTATGTTTTCTGTATGCTTATGTGCTAGATATCAGGCTTGTCCTAAAGAATCACATGTGAGCGCCGTTAAGCTTATTCTGCCATACCTTAAAAGAACTTTGACGACTGGTCTTTGGTATCCCAAAACCGATTCGTTTGACCTGATAGGTTACTCGGACGCGGATTTTGTCGGATGCAAAGTCGATCGTAAAAGTACCAGCAACATATGTCATTTTCTAGGAAAGTCATTGGTCTCCTGGTTTTCTAAGAAACAAAATTCTGTTGTATTATCAACAACCGAGATTGAATATATAGCCTCATGATGTTATTGTGCTCAAATTTGTAGATGAAACAAATTTTGAAAGACTATCAGTTATCGTTTAACCACATCCTTATTTACTGCGATAACACTACTTCTATAAATCTCACGAAGAATCCTATATGTCATTCTTGTACTAAACACATAGAAATTAGACATCACTTCCTTAGAGATCAGTTTTACAGGGAGATATTAAATTAGAATTTGTTGACACTAAACATCAACTAGCTGATATCTTCACTAAGCCGAAATGGCCATTCTGTCACACAGGTGTAAATAGCCTAAAGCGACACGGTGTACTAGTCTTTGGACTACCGCTAGCTGGGATCCGGCCCCTACAACTAACCTAAAATATTCGATACGATTTATGTATTTTAATTAATTAATAT
Organism: Iris pallida; assembly: GCA_029216955.1. Lineage (NCBI taxonomy): Eukaryota > Viridiplantae > Streptophyta > Magnoliopsida > Asparagales > Iridaceae > Iris > Iris pallida. Next base: position 14,129,070 of record JANAVB010025196.1, read on the forward strand.
TAATTATTTTTTCAACACAACTATTTTTAATTAAATTTCCATTTATGTTAAAACTCTATTACACACTTTCCAAAGTCTATCCTGATCACCCATGGACCGAACTCGGTCAGAGTTCTGCATGAACTCGGTCTGGGTGAATCCGAACAGAAGCTGGACAGTCGGGTTCCCCTTTATTTAAACCCTCAAAATTATCATCTTCATCACCAAGCCTTCATAAAACTCCACCGAAAAACCTAACCCTAACCTCCTAGTTCTCCTTCCTCCAAGCTTCTCAAGATCTCAAAACTTGGATGCGGAGCTCTCTCGAGGTTCTCTTCTACTGTCTACCATCAATTTCGGTATATTTCTACTCCTTCCATCTTTTTTAATTTCAATGGCTCCCAAAATTCCTCATTCTTCCAAAAAAAGAAGAAAGTTGATGAAGGTTCATCCTCTACTCCTCACGAGACGACATCTTTTTCTTTGTTCAGTCCCTCCAAACCGGATAGTGATTTTTTTGATGATTTCATTTTTGTGTCACAAGATGCATCTAATGAATGGTTTAATGACTTTCATCAAAGAAAGATTTGTGCGGGAAATCCTATCAATTTTACCTTATTTTTCGATCACGTCAACATTTTTGAACACTTTGAGTTACTAGATTTAATTTAATCTAGTTATCCAATTTATGCTAATGCAATCTGCATTTTCTATTGCAACTTATCGGTCACTAATGGTACGGTTAAATCAAAAGTTGGCGAAATTGACATTGTAACGCCCCAGTCCCAAAATATGTAGGACCAGGATACTGTACATGCCAGCAACACTTCACCAATAGACCAAATCTCAAAGCAAGCCCATTAGCAAAATATTTAAGCTATAAATCATGATAACAACCAGAAAAATAACACAGTTCACAGCTAATATCATCCACACAGAATCAATGATATAAGATATCAAGTACAATAAGATAATACTAATAGAAGATTTGTCCAACAGTAATAGAAAATAATAACTGTGTGGGTAAGGTATCTCAAAACCACAATAAAAGAAATAAAGTACTCATCAACTACAAGTTCGCAGAAATAAAATAAAATAGAGTAGAAAGTCTAAAATAAAGAAACATCATGTCTCAAGAGAATTCCTCGGCCACTATTTCGTCCTCCTACGTAGGTGTGTCACCTGTCTCCACTCCTGGACCTTACACCTCTGGGTAGTCCTCCTCTCTAACTAAGCCTGGAGAGATCATCAGGTCCTTAGGGGACTAGCAAGACACATAATATACATGCCTACTGTACAACAAATAACATGAAAGAATAATAGGAATAACAAATAGAGGAAAGAATAAATCATAAAGGAACTTTACAGATTGTGACATGTCATGAGAATATAATATTAATCATGGCTATAGGTATATGTGATATAACCGTAGCCCGGTGAGGCACTAACAGTCCTATAACAAGTTCTCTACCGTAACCCGGAGAGGCACAATAATAGAGGTATAGCCACGACTAATAAAACACTCTCGCCTAAGGTATTAAGAAGTCAAGTCTATCTAGTCTTGTTCAAGTCAAGTACGTGTCAAACAGGTCAGGAAAATATGGCATAGGCATAACAAATACTATCACTAGACATGAGCAAGATAGGAAATATAGAAACAAATAATATGGAAAATGAGTAGCAATCTATGTACACGCAAAACTAGAAAGTAATCATGAAATAAAATAAGAGAAATATGTAACCAAGTAAGAAAGAATAGAAATATAGAAAAGCATGTAAATACTGTAAAGTTTGGCAAGGTGTAATTGCTTGGTGTAGCACGTAGAACCAACAATAACTAACCAATCAATGAGCCACCAAAAGTCCAACTCCTACAATCGACTCCGGATGTTGAAACAAACATCACCAACATCTTTGTCATAAAAGAAATGTCTAAGTTTGACTGCACAAAATTCCAATTCTGGACACAGGAGCAAAATAGTAATTTTGGGTCAAAACGATGTCTGCCGTTGGATCCGCTTTGCACCGAAAAGCGTGCCAACACCTACGGTATCTAAAGTCATCAAATTATATGCCTACGGGTCCGGTTTGATGATACGAACCCTACCGTATATCCAAAGTTGAATTCCGGTGGGCCGTGTACAAATTCGCCCGTTAGATCGGGTCGCGGGCCTGCCAAAATAGCGTTCCGGTCGACCTTCTCAAAATTGGACCAAACTTGGCTCACAGGACTAGAAAAATGACATGGTCCCAATGTAGTAAGTTTCGTCTCAAGATGACGAACGTGCACAAAGTAATTGACTAGTTTGCAAAGAGGCCGATACGGGATATCTCGACCGATATGCCTCGATTTCGTCGCGCACACACAACGTAATCGAGTTCCGTCAAAGCCCACACGTCCGCAACATCCGTACGCGTCTTTCAATGCTCACGGGTTGCGACCAAGTCGCCCGGTTTGACGGAGCCCGTATCGGTAGGTTTTCAAATTTTTTTAAACTATTTTTACATGGATTATTTCTCAAATTTGAAAATTGTTTTCTCTGCACACAATTAATGAAATTCGAAACTACAAAATAGGTTCTAAAGTCCTATATGATGTCTTCAAGGTTGTTTAATTAGATATTTAAGACTTTCGATGAATCGACAAGAATCGATCCCCCAACTGAGGCACTTGGACTGCCTGAAAACTGTTTTCAAAACTGTTTCCCCTCAATGTTTACATCAATTTTCTGGATCGATGGCTCGTTCCCATCAAATTCTATTTGTGCGACTTATAGAGGGTCATATAGGGTTTCCATAGAAACTTACGGAATCGAAAGTAATAGAGAATACATGAAGTGATTTGATCAGGAAGTTTGTACCTGGGTGGACGGGTTGGAAACAGGCTACACTGTTCTTGTCGGGTTTGGGGGTGCTGGCGACACTACAGTGGTTCTTCGACGAGGCAGTAGGTAGCGCACGGTGGTAGGGGGTTCGCCCAAGGTCGAGGGAGGGTTCCAAGTCGAGCACGAGGGTTGGGTAGAGCTTTCGTAGGTTTTCTCAAAACCCGATGGGTTTTTAATATATATAGAGTTTTAAAGAAAAATTTGGTTTCCTAATCGAATTTGAATCGAGATTTATACTAGATTTGGGAAAATCTCGTAGAGAATCCTATTTGAATAAAAAAAATCTTTGGACGATTTGAAGAAGATTTCGTTTAAATCTTCGCCATTGTTTTTCTGTTCCTCTTTCCTTCTTCCATCGGGTCACAGTAAGTACTGTTCCCACGGGAACAGTACTATTGATGTGGTTTTTTTTTCTTTTTTTCCATGCCTATTATTTCTATATATATATGTGTGTGTGTGTGTGTGTGTGTGTGTGTGTGTGTGTGTGTGTGTGTGTGGTTTTTTTCCTATTATTTCTATATATATATATATATATATATGTGTGTGTGTGTGTGTGTGTGTGTGTGTGTGTGTGTGCACTACTAAAATATGCTTAAATAGCGACGTATATTAGCGACGGCGGAAATACGCGTCGCTGATAATTGCATATAGCGACGTCTTGTGCTACACGTCGCTGTCCGTCGCTGAGTAGCGACGTTCCGCGACGTAGTATAATTTACGTCGCGAGTTGCAGCAGCAGCAGATTTCTGATGCGGTCGAGTTGCAGCAGCAGATTTCTGATGCGGTCGAGCGACGATCCGACCCTCCGATCGTCACCGGACGATTTGATGCGGTCGAGCGCAGTATACAGGAGCTGATGAGTCTGCATCAGGCTGCAGCTGCCAACTTGCAGATGCTCACCGAGTTTACGCAGCGCACGGAGCGTAGACAGGTCGAGCTGGACGGATCGCAGAGGAGCCTTTCTCTCTCACTCGCTCAGTATAATGAGAAGGTGGTGAGTACCCTTGCTGCGCATGGTGAGCGACTGCGAGAGCTTGAGTAGGTACGTCCTTCGGGTCCATCGACGACGCCGACTCCAGATACTGCACTGCCTCCGGCGCCGACTCCAGACATTGTACTGCCTCCTACTGCCCCTACGGTACAGCTCACCCAGGAGCAGTATGACTACATTCTTTCCCAGTTGCGCGGTAGGGGTCCGCAGTGATTTTATTGGTTTTTTTAGGACTTGTATGTATTGGCCCTATGGGCAAATTGTTTATTCATACACTGTTGTTTATACACTTGGTGGGAGACTTTTTATCATCTTTCATTTTTATTTGACTCTATTGGATGTTTGTGAGGATGTGTGTCTGTGATATTTACTTTGCACTGCCTCCTATTTTTATTGTGATATTTACTTTGTGATATCTGCGACGGGATGACAAATATACCTACGCTGGGTTATAAGCGATGATCTGATATACAAAGGAGATGCTGCCGAAATTTTAAAAAAATATATTGTGTATTTTTGTTATGATGTGTGTCTATGTTTACAGTGAATGTGAAATACAGTGTTCGGAACCATCGACAGTTTCGATTACTGTTGTATGTTTTATCTTGGATAGAAATAGCAACAGTTCAGGGTGCACTTCTGAGAGCTTCATTTTCACGTCCTTCACTTTCTCGGACGTCGTAAAGGTTCCCGAGAAGGTGAAGGACGTGAAGAGGAAGCTCTGAGAAGTGCACCCTGAACTGTTGCGCTTTCTATCAAAGATAAAACATACAACAGTAAGCGAAACTGTCGATGGTTCGAACACTGCACTTCACACACACTGTAAACACAGACACACAACATAACAAAAATATCAATTATATTTTTTTAAAATTTTTTTTTTATATTAGCGACGGATAGCGACGTTCTGCGACGTACTGCGACGTCACACAGACGTCGCTATACGTCGCTAACTAGCGACGTTACGTCGCTCTACGTCGCTAATATACGTCGCTACGTTGCCCACGTGGATGCCATGCCTCGTCATCATTTATAAACTTTTGAAGCGTCGCTAGTGGTCGCTATACGTCGCAATGTTGGCGACGTACTTATACGTCGCTATCTGTCGCTCATTTTGCGACGTCTAGCGACAATTAACTACGCGTCGCAAATAGCGACGTTTGGCGACTAAATTGCCATCTGCGACTTGCCTATAAGCGACGTAGGTTTTTTGTCGCTAAATACGTCGCAAATCATTGTTAGCGACGTATTTCCTGTATTTAGCGACGTCTCCTGACGTCGCTAATCTGGGTTATTTTAGTAGTGGTGTGTGTGTGTGTGTAGGTGGATATATATACACCCTGTGTGATAAATGCAAGGAATATTTATAGGTATATTATAACTAAAATAAAAATAACCAATAGTTGTAACATACATTAATTATATTTACCAAAATTTATATATGTAAAAGAAATCTATTGGTATATCTATAAAACCTAATATTTGCATACTACGAATACACTTATATATACACGAGTTTATACATATAGTCTAAAATTCCAAAATAGCATTTTAAGTAAATGCTCATCATAATTCTAAAATAAAAATAATAATTTAATATAACATAACACTTATATTATATATATTAATTATTCAAAAAATAATTCTTAGCCTATTAACATAAAATATGAAATATATACATGTACAATAAATGTACACCTACATGGACATCTCTGGATGTACTACATGTCTACACGGGTTTAGGTTGGGTTTGGGTCAAGTTCGGGCTAAATTGGTACAACCGGGTCCCATAAAAGTCATAATCTTAATGAATAAATAATAAATTATTTATAGGGGTCAAGTCGTAACATTGACTGGTTTTTTTAGTTAGAACACACCTATGGCACAACCTTCCCTACCATGACTAATATACTAGTCAAAGCACACGACCACACTATTCGTGCCACAATTTCTAGTCATCTTGTACCCCAAAACTTAACCATGGCTAAGGTTATCTATAATAGTAACTATTTAATTAAAAATATTATAAATTCCAAAAATCTCTATTTAAATCAAATAAATAATAAAAAATAAATTTCAAAAATTCAGGGATGTTACAGACATCGAGTTTGATGTTGATGATTTGACAATCATGCGTCATATTCCCAATAATGGGGAAGCATTAGTTGATATCACCTCGGTGCAATTTCCTGTTGGGACAACTTTTGATTCTTTTCGTGATTCATTGTGTGCACCAAACTCTCGTCCCAAAGGCACTCTTCGCTCTAAACACTTGAACAACTACTTCTATGACCTCCACAGAATGGTATTTTCTACTATTATTCTAAAAAATACCGCCACTGATGAGATTTCATACTTGGAGCTTTCTGCTATCTATCATCTTCACTTCTATGTCCCTTTTAGTCTGCCTAAGACTATCATCGCCACTATGGAAAATTGTCGCAAGAAACTTCGATATCTTCTCTATGCGATGTATCTGTCTATCATTTTTTAGCACTTTGAGGCCACATTAGATGACTGTGCTTAGGATGCTGCTCCTGTTTATCTTTATGAGCATCTCCGTACTGCTCCCGTTCAGGCTCCTCCTCCTTATGTTGACCCATCAGCTGCTGACCCCATCATATTCATCCTCCTGGTGGTGTTACTCTTGAGTCAATTCAAGCTCTCATGATGGATCAATTTTGGTCCATGGACTTCCGTACCACCCTTCAGCTTCAAGCCATATCCAACTTTGTGTGGCATGTTTCATACAGCCTTGCTCACAACCCTGGTGGTCCTATTCCCATGGTTCGTGATCCCACAAGACTTGGGTATCGTATTGATGATCCAGAGGCTCAGCAATACTTTGACCCTGCTGCTTCTCGCTATGATCCCAACCATTCTGCTGAGATCGATCCTTCCAGGGTGGCAGGTGCTGCTGATGATGATGATGATGAGGATGACGATTGAGGATGTGTTTCCTCATGATAGAGCATCACTAGTTATGTTTTAGTCATTTTACTATGTATTAGTGATAAATGCTTCTTTCAAGCACTATCAGTTTCAGTTTGACTAGTTGTATGCACTTTCTACTATTCCAGTTTATATCAGTACTTTCTATTTCAGCACTTTGCATTATTTAATGTTTATCGTTAATATTCTCCTCTACTTTCTATTGTGCTGAGTCATGTTATTCGATCGTTATGTCATTTTGCTTATGTGACAAACGGGGGAGTAATATGATACTTAATTATAAATGCTTGTGAATGTGATAATTACTTTATCATCTTGTTGATTATTGATTATTATGCTATATGTCTAACAAATTTGAAGTAAGCTCTAAATTTTTGTTGGAGTTCTTGTTTTCTAGACTTTTCAGATGTTCAGCCTATATATTTTGTTACGGAAGAGTAACAAGACTTGACCGTACATTACAGGGGAGCAAATACATTGTACAAATGTTCAAAGCCAAAGCTACTTCCGTACCTTCTGTATCACATATATTTTTCTTCTGAATCGAGCTGAACAACTTCTTAAGTATCAATCGTAGTTTTGTCAAATTATTAAAATATGGGAGATTGTTGGCCCATTCAGCCATGGTCGAACATATTTTGATAATTGACTTAAAACTCCGAGCTCGATATGAAAAGATATAGAAGATCACAGATTTTGTCTCAATTGATTTTTTATTTTATTTTGTATTTTCTCTTTATTAAGTTTAGAAAATTGTGCATCAGGATCACTGGCCTTTAAAAGTTTATCCTGAACCAAAAATAAACCTACCTTTGATCCCAAGCCAAACCAACATCCAAAAGTCTACCTAAACCAAAAAGATCTTGAAACCCTAGCAACCGAACTTGGGCCGAGGTCTGCCCGAACTCGGTCCCCTAGGATCACTCCTGGTTAGCTGCTTTTTCCTATTCTTTTGGATCTGCAACGTTCAAAATTATGAACGTTAGCCTACCGAGTTCTGCCTGACTCTGTCCTAGAAAATCCTATAAAAAAGAAGAATTTTTCATTTCTACTCACTCATTCATTCTTCATCTTCTCTATCTATTCTAAAGCTTTCTATCTACTTAAAGAGCTTCAATATTCAAATCTCCAAGATAACTCCCATTCTTCTAAGTGTCGGTGGTTTTCGATTATGAGTATTCGAGTTGTACAAGCTTAGCATATAAAAGCTTTTCTCAGAAAGGTGTTTGAAGTTTGTTCGTGGACTTCGGGTAAAAATACGACGGTGTTAAAGTTGGCATGTTCATCGGAGCAAAGCACGCGGTGTAATCTCTATTCAAAATAATGGATTATAGCGAGCAAGAGTTCTCGCGAACTGGACTAGTCCTCTCAGAGGGAAACCAGTATAAACCTTGGTGTCTGTGTATTGCTTTCTTGCCTCCACTTACTTATTGCTTTATTTCGTTGCATTTAAGTTTATTTATATATTTGCTTCACCTGCATAGTTTTTAATTATTAAATATTTTTCGCTGCACTCTATTCTCCCCCCTATAGAGGTGCCATCGATCCTACAAGAATTTTCTTACTGTTGCTGATGCAAGAGAGGCAGTTAACGATGGGATCATGCAAGTTTCTAACGAGTCCTTGTAGTCGAATGCTATATGCTTCTTTTCACATAAATATTACAAGCTTCTTATTCATTCATTTAATTAATGGTCTCTAGCACTAGTCGGATCTGTCCTGTAGCAAATAGCAACCATGAAGTTAACTCCCTAGAAGCCATGGTGATTGTTAGGTGCACTAAAGGCCCTTAAGTCCTGCCAAGATTCTCTCTTTCTTGTATTGTTTACTTTGCATAAACAAATTTATCTATGTAACCAAAATTTGTTCTTTGAATGTGAATCTTTGCGGTAACATATTGATTAACTAGCTTCCAAGTATGATAGTTGAATATTAGCACTCCATACAATCCAAATATGGGTGTTCTTTGGATTACAATGGAGAAGTAGGGATAAGTTATTAGCCAATGATGGAAGTTCTTCACCATTCAATTTGGGTTTTAGAAGAAGAAACATATCAACTTGCTTATTTTTTAGTGAATGACATGTTTTCTTTAGTCACCTTCACACACACTATCTTTTTTTCTTGTGCCATGTTATGCTCAACACTCAAATAAAAGCCATTTGGTAAGTTCAGACCTTCATATCTGGATCTTCTTATTGTCTCTGTGGTTTGCTCATTTAAAAAAGTGGTTGATTTAACTTAAGTTTCAGTTTATTCTACACAATCACAAATTTTTGTTATTGGAGGATAACTTAGATTATGAATGAAATAGTAGCCATCAAGTTCAAGTTTCTTTATTTGATAATGAGTATCTTTTTAATTTCCATAGACTCGATACAATATTGTCAATCTTATGTTAAATAGGCTAACAATTGTCCATGTATTCTCTCTAGTACTTGATAGAATGTAGATGCAAATAGTTGGCTGTGTTTTTATCATGTAGCATAGGATAGTACATATATGTGATGTTATAGTTGCAATGTTAAAAATTGATGATAATGTAGTGGGACTGATTTCAGTATTTTTTGATGCAAGTCTATGGTAGGATAATTTTTTTTTTTTTTGATATTTTTACCTCTGAAGTATTCTAATACTTATATTAGGAATAATAATCATGCTTTCTTATCCTTTCACCAGCCAGAAGATGGTCAAGTAAAGATGTACTCTCGTTTTGGAGGAGGATCGAAAAAGAAGCAAAAATTGTTATAATAATTATCTTATGTACGTAAGCACCTATCTTCATGCTTGTTTATTTCACACAAGTTATACAATTGAAGGATAAAGGATACCTATATATATATATATATATATATATATATATATATATATATATATATATATATATATTTATATGGGCTGGCACTAGTACGTCACGTACGCCCACTGACGTTAATGACTTGTGGGTACAGACTGTTGGGAGAGAAAATGACGGCAGTGTATACGAAATCGGATCGTACTGTTCTGGCTCATGATATTTCTCCTTCCATTGCTCCTCCGACTACTTCTCCATCTATTGCTACTCTGACTACTTCTGTTCCGTCTCCTATTTTTACTGAGAGTCAGTAGCAGGCATTAGTTACATTTATGCAGCAGTATGAGTAGCATGCAACCACCTTCGTCTTGATTTTGTATCACTAGAGACATTAGTCTATATTTGTTGTATTAATTCATCTCTTCTTATGGATAGTGTGTATGGTCAATAGATGGACATGATTGGACAAGACTATGCTATATATTTATTAGTTTTTTGTTTCGTGTAATTTGTATGTGTACTTTGTGTGTATTATTATAGTTTTCTTTATTTATTGTTAGTTATTATTGTGGCGCTAAACGTTGTTTGTACTGGTTTATATTATTGTGAATATGTAAAAAATAAACTCAGCGACTAACTAGCGACTAACATCTGTAAAAACTAAACTTAGCGACTAACAACCGACTAACTACCAACTAACTAGGGACAAAAAATTTCGTCGCTAAATGAAGTATCAATAATCAGGGTATCAGACCTCACGCTGTTTAGTCGCTAACTCATCGCTAAGTAAGCGACGGTTATGTTAGTCGACAGTTAGTCGTTATTTTCGTCGGTAGTTAGTTGGTGGGCCGACGAATTAGCAAAGAAAAGTGAGCAACGACGATGTACTTAGCGATGAAAAGTTTTAGTCGATGTTTAGTCGCTGTTTTATTTTAGCAACGAAAATGGCAATTTTAGCGACGAAAATGGCAATTTTAGCGACGAAAAGTGAACAACGACCATGTACTAGGTATTTTTTTTTGTAGTGCTTGAAAGATGCTGCCAACTGGAGTTTATTCGCCAAAGCTAAAGTGAAATTTGACATTACCAAACCTCTTGTCAGAAAAATGAAGGTACCAATGGGAAATGGCAATGACTGCTTGGTGAATTTGTGATACGAAAGACTTACAAAGTTCTGCTCTTTTTGTGGCCGTTTGGGTCATGATATTTCTAAGTGCAATTGTCATCAAGAATATGCTGATCTTATTGATGGCCAGTGGACGGAGATGCAAAAAATCCCATATTCATTCTTTACTTGAAAAACTATTGGACTTATCTATTTGTGTACTCATTCGAGCAAATTCAAAGGGAGAGTACAACCTAAAGAGGGAAAACTGGTATTCCTCCAACCACATCTAATCCAATTATTGACATTATTCCTCCAAATGTCAACATAATCTGCAAATAGGAAATCTAGAAGCTGCAGCTGCCATGTCAATTGATGATTCCATATAATTTAAAATTAATGTTGCACCATCAGACCCCACTGTCTCCAATACTTTCTCCTCTTTACTTGTTGCAACCAAATCCTCCTTTTCAAGACCGACCATAAAATTACATCAATCTAACCTCCCTGCTAATCCTGAATCTGAATCATCTTACATTTCCAACCAAATCCACAAACGCCCATTCGACACTATTTATGACTTGGGACAGGACAGGGACTCATGCAGACCCTTAAAGAAAATCATTCTCGCAAGCACAGAAGAAATGGCAGCAGCTGGCCATAAGCAACCGCAGGACAAATGATTATTTCCTTAGAATTGTTGGGGATTGAGAAACGATCCGACAATTCGTTCATTACAATCGTTTCTCCGGTCGACGAGGCCGTCTATCACATTCCTGTCGGAGATAAGGTGCTCGTCTACTTTCGCTACATCCCTAACTCAAATTCTCGGATTTGACCAAAGTACCACACTGTCTTCTATTGGCAGATTTGGTGGACTATTAGTTCTATGGAAATCCAATATCTACCCGGGCGTCATTTCTTCTTCACCTAACTGCATTAATCTATACATTCAACAAGATGGGCCTTTACCACCATGGCATCTATTCTGCATCTATGGACCACCTAATATATCTGATAGAAGATCATTCTGGGAAGGTTTCAATTTTTTTACTTCATCTATTACCGAGGCTAGGCTTGGCTTTGCATTGGTGACTGCAATTCAATCCTAAATACAGGAGAAAATATTGGAGGGAACTCATTCAATTTCAATAACCACAAATACTTCATCCAATGGTTCGATCGATCGGCAACCATGGATTTGGGGTATTCTGCCCTGCTTTTACCTGGAACAATCGTAGGTCTGCTAATTTCAGCATAGCAGAAAGATTAGATCGTGCTATAGCAGACACTTCATGGAGGTTCATCTTTCCCAAAGTGGGTGTTCTCCACTTACCAAGTTTAAATAGTGACGACAATCCTATATTGATGAAGTTAGATATAAGAATAAAAAGAAGAAGATACCATTATGGTTTGAGCCAGCCTGGCTACAGGAACCAGATTTTAACTCTGTGCTTGTGAAATCATGGAATATTAACACTACTAAACATGATCTACTAGCAAAACTAAAAGCATTGGTGTCGCACTGGAAGACATGGGGAAAGAACAGAATTGGGAATCTTATTGAAGATATTAAACTACAGGAATATAACCTTCTTGAGCTTCAGAGTCAATCACCCACCAATGAGAGAATCATACAAGAGAGAGAAATTCAAATAAATCTCAACAAACTCTTACACCAACATGAGTTTTTTTTTTTTGGGAAGAAAAGATCCAGAGTTTCCTGGCTTAACGAAGGAGATAGAAACAAATTCTTCTATATGATGACACTTCATCATAAACTGAAGAATTCAATAAACTGCTTGATCACTGGGAATGGAGATCACATAACTGATCATGATGACATGTTCAAAATTCTAGTCAACCATTTTAGAAATATATTCCAATTAAGACACACTGCTCCAGTTCCTTTGATAATCTTGGATGAACTACAGAAGGTTCAGGGGAAAACAACTCTGTATGCTGCATCCCCACACAAGAGGAGATTTACCAACTCATCAAAAATATGAACCCGACCAAAGCGCCTGGACCTGAGGGCTATCCGGTGCTGTTTTATCAGAAGTGCTAGAACGTGGTTGGAGGTGTGGGGTAACCTATCCTATCCAAAAGCTTCTTCAAATCTAAGATGAGTACAAATCTTAATCATACATGCATTGTCCTGATCCCCAAAAAATCAAAACCCACGAGCCCTGCTGATTTTCGTCGGATTACTTTCTGCAATATTCTATACAAAAATCATTGCAAAATTTATTGCTAATAGGATTCAACCACTCCTTCATAACATAATATCTCAGTATCAGAATGCATTTGTACCAGGTAGATTGATAGGGGATAACATTACCATCGTACAAGATCTGTTTCACTCTATCACCAAGTTCAATCGAAGCTGCAGTGCTTTTGCAATGAAGGTGGATATGGCCAAAGCCTATGACAGGCTTAGTTGGAACGTAATCAGCCAAACTCTAACTGGGTCTGGTTTGGATGGTAATTCTCATGATCTAATAATGCAATGCATTACCACTGTGTCCTTCGTAATTTTGGTTAACGGATGTCCCCATCATCTATGTTTGTTCCTAAATGGGGAATCCGTCAAGGCTGTCCTATTTCTCCATACTTATTGGTCATGTGTGGGGAGGTCTTGTCTAAACACATCATCATCATGGAAAGAAATAATCTTATGATGGGATTTGAATCAACAATTCAAGTCTATTAAAACTTACTCTCATCTTTTATTTGCGGATGATATGTCACGACCCGCTCCCGAATAATCGGGTATGACTCGGATCGCGCCGGGCCTACACTGTCGTGGACATCGGTAGTCAACCGTCTAGACCTCCTATCTCATCAAATCATATTGTTGATTTCTCTATCACAGTATCTATAGTACGTGCCCTGTCACAAGATCACAATATCATCCACTATTTGCAGTTATTACAGGCCTTTTACAATCGATCTCCGGAGACGGATCCGATAAGGAATAAAGGCAATTCTATACATCTGCAATACAATGTTACATCACTCAACAATCCTATACAATCATCTAAAGTCCCTTAGGATAAGTCTCCTAGTCCTGGCCACCCTTTAGAGTGGTCTCCAACAGCGGTTCTCCTCGTGGTCCATAGTATTCGGGATATGCGATCTCAGTCTCATATGTAATGTCAACGATCCAGTCAGGAAAGGAGCAAAGTACAGTAACTCAATATTACTTACTAATGCGGTACAAAGGGAGTAGATAAAGTAAGAGCAAGTAAATGACAAGTAGATATGAGAATAATAAAAAATATACACTAGCTATATGAACATGTGTAATTGGACATCATTAAGCATATAGGGACTAAGTATGTATCAGGCATATCAAGAAATAATATGCTATCAGTCACACACGAATCAGACATGTCTACTGACAGTGCTATCAGTCATGTATGAAATGGACATCAAGCATATTAAAACAATATGCTACCAGGCATGATAATTTGTCCAAGGCTAGGTATACTACATGCTTTAAGGATGTCCTCCCTCCCAACACAAGACACAGAAAAACATGCAAGCAATAAAGTAAAGGAAACACTTAACACATCAACAGATGAGTGTGAATATGCATGCAAGTGGTTAAATAATATTGAGATACATGTACTTTCCTAACACCGGAGAATGACGTTGTCCTCTAAATCACCTAAAATAGGGAAATAGAATTTATAAAATATTCTGAAAATTCTCCTAAACCTAACTAACTAATTTTAACGACTAAAGCTATTATCCCTAACTACAAACTACTTATTTCTTGTATTGAACCCTATGACTTAACCTAATACTACATCTAAAACTCACAAAACAATATGTGAAAATCATACACTCTTTAATAAGTTACTCCACTGGCTACCAGCCTAGGTATGGCTAACCTAATCCACAGTCATGCACCTAGCTCGAGGTTTGAAAGAATGTATTTAAATGAATTACATTCTCAAATAATGATATAGCCCAAAATTGGCCCATGCTTTATTCGGCCCAGTAGCAACACCCAACTCACCATTTCCTTTACTATAACCCAACTAAATTTCAAACCTAATTTATAACCTAACGGCTATGGTACATTCGCCCATTTGAACTCCAGGTCAATCTCGTGTCTTCTGGACACACAACCACCCTATACTTTGGACATAAATACATAATGTTCTAGACACGAATTCGTGTCCTAAACTAAGGATCCAACCAATCCCCGTTGTCAAAACCTAAACACAAGAGGACCAAGTTTATCAAAAGAAGAACAGAGGAGGAGATATACATGTGCAGAGTTGATTCAAAAGACGATAGGGTGTCAAACTCGTATCTCCGTGTCCGATTCACCTGTTCTCATATCCAGAAAATATGAAGAACTACTTTGATTAATTATAGAAAACACCTTTAGGCAAGAACAGAGAACGAATTATATAAGTTTGCCTTGATTGTTTTGCTCGAGAAAACTTAATAGATTCCAAGAATAAACGATCAGAGAACCAGATTGAAGTTAGGAGTATAACCTACCGATTTCGTGCTCGATCTGCTCCTTCGTGATCTGTCGACTCTGTTCGACATTACAATTGGTTGAACGAAGTTTTTGTTTATTGAACGTAAAAAGACCTGTGTACAGAGAAGGAAGTCCTAAACAGGATATTCTAAGTACAAGAGGAAGAGTTTCTGAAAAAGTGTGATGGTAGAGATCAAGCACTACAACGGCTCCTTCACTCTGTTGACGATCTGACGACGGGTTGAACTTGCTCTGACTTTCTGATACCTTTGATGGAACTCTAGGGTTGCCAAGCAAGAGAATGCCTGGAGCTGGAGATTTGATGTTCGGTGGTCCCCTTTTTGTTGAAGGAAAACTCCTTCTATTTATAGGGGAAGAGAGCACATATGCGATGTACGTTAGGGTTTTGATATATGAAGGAATCTGCCGTCATTGTACGGTACGGACTTCTGCGGCGCTGACACATGGTGGACATTGAGATTCTCCTCAATCGAGATCTCTGGTGGTTATCAAAATAACCGAAGGAGAAGACACATGGCATGTGCCGATTTGTTTGTTCGGATGCAGCAGAGTAAATCTTGGAATTTTATCTCAGATTTGGATTCTGATTAATCCTTGTCTAAGATTTAAATCAATTTGATAAGATATCATTCATGATTAACCCCAATCCTATCTTTGAGAGAGTCGGTTTAAGCAAACCGACTGGGTGGAACCATGCTTCCTGTGCCTCTGGCGAGGTCTGAGTACTGCTGCCACTTCTGGGGCGACAAGTAGACCGTTCTTCTGGAGACAACGGATCCTCTGTGCTTTCAGGCGATGAGTGGACTGTGCTTTAAAGATGACGGAGCCTCTGTGCGTATGAGCGACGAGAAGGCTGTGTTTCGAGCGACAAAGTCACTGTGCTTTAGGGTGACAGTAGGCTTGTGCTTCAGGTTGACGAGGTTACTGTAATTTTGGAGCAACAAGCGGACTTGTGTTGGATGCAATATTATCTCCCAAGTCTCTGACGAAAGGTAGTTGAGCTTCTGGGTTGGAGCAGAGTGCTGCGCCGTTGGAGTTGAGGTAGTGTGAAAACATCACTAGTCTGTGCCTGAGGTTGGCGCAGGAATATAGCTGCGTCTCTGAATTGAAGGCATTGGCTTTGAAGTCTTCTTTTAAAGAGCAATGAATGACTGCTCCTTAATGAACGACTCTCTCTTAATTGCCACCGTTACTTGAGAAATTTTAAGGGGTCCTAGGATAGTCTAGGACTTAGTCGAATGAATGAGTCCTAGGTTCTTTCCATTAATGTGGGAATTTTGACCGTCGGCCATGTGGCCTGCATTTTGGACCACTCCTGTCCTATATAAAGGGGAAGTTTCTTCTGAAGAGTCACGTCTTTTTCTTCTTCTTGTCCTTCAACACCATGCTGGATCCAGACTTAGCTTCGAGCGACGGTTGGCCTTGCCTAAGTCGGATTTTGGTTGAGAATTCCTTCGTTCAAAGGGGCTATGCTGTCACGACCCGCTCCCGAATAATCGGACACGTGTCGGACACGCCCAGCCTTCATCGATGGACACGACGAAGTAAGCTGTACAATACTAAGAAAAACTCCAAGTCACAATGTAATGTAAACATCCACAGCATCTCTAAACGTCCCAAAAAATATCACTATAATACACCAAGTCATATACAATGTTATCCGGAGACAGATCCGGTAAAATAAAATATACAATGATAAATCTAAATACAATCTCCAGAAAATAAATGCTAAACAATCCAAGCAATGCACTAGATCCTACAACTCCAATAATGATATCCAGCTAAAAATAGTATCAAGCTCACCTGCAACGTATCCTGTCAGAAAAAAAGCAAAGCACAACCCCGACAAGAATAATATACAATGTAATCTGAAATACAAAATACAAGATGAAACTAGAGTACGAGAACTGAAAATAAAACTATGGTACCAGAAGTGGAATGCAAAACTGAAGACAATGGACACGACAATCAATATGCAAAGACAATGAACACGACAATCAATGAACAAGACAATGAACACGATAATCAATGCAAGTGTGACCGGCTAAGGACCACAATCCACAATCAATCAATTCACAATTCATAATTCTACAACATCCGGCTTACGTGAGGTGTACGATTATGCTATCCATAATACCTAGGTTGGGTGTGGTCACACACTAGTCAATATTTCTCCCAATCTCGCAATAACAATGACTCACAATACAATGAACAAGGTACAAGGCAATCGTGTGTATCTCGTGTCCGATATGAGAACATGGTACATGAATGTAAGACATAAACAAAGTAAAAGCTCGAGTCGGTGTACTTGCCTCGCTTTGGAAGCACGGGAGTAGTACTGCATGGATGTTCACCTGTTATTTGGTACAAGTTTGGTTAGGTTCTAAACTATGTCAATTAGCTCATATTGTTAATCAAGCTAACTATTTCTTTCTACCACCAATCTAATTTTCTAACATAAACTAGCTAATGGATTGTTAATAAAATATTACATAAAGAAAGGGTAGAATCTATATAGCAAAATATGTGATACATATTATAACTTTATTCAATTAATTACTAGTAAAAATACTTTAAAGCATATTTAGCAAAATACTCATTTTTTGAAAGTACCTACTAGCTAATCTTTACAAAATATTGATAACAAATATTTTCTAAATATTTTTCTAAATAATAATAACAATATAATTTCTCTAATTAGTTATATAGATACTAAGCTCTATAGAAATACAATATAAGTACAGATGTAAACATAATGATTAGCATATAAATATTTAGATTTAGCAAATAATAATTTGAACTTAATTACAAAACATAAATGGTTATACACTAACAATGGCAACAATAATTAAGGTCACTAAATCAGCCCAACCCAAACTATCCAGATATTATTTCCTGAATACCCACTGGCCCGGCCTACATAGACCCAGGCCCATCTACTCACTACTCAGCCCTATCTCAGTACTGCTGTAATTAATTCTTTCTTAACAGTCCAACCCATGGTGAGCCCAAACTCTGATCAAACAAAACTAGGCCCACACTGAACTTTTTCCCAGACCCAACTGAATGTTGCTGCTATCAATTATACAATTTACTAGGTCAACAGGCTCGGCCACAATTAATGAAACAAGTTTGAAAATAGAGTTTAGGATTTTATAACACAACATCGGTACTTAAAATTTAGTCAGCCAATGTTATGAGACTAGACCCTTCAATGCTGGAAGAGGCACTGCCACACAATCCATCTTCTCGAATTTTGAGAGGCACCAGCTGACTCTTCGGTTTTTGAAAGGTTACAGTTGACCCCTCGGTCTCCGAAGTGGCAATACACAAAGAAAAGTAGAAAGAGGAAACTCTCTCTCTCTCTCTCTCCATCACATTCACAACCAAGCAACACCTAAATCCCAAGCTCTCCTCTTGAGTTCTTCATTCCTTTCCAAATCTTCACAGCCGAACACTTCACTCGGCTGACACTTCTTCTCCTTCTCAGTGATCAACAACCCTAACCCCAAAAATTCTTCCACCAATTGAAAACCCTAGAGTTTACCTCCATATTTACTCTTAATCCCTTCCTCCTTACTCCTTCCTCCCATGGCCGTACGTAAAACCCTACCCTAACCCTCCTCTGAACCAAGCTCGAAACCCTAACATCCAGCAATGGAACTTCCCGACGGTGGCTCCGGTGATGTCGAAATATGATTGGTACAGATCCGGTCCTGCTAAGGCGAAAGCGACGACGACTTCATCTTTCAACGGTCGGCTCAGCTTCCAAGGAGGAGCGCGCGACTCACTGCTCGAGGTGTCTCCTCGAGATTCGAAGGGGCAGCACTGTGATCGAGGGAACAGAGGCGGTCTCCGAGGCGGCACGCGAGCCGAGGGGGCACGGTAGAGATCGACGGTTGTGGCGTCGATCTGGTCGTGTGCGGCTGCACCTCGTGGTTGATGGAAAGGTTCAGGCCAGCGGCGGCGGACTCAGGCTAGACGAGGAAATTCAAGACTCAAATTTGACAGTGATGGCGAGCCAAAGATTGGTCGGGATCGACAAATCTGGTCGAGATCTGTAACATACGCACCCTAGAATAAGGGCACGAGAAGTAGGTACGTCCAGCCTACGCCACAGTGTCGGCGGTAGAACGCTGTCCTAGGTCTCATGCATCTAACAGTATAAGGCTAAACAGTTTATACTCCCCGAAAGGGGGTGACATAGCAGAATGTAAACTCAATCACATCTAAGGTAGAGCATAATGGAAAATAGACAAAACATGAAATCCAAAAGAGATACAGCAGATAGAAGTCTAAGTGTCTAAGATACACAAACCCAGAAATACATCTCAAAGCTCAAATAC
The DNA here is from genome assembly GCA_029216955.1 of Iris pallida. Lineage (NCBI taxonomy): Eukaryota > Viridiplantae > Streptophyta > Magnoliopsida > Asparagales > Iridaceae > Iris > Iris pallida. The sequence continues at coordinate 14,148,647 of JANAVB010025196.1, forward strand.
AGTAATCCATAAATACAACTCAAGACAACTGAAAATAAACTATAAGCAAAACCCTAGCTATCTATACAACCTCTACTGTGTCTCCTCTAGGCTAGCAGGCAACCTCCAAGCTATCTGTAAAATTTTCAACAGGTCCAGTCAGGACGGGAACGAGCACATATCTCTCAAACAGTTCATAGCAGGTTAGGATTATAAATCACGCAATAGAGTAAAATACAGGAAGTGCTGAAAAGGAAGTACGAGTAAACAGGAGATATTTTGTAACTGAAAGTAAATACATGATAGTAGAGACTGTAAGTGGCTACGTGATTTAGAGTACAATATGGTTATGTAAACGGCTTAGGGGCACATGAATACAACTAAGGAGGCACATGAATACAGCTACTGGGGATAGTGTTCACATAACCAATTCTACTCACCCTGCCCCAATCAATACACAAGGATCCATTCAAGTTACGTTATAGGCACATGAATACAGCTAAGATACGTGAACTCATGTAATGAGTAGTACATGAGGCACATGATAAATCACATGAAAGCACATGAAGCACATGAGAACATGTAAAAACATGAACTAGTACGAGTACAAGGAGTACCTGATGCACATGATAAAGTACATGAACATAAAATACCCGATGCACCCGTAGAGGGATAACATCTCAGGAAAGGATCCATATAGTACTAATCCGTGAAGATACGTGTCAGCATCAAGTAGAGTAATCTAGAGCAAGAATATAATCCAGATAAGTATGAAAAGATTAGAGAATGTACTCGCCTGGTGTCTGAATGTCCAAAGTAAATATACTGTCCGAGGAGAGGTGTCTGGCTCCTAATCAGAACAACACAAGTCACAACAAGTCCAAAATTGCAATATGAAGTTCTACTATGCATTCTACATGATTCTAGGTCCATCTAGACCAAAGTCAACTCTTAGTCAACTTGGTCAACCCTGAAAGTCAAACCTAGGTCAACTATGGTCAAACTAGGTCTAACAAGTCTAAATTAGGTCAAACAAGTTATTCTAGGTCTAAACAAACTAAGTATATGCAAATCAAGTATCCAAGATAACTACTAACTCATAGCCTAAGTCACTTGCTAAACCAAGCACAAAAATAAACCATAAGCTAACAAGGCACACAAACTTAGTCATATAATGTATATATATTATTCACATTCACATATTCATATACATAGATATATATAGGAAAGCTATATATATAGGCACATACATATATGTATAGAGAGAGAAAGAGAGGTAAAAGAGTAAGTGAGTATGTGTATGTTTGGCATGTGTGTGAAAGGATATGTGTTAATGTTCTAAAATTTAGTGATAGGTAGGTGTATGTGACATGGGATACATTATGTCAAAGGGTGTATGAATGCATGTGTAAAAGGTTATAGGTTAACTCAGTTTATAGAAATACATACATACATACTTACCTTGTATACATGCATACATACATATCATGTATATTATATTTACATGATACATACATGTATACTTGTATTATATTATACTTACATCCATGCATATTAGATACTTGTATTTATATTAACATATTGTAAACATTCATTTCATTCATGCATCTATGCATTACCTACATGTTTTATACATATGCATATATTGTATATTCATATCATTTCATACATTAACATAGAGACATACAAACATGCACACATCATATATTTCATACCTTGCATTACCCTACATATCATGTTATATATTATCATTCCTTTCATATATTACATTATCTTTAAGTTGAATACATCATATATGGATACAATACATTATCTTGCTTGCTTGTATTCATATATTACATTCTATATTACCTATATACATGTATTTCCTCCATTCATTCATGCTTGCATCATATACTCTACATTACCATACATGTTATCATTATATATTGCATTACAATATTTATACAATATGCATTCATATCTAGCATTCATTATATACTTTCATGTATACATTGTATATCATTCTTTCATTCATACATTGCTCATATGCATTATATTAATTGCATTCCTACATGCTTGTATTCAACCATATATATACATTAATGTAAAAAGAATATATATCATATATATATTATTTTATTTATCTAACATATCATGCATTACATACTCTATATTCATTTAATATCCATACTACATAGGCTCATAGGTTACACAAAATGCATATATCGTATAGTCATTCTTCTACTTAAAACCACTACTGTACCAATTGGGCATTCACTAAATTCTAGAATTAAAGTATGTCGTAGTCCTTCGTGTTAGCTTTCCGAAACTTCAAACGGATCATATTTTCGTGTCTGGAAGCTCCCGGAATCGCGAAAATACCGAAACGCGTTCGTCTTTCGTACAGCTGACACTCAAATAATTCTACAGAAAGTTACAAAAAAAATTTGGCTTATTAAAATATATATTTGGAAAGCTAATTTCGATACGGTTCTTTCAAGAAAAAGGAGAGATAAATCAGAGTTTTAAGCTAAAAGTTATGATATTTCTAAGTTGCTATTGCTACTAAAAACGTGGATAAATATTATGATGAATTTAGATAGTTTGAGACAAAAGAAACACAAGTATATAACATAATATATCAAGAACTCACTCTCTACACTAATATATATATATATATATGAGACACTATAGAACACATCTCCAATACAAAAATATGAGATTAAACATGTAATAATTCATTCATACATAACAACAACACATAGTGTGTCCAAATTTAGAGTTTTCCCACATGGACACAACCACAACACAAAGGACACTCCTATGACCTCCAAATGGACACGAAATGGACACAAATGGAGATACAACCATGGGGGTCATTCCTATGGGTTCAAAATATTTCTATATGCATGTAGGGATGGATTAGAGGAGAGATTATACCTTCCGGGAGAGAGATTCAAAGGAAAATCCTTCCGACACGACACCGACACGTAGAGATTCTAAAAGGACACGAACGAGCTCCGAATCCTCCCAAACTTGGCTAGCACCCTCTAACCATGGAGTAGAGGAGAAATGAAGAAGATTTGGTGGAAGAAAGGGTTGATTTGGAGATAAAATCAATGGAGGTTCATCTCTAAATTAATTTGGGGAAGAACAAGAGAGAGAAAGTGGATGCAAACAAATGAATGAAGGAGTAACTCACTCCTTATCCCCCCCCCCATAGGTGGCTGCCCAAAATAGGTGAGGTGTCCCCTATTTGAATGTCCAAAATGCCCTCCACTAATCTATTTGATCTAAATTAGGAATGGGTTAAAGGTTGAGGTCAATTTAGTCTAGTTTTAAGTCTCTAATTAAACTAAACCTATCCATAAATAATTAGTCTAACTACTAACTAAAATTAATATCATGTGGACTAAAATTAATATCATGTGGTCCATGCCTAACTAGTGTGTGGGTCCCACTAGAGTCAAACTACCCCCCAGGTCCCCGTTTCAAGTCGGATTGAGTTTAAATTCGAACCCGACTCAAATAACCCCAAAACAATATCATAAATAATAAAATAAATTTTAACCCCAAAATAATATCATAAATAATAAAATAAATTTCAAAAATATTCAAAAATATAAAATAACAAAAATACCCCTGTTTCTGAAAACTGGGGGTGACAAATCTATCTACCTTAAAAAAATTTCATCCTCGAAATTAAAACAAAGCAATCACAGAAAACACATGCAGAAAACAATCTCATTCAACTACTTTTCAAAAAAAATCAGCAATAAAAAAAATCTCTTTGAGGCACATCAAACATTTATAAATAAAAACTGATACGTGTCCGCTACGGACACAAAACCATCACAAAATCACACCTATCAAAGGTCAAAATCAACAATCACCAACGCAATAAATATCAAAATAATTCAAAGAGGTCAAATGCAAAATTTCCTTAGGCCAGAAATGATATTAGAACATCCTAATCACATGGTTAGGCTCTAGGTCAAACAGTCTCTAGGGTTTCACTAGCAAAATATAAAAATCACAAGTCATGATTTTAAATAGTTTTAAAATGATTTAAAAATTACCAAAAATTATATCATGACTTAAATGTCAAATCAATAAATGATTAAAATTACAAAATTTTAAAATTACCCTTATTTTAGAAAATTGGGTGTTACAAGTCTACCCACCTTAGAAAAATTTCGTCCTCGAAATTAAAATGTTCATACTCCTTCTAGGTCAAACCCCCCACAATCAAAGTCTCAGAACTTAAACAATCATACGATTTAAAAGGATGACATACAGGGTCATGGCATACGGTGGTAGTGAAAGTCTCATCTAGATATACTAGTCATGCTAAACCAAAACGGTCATAGGGTATCAAAACACACAAGCAATCTAGGGTGCTAAACTAGAAAAGATACAGAAATAACAATCATCAAGACTGTAAGGCAGTCTACCATCCTATATGAAAACTGGTACTTATCAAAATAAAATAAAGTTAACTACCATTTATCTAATAAAGGGTACTATTCAAGAAAATCAAAATCAAAAGTTAAAGAATGAAAGCCAATTGCATGGAAATCCAATCACAATATATTTATATATATAGCGTTAGAGAGGGAAAAGCTAGCATTATGTACAAGTTATGTAGTTCGTGTGTGTATGGTTGTATGTGGACATGTTCATATGGTTAGATAATAGGCATGTGTGTATGTGAAATATACATGAAGAGTATAGGAGGATTTGGGTTTCAAAATAATAGCTATCCAGTTACACTACTCATGGCATATTGGTTAAACAATCTACAACACACAACCTGTTTACTCATAACGTACATGGCTAACCATATACATATATATACGTAAGGAGGTAGAGATTTAGTTATGTATCTATATACATTATAACATGTATGCATAAACTCTATATATATCTATACAGGTATATGAACATAACATAGAGAGGAAATGTTAGGTTTACATGGCAGTGTATACTAAGTTAGGGTGTGTGTGTGTCCTTGTACAGGGTATAGCTTAGTATTAAAAGGTTAAAACCGGTTTTAGTTCAGCATTTACATACAAAATCTGAAAATAAGCTAACATTTAAACCAGTGTAATATTAACATAATACAATTTCAGAATCTAGGGGCTTGAACATCACAACCAACTTAATGCTCCTAACACAACCTAACATGATGGAAATAAAACCCTAACATACTATCCACACATTTATCTATGCATACTGTTTAATATTACATATTAAATCTGAAAGTGAACTAAACATGGAAATCAATGTAAAATGTTAACATGTATTCAGTTTTAGGATTTTGGAGAAATTCGAACATCAAACCAACCCAATGTTTATCACAACCTAACATGTAAGAATACAAAACCTAAATTTATATCCCTACATACCACAATGTATATAGCTCAAAACATCACATTTAAAACAATAATTTGAACTAATATTTAAAATCCAATATGAAGGGTTAATATGCACAGAGTCTTAGATTTGACAAATTCAAACACAAAACTCAACTAAAATTTTTGAATTGAAACCCTATGTATAACATACATGCACAGTGATGTAAACATAACTAATAACATAAAATCTTTATTTGAATTACGAATTTAAACTGAAAAAGCAGAAAACCAAAAATATTGGAATTTTGACAATTTAAACATCAACAACATATTAATATATATTTAGATAGGTGGGAAATCAAGTGTAGCATGCATACGTGTCAGGCAAAGAGTCTGTGTCCACTATATATATATTCTCATGTCCCAATATAATAATCAAATTTTATATCACGACCAACATTTAGATTTCTACCAAGATTACAAAGCAGGTGATTGATGTAATCAAGACAGTTTTATTATTATTATTATTTAATACAAGAATAATAGCAAGAAGGAAATAACGATAAAATCTGTTCTGCTTATTTGTTTAAAAGAAGGAACCATTTTGAAACCAGAGCTATAATATCAAATCCAAGATAAGGTCTAGCAAAATCATTGATTCATTATTTTAAGAAGAGATTCATAGTAAGAAGTTACACAAAGGTTTATAAAAAAAAGCTAAAGTTACTCCTAAGTTAAATAATGAGAAGCAAAACAAAACAAAAGAAAACAAATAATAATTTTTTTTTTGAAGGGCTGAAACAAAAGTAGAGAAAATATGTTCAAAAACATTTAAGGTACAATCTGATAATCATATGCGTCTATCCAAAATCATGGTGCTCTAAATCCTCGTCATACTAGTAAGCAAGGCTACGATAATCAAAAAGTCCTCGACTTAGGCACATACCTCTAGAATTGTGGTATTTAACATTTTCGTGATGCCGCTAGCTTGGCTGCGAAAACCTTAAATTTCCACACCCGAGAAATATATCCAAAATCAGACTATATGTCCTCACCATGCTGGCTAATGTGACTATAGAAGACTAGATTCCAAAACTTAGATGACCTAGCCCATATAATTTCATCTTGACAAAAATTAAATTAAATCAACAATGAATACCCAAAAATCAAATTTATCAACGAACATCAAGATTCAAAAATGAACAAAAATCCTTCAAATCATATAAATATAAACTCGGATGCCACAGCTAACATCAAGATTCAAAGTTCAACAATCATCCATCAAAATCAATAAATACAAACTCAAATTCAACAATAATCCATCAAAATTAAATTCAACAACAGAAAGTAAGGATAAATCAAATCAAAGAAAAAGAGTTTTCAAATCGAAGTTAAAATAAGATTCTCAAGGGTCGTCCTAGGAATCTCTCAAGGGATCCTAACTGTGATTGAGTACCTTCAAAATATATCCTAATCCTGCTGCAGGCTGTAGTGGTACTCTAGTTCGAATACCACTACACAAACTTGACCTGCATGGGCCACCACTAAAAATGTGTCACGACCCGTACCCTAGAATAAGGGCACGAGAAGTAGGTACGTCCAGCCTACGCCGCAGTGTCGGCGGTAGAACGCTGTCCTAGGTCTCATGCATCTAACAGTATAAGGCTAAAGAGTTTGTACTCCCCGAATGGGGGTGACATAGGAGAATGTAAACTCAATCACATCTAAGGTAGAGCATAATGGAAAATAGACAAAACATGAAATCCAAAAGAGATACAGCAGATAGAAGTCTAAGTGTCTAAGATACACAAATCCAGAAATACATCTCAAAGCTCAAATATAGTAATCCATAAATACAACTCAAGACAACTGAAAATAAACTATAAGCAAAACCCTAGCTATCTATACAACCTCTACTGCGTCTCCTCTAGGCTAGCAGGCAACTTCCAAGCTATCTGTAAAATTTTCAACAGGTCCAGTCAGGACGGGAACGAGCACATATCTCTGAAACAGTTCATAGTAGGTTAGGAGTATAAATCATGCAATAGAGTAAAATACAGGAAGTGCTAAAAAGGAAGTACGAGTAAATTGGAGATATTTTGTAACTGAAAGTAAATACATGATAGTAGAGACTGTAACTGGCTACGTGATTTAGAGTACAATATGGTTATATAAACGGCTTAGGGGCACATGAATACAACTAAGGAGGCACATAAATACAGCTACTGGGGATAGTGTTCACATAACCAATTATACTCATCCCGTCCCAATCAATACACAAGGATCCATTCAAGTTACGTTATAGGCACATGAATACAGCTAAGATACGTGAACTCATGTAATGAGTAGTACATGAGGCACATGATAAAGCACATGAAAGCACATGAAGCACATGAAAGCACATGAGAACATGTAAAAACATGAACAAGTACGAATAGAAGGAGTACCTGATGCACATGATAAAGTACATGAACATAAAATACCCGATGCACCCGTAGAGGGATAACATCTCAGGAAAGGATCCTTATAGTACTAATCCGTGAAGATACGTGTCAGCATCAAGTAGAGTAATCTAGAGGAAGAATATAATCCAGATAAGTATGAAAAGATCAGAGAATGTACTAGCCTGGTGTCTGAATGTCCAAAATAAATATACTGTCCGAGGAGAGGTGTCTGGCTCCTAATCAGAACAGCACAAGTCACAACAAGTCCAAAATGGTATTATGAAGTTCTACTATGCATTCTACATGATTCTAGGTCCATCTAGACCAAAGTCAACTCTTGGTCAACTTGGTCAACCCTGAAAGTCAAACCTAGGTCAACTATGGTCAAACTAGGTCTAACAAGTCTAAATTAGGTCAAACAAGTTATTCTAGGTCTAAACAAACTAAGTATATGCAAATCAAGTATCCAAGATAGCTACTAACTCATAGCCTAAGTCACTTGCTAAACCAAGCACAAAACTAAACCATAAGCTAACAAGGCACACAAACTTGGTCATATAATGTATATATATTATTCACATTCATATATTCATATACATAGATATATATAGGAAAGCTATATATATAGGCACATACATATATATATATATATATATATATATATATAGAGAGAGAAAGAGAGGTAAAAGAGTAAGTGAGTATGTGTGTGTTTGGCATGTGTGTGAAAGGATATGTGTTAATATTCTAAAATTTAGTGATAGGTAGGTGTATGTGACATGGGATACATGATGTCAAAGGGCGTATGAATGCATGTGTAAAAGGTTATAGGTTAACTCCGTTTATAGAAATACATACATACATACTTACCTTGTATACATGTATACATACATATCATATATATTACATTTACATGATACATACATGTATACTTGTATTATATTATACTTACATCCATACATATTAGATACTTGTATTTATATTAACATATTGTAAACATTCATTTCATTCATGCATCTATGCATTACCTACATGTTTTATACATATGCATATATTGTATATTCATATCATTTCATACATTAACATAGAGACATACAAACATGCACACATCATATATTTTATACCTTGCATTACCCTACATATCATGTTATATATTATCATTCCTTTCATATATTACATTATCTTTAAGTTGAATACATCATATATGGATACGATACATTATCTTGCATGCTTGCATTCATATATTACATTCTATATTACCTATATACATGTATTTTCTTCATTCATTCATGCTTGCATCATATACTCTACATTACCATACATGTTATTATTATATATTGTATTACAATATTTATACAATATGCATTCATATCTGGCATTCATTATATACTTTCATGCATACATTGTATATCATTCTTTCATTCATACATTGCTCATATACATTATATTAATTGTATTCCTACATGCTTGTATTCAACCATATATATACATTAATGTAAAGAGAATATATATCATATATATATATTATTTCATTCATCTAACATATCATGCATTACATACTCTTTATTCATTTAATATCCATACTACATAGGCTCATAGGTTACACAAAATGCATATATCGTATAGTCACTCTTCTACTTAAAACCAATACTGTACCAATTGGGTATTCACTAAATTCTAGGATTAAAGTATGTCGTAGTCCTTCGTGTTAGCTTTCCGAAACTTCAAACGGATTGTATTTTCGTGTCCGGAAGCTCCCGGAATCGCGAAAATACCGAAACGCGTTCGTCTTTCGTACAGCTGACACTCAAATAATTTTACAGAAAGTTACAAAAAGAATTTGGCTTATTAAAATATATATTTGGAAAGCTAATTTCGATACGGTTCTTTCAAGAAAAAATGAGAGATAAATCAGAGTTTTAAGCTAAAAGTTATGACATTTCTAAGTTACTATTGCTACTAAAAATATAGATAAATATTATGACAAATTTAGATAGTTTGAGACAAAAGAAACACAAGTATATAACATAATATATCAAGAACTCACTCTCTACACTAATATATATATATATGAGACACTATAGAACACATCTCCAATACAAAAATATGAGATTAAACATGTAATAATTCATTCATACATAACAACAACACATAGTGTGTCCAAATTTGGGGTTTCCCACATGGACACAACCACAACACAAAGGACACTCCTATGACCTCCAAATGGACACAAAATGGACAAAAATGGAGATACAACCATGGAGGTCATTCCTATGGGTTCAAAATATTTCTATATATATGTAGGGATGGATTAGAGGAGAGATTATACCTTCTGGGAGAGATTCAAAGAAAAATCCTTCCGACACAACACAGACACGTAGAGATTCTAAAGGGACACGAACGAGCTCCGAATCCTCCCAAACTTGGCTAGCACCCTCTAACCATGGAGTAGAGGAGAAATGAAGAAGATTTGGTGGAAGAAAGGGTTGATTTGGAGATGAAATCAATGGAGGTTCATCTCTAAATTAATTTGGGGAAGAACAAGAGAGAGAAAGTGGATGAAAACAAATGAATGAAGGTGTGACTCACTCCTTATCCCCCCCATAGGTGGCTGCCCAAAAAGGGTGAGGTGTTCCCTATTTGAATGTCCAAAATGCCCTCCACTAATCTATTTGATTTAAATTAGGAATGGGTTAAAGGTTGAGGTTAATCTAGTCTAGTTTTAAGTCTCTAATTAAACTAAACCCATCCATAAATAATTAGTCTAACTACTAACTAAAATTAATATCATATGGACTAAAATTAATATCATGTGGGCCATGCCTAACTAGTGTGTGGGTCCCACTAGAGTCAAACTACCCCCCGGGTCCCCGTTTCAAGTCGGATTGAGTTAAAATTCGAACCCGACTCAAATAACCCCAAAACAATATCATAAATAATAAAATAAATTTCAACCCCAAAATAATATCCCAAATAATAAAATAAATTTCAAAAATATTTAAAAATGTAAAATGATAAAAATACCCCTGTTTCTGAAAACTAGGGGTGACAAGATCTGGAGGTGATCCCGCGGCGAGGACGTGATTTGGCCCTCCGGTGATGTGGAGGTCTCTGGGTGTGGTGTGGAACTTTGGTTTTGCCGGCGGTGGCGTGGTGGTTCCCGGTGGAGAATGGGGAACTGATCTGGACTCCGGTCGGCTCACGGCACGGTGGTGACGTCTCCGACGATGTTTCGGTCGGCTCATGGCGCGGTGGCGCTCGACGGGATTCTTGCTGGAACAGTTATGAGAGAGAATGATGAGAGAGAGAGAAAGTACTGTGATGTGTCAGAAATCATTAGAGACTGTGCCATTTATATAATAAAATATTCAGTGCACTCTCTATTTTAGATCTGGTGGCAATGTAGTAAATAAATATAGATCTGGGGTCAAGAATTAATATGTGTAACAGATTTCTAACTAATTAACCAATTCAGTTATAATTACCAGCTAATTACAAAATTTAGTTAATAATTAACTATAAACAAACAACAATATTAACCCTCCCTCACTGAAAAGTAACAGTATCATTACAACAGCCTAATAAATAACAATTTATCATAATGTAATCACAAAATCAATTTAGGAATTAATTTACTCAAAACTAGTAGACATTTTGTAGCAAAATAGATAGTAGTAAATATAATCAAGCTTATATAGAAGAAAAATGAATATTAGAAATATAATTAAGTAATAAAATATCTTTAAGTAAATTAAGTTTTAGAAAACAATACTGTTCTTTCCATAGTCATTTATGAAAATAATTCTTGAAATTCACAAAATTCGGTTTAGGGAGTTACATATGCCTTCGTAAAAGAACAGTTGATGAGCCTCGGAACATGTTAGAACGCTTCTCATGAGGTGCTCGAACCTGGGCGACACCTTGAAGGTCTTGGAGGTCCTGACGACCTAGCTTGTGGGTGGATGGCCAACCCGGAGAGCCATAGGTTGTGCTCTGCCCTGTCCATTCTGGAATTTGTGACCTGCTGCGCCTTCTAGAAACTCGGGCCAATAGCATCTTCAGGAAGTTGCTCGCTTCAGCCGAGTAGCTGATGCGCTTTTGGAGGGTTGCGCCCACAAGAAAGTCAGAATACACTTCAATGGAGATCAATCTTCTAGTATGCATACCAAGAAGAGGGGGGGCTACGCTTTGACGAAGACTAAACCCCTTGTAGACTCCTCTAGGACTTGCTGAGTCTGTAATCGATCCTTTCTAGAAGAATAGGGTTGGTCCTTTATATGTAGCCTTGATGAATCTGTACTAGACCTTTGTATACATGATAATAAAAGAACTTTCCTCCATATCTTCTGTTTTGTCTTTTTAACACTCTGTCTGCACATTTGTATTATTTGTGCTGTGGTGGAGGAATATTGTCAGCTGTGATTTTTTATGCTTCTACAAGACCCCCTTCAAAGCGTCCCGAACTTGAGTCAAGCTCGGGATACTTTGAACAGAAGCATGACCATATGGCTCGAGCGTCTGTGATTGATAATGGGCTGGCGTCACGCTTTGCCTTTGGCATTGATTGCCCTGAGCTGTCATTTCATGGGAATGGCCATGACGACTCCTTGGCTAAAAAAATGGTCATGATCCCACTTTTGTCTTTACGTCTTCCGAAGAGTCCTTTTGGAGTATAGGATGTTTTGATAGTCTCCGGGTTTTTGTGAACTATCGACAGGCTGTGTTGGTATTGGAGTCTCTTGTGTCTTCGCAGATTTCGTAAATCTTTTTCGAGGGAGTGCAGAGTCACGTCTTTCAGCTGTCTTCTGCTTGGGTCAGGTCGCTTTAATTGCTGCCATTTGCCACGGGAGTTTCGAAGAGTTGTGCTTTGGTCCAACTCGTAAGCCTTTGAGTTGATCGATACGTAGCCCGCGCTTGAATCATTAACATAGCCTATATAAAGGACTATTTCTCTAAGAGAGGGCTCAACTGCCTTCCTCCATCATGATCCTTCTTGGCCCTAACTTGGCTCCTAACGACCCTGAAGTTCGCTTGAGTCGGCCACCAATTACGGATCTTTCCGTTCAATGAAGCTGTAGAAGAACTACTACTGAGTCTCGAGATATCTCCAAGCTCTGGGCATCATGGGTACCGACGGTGTCTTGGATTTCTTCGAGACCCCGACTCCTGGATTTGGATTGATTGCCAATCTGAGGAATAGCAGGACCTACTCCTGCGGTTCTGCCGGCCATTTAGGGATGGAGAGTCCTGTACTGGCGCTTCATCCCGGCTTGGGCCAACAGCTACTTCGGGTGGTGGCTTGCTTTGACAAGGAAATGATCTGCTTTGTCACTGCCGCATTCGCACTACTGAGAGCTGTGCTGAAGTTTCAAATTCTTGTTTCTGTGTATGTAACTACGAAGAGTCTGTAATAGGTCTTTGTAGCCACATGCTTATGTATAAAGACTTTTATGTCTTATTTTTTTTGTCTTTAACGAGCTCAGGTGAAAGGTTTCCTAGCCCTTGATGACCATGACAAGGGATTATCGTAGAAGACATGCCTAACCAGAGGTAATATAAATGTGGCAGGCATAGTCTTTGCTAGGATATAGAACAACAATTCAGAGGTAATATGAACGTGAAATGTTTTCTAGATAGCCATGATAATCATAGGATCAATTAAGGAGAGGGAGACTACTCAAAGGTAATATGGACATGGCAGACACGGTATACAATAACACTTCAGAGGTGATATGGACGTGAAATGTTTTCTAGGTGGTCATGACAACATGGAGTCATCATGGGAGAGGCGACTACTCAGAGGTAATGTGATACGACTTGACTAAGGTGTAGGGAATCAATCCAGAGGTAATACAAACGTGGAAGGTTTTTCGCTAGGGAAAGGTATAGAAGGGATGAATTTTTTCAAGGGAATTCATGAACACTTACTAAGATGTGGGAGATTTGGACTGCGTGCGATGCCATTCCCATTGAAATCCCAGATGTTGAGCCCAAGGTTCATCTCTAAGGTATTTCGAGTGCCTAGTCTTCGTCCTTGATTGGAGAGCTTGCAGAGGTCATGTTAGCTGACAACAACTTTTTAAAGACCAGGCCGATCTGATATCGGAGTCCCAGGTTGAGGAGTCAGAAGAGTGTGAGTGCATCATGACTTCTGTATCCGAGCCTTCTATAGTAGAAGTGGGCATAATATAACCCAACCCCTGGCAGGTGTGCTGGTAATTGTTTTGGGCCTTTCCCTTTGGAGCTCGAATCCGTAAGGGAAGGCACCGGCCTTTACCATAGTTAAGCCCTTTATTGCTGTTCAGGTCATAACCCATCTTCTGTATGAGGTGCTTGGCCTGAGTAGCGTAGCGGTAGAGCTGCATCTTGCCGCTGTCGGATTCTGGATCTTCGGGAGCTAGTCGCTGAGGATGCTCCACTTGACCAAAGATAATAGGTTCCTCTTCTTTGCTCCTCGCTGGAACGAAGAAGTAGGCACCCCGGGAGGGGACAACTTGGCTCATATTGTTGGCGGTTGTCACTTGTGTTTGCAGCTTACATAGTGAGTTGTCTAGGAAATATCTAGTGTTCTAATATGCACAAGAGTAATTCGAAGATAACTTTCTATTAATAAAATAAGAGATTTTATCCCGGGGGATTACATTATGAAAAGAGTGTGCTTCCGTGTTGGCGCAGATGTAGTCTTCTAGTTCCTCATCGGTGAGGACTAGGGTTGTCGAGGGGGGAGGAGGATGTTTCCCTTTTAGTTTGATCACCAAATGGGTCGGGGTCGGAGGCTCCTGCGCCTTTATGGTCGGCCTTGGGGACCTTCGAGGTAGCCTTATTCACATAGGCTCCTGGCCATCATCTGACATTACTGAGGGCAAAGATGGTGCTCTACCTCGGAGCTTGACGACATAAGGCGCAGACACCTTGGGGGGTCTTCCCTTCAGTCGAACCTTTAGAGGTTCTTCGACAACCGCTGCACTTCCTGAGGCCGTCTCTGCCTCGTCATCAACATCATTGCCCTCATCGTCCCAAGGGACTGACTTGTATAGATCAGCATCCGTACACTAGGCTTCAAGTCCCCGGAATGGGTCGATGTCAGCGAATTTGGTCTTTATAGTCCCGTCGCTGGCTACGTACTTCAAGCGCTGATGGAGGGTAAAAGGAAAAATCATGTACTCATGGATCCATGGTCGTCCCAACATCATGTTATAATTTATGTCAGCGCCGATGACATAGCAAGTCACTTCGGTGTGGAGATCACTGATTTGGCACTTCAAGCGAGTTTTGCCCAGAGGCTCGCTCTGTCCCGCGTTGAAGCTGCTGATTGTTGTGTTAGATGTAGTCAGTCGATACATCAAAATCTCTAGAGTTTAGAGCAGACTCCTTAGGATGATGCAGAGAGAGGAGCCCGGGTCGATGTGGATGCGATCGACTTTAACGACACCGACATACCCTGTATAGTACAGAGGCCTATTATGCCGGTTGTTCTTCAACAACATGTCTTGTTGGATGAAGGTAATACTGGGGATCACTTCGACCATGCTGTGATAATGTGGACAGGCCACATGGTCTTTCTTTGGTGGTCGTACCTGATTGAGGAAGGACTCGACGTTCTGCGAGGCTTCGCTGAGCGCATCCCGGGTCTCTTTGGAGAGACGGAGGATCTCAAAAAGTGACAATCTAGATGGGGTGTTGGCTAGCTGCGCCGGTATGTCGAAGTTGTAGGGTTTGATAGGCCCTACTGCCGAGTCTTTTCTGGGAGGCTTGTCAAAGCGAACCTCCTTTTGCTTCTGCCCATCTGCGGCTGGAGTCTGAGACGGGCCTGCCTCTGATACATCTGGATGAGCCCTTGAGTGTTGTCCTGTGCTGGTGGAAGGTTGACCACTTCCATAGTTGCCCTAGGGACGGGGATGACTCCGTCTTTCACTTCTGTGGTTGGGAAGCTTCCAAACTGGAGAGTAACCATGTTGGCCGTGACAGTTTTTTCTTCATAATCCATCGATATGACTTTAGCGTCAATGAGGCGCTGGATCTGTCTTTTTAATACATAGCAGTCTTGTGTTGAATCATGAACATACTGATGATAATGACAGTATTTAGGGTTGTCCACTTTTTCCACTTCGTCGGGGTGCTTTGGTGTCGGAAGAGACAGCTTGCCACTCTTCGTCAGCATATCAAAGAGTTCCAGTGTATCCGCGTCGTTGAAGGAGTAAGTCTCCCTTGGCTTCTGCAGACTTAGGGTTTATAGTTACCGAACCTTTTGAGATGTTGACGGTCATAGCCTGCTTGACTTTTCCGTCCTTGGGGTTGTTGCTAGACGAACGTCTCCCCTTGTCTTCGAGAGAAGGAAAGTTCAGTCCCAGGAGCTACGCGTCCTGGGCTTTCCTTTGTCCCACATCAGCCTCTGTAATGAAAGGCGTCCACTCTGTGCAAGGAGCGTTGTGCCACAAATTTATCGCAGGCAGCATGTTCTTGCGGCATGAGTCCATAAGCATGGGCTCGGTCATACCAGGCGGCAGCCTTAAGGCTGCCTGACGGAAGCGCTCAATGTATGCGCGGACATGATCCTTCTTTCTCTGGATGACCTCCATGAGAGTTGACATTGTCATGTCCATCCCTCCTTCATAGAATCAATCTACGAATAGATTCTTCAGGTCCTCGAACGATGAAATACAGTCGTCCGGAAGGATGCAGAACCATTCATAGGCTACCATCTACAGAGCTCCTATGAAGATGTTGGTAAGGAGGGCATCATCCTTTGGCATGTACCCTCTGACTGAGGCAAAGTACCTCAAGTATCGTCGGGGAGACTCCTTTCCCTCGTAGGGTGTGAGCGTTTGTGGATTGTACTTAGGAGGATAAACTACGTTGTCCCACTCGGCAGGATATGGCTGCCGAATCCCCATCTTCCGGAGTGCTGCTTGCTTCTCTTTGGCATCACAGCGAGTATACAGTTCCTTGATTGCCTGCTGTATCTCGATTGACATTGCCGGGCCTGTAGTCGATGGAGTAGACGACGACGGTCCTGTCTGATGGACGGCGGCCAGTTTGCTGGATCCATTATTGGTTGCTGGACTAGGCATAGGTGTGGAGGCAGTGGGTACCAAATTCTCCTTTGTACTTGAACAAATTTGTAGTCGTCTTTATAAATGATATCTTGATTTGCTCTAAAAGCCAAGAGGAGCATGAGCAGCATCTACGGATTATTTTTGGGACCTTGATTAATGAGCGACTTTTTGCGAAGCTTAGCAAGTATAATTTCTTTCTTAAGGAGGTATCATTTCTTGGACATTGTAGAAGCATGGAAAATATCAGAATAATGGTCCATGCGGCTCCGGATACGAAGCCCATGCGGCTCATATGGGAGCTATCTTATACAGTTCAAAGGAAGACTCTCCGTCTCATGCGGCTCGAGAGTGTATGCGGTTCAGCAGGAATATGCGGCTCGATCGATGCCACGTGTCCCCCTGTGACCCTTTCCTACAGCTGGCCCTTTGAATAGTGGCCTCATTTAATGCTCTGACACGATTTGACGACTGTGGCGTCTCTGGCATAAAGTGTCATAATGACTCTGCCATAATGACAGACTCTTCGGGAAAAGAAGAAGATCTCTGACCCGATCCGTCAGAAATCCTAGGTTGCCATGTGGCAAATCTCATACGGCTTAAATAGAGAACAGCTTCATGCGGCTCACTGAGAAGTCACCCTATATGACTAGCAGAAATCAGCCATATACGGCCTACTGAGAGCTCAGCCCCTGCGGCTCAATACAACGCTAGCTCATGCGGCTCGCAAAGACTATGCATATGCGGCTCATTGAGAGTTCGTTCCCTGCGGTTCGATGAAGCATTGTCCTATGCGGCTCACGAAGAGTATCTCCCTGCGGTTCAAGTCTTGCCTATCCCATGCGGCTCTGGCAGGACCCACAATTAAAACACGTGGCATCGAATCAATCAAGGATCTAACCGAATCCCAACAAGTATATTTGACATCATCGTCATAATTACTAAGATCAGGGCATATCATTTATCATCAAGCCAACAGGACACGTGGCGAGCAATCGGGCATTGGTATAATCAATCATGAAGATTTAAAGCAATCAGCATTAATTGCTCACAAGATTCGGTGCTATCCTCATTAATGGTCGAGATTCATTGTAATCAGGAGCAAGGGTTCAGATAGATTGAAGGAGCGCCGACATTCCAAACAAATGATCATTAGCAAACCCTAATGATCATACCCCACTCTTATAAATAGCCAGCATCATTTCTTTAGGGACCGACAACAAAAGAATAAAAATATACAGAGTCAGAGAGAGAATACACACACAGAGAGAGAGAGAAGCCAGGAGAGCAACGGAGGAGCAAAAAGAGCACTTCTTCGTCAACGCCAACCATCTTTTCACAAGGAGCCAAGGCTGCATACCGATCGTCCATGGAGTAAGGCAGGGCTGCCGTCGCCTTCCCGAGCCTCTATTGTCACCCCCCAGAATCTAAAATAAACAATTGTACTTAGATTGCTGTACCTAGGTTTTCGTCCCTAGGCTTTCTTTGTACAAGCGAGTTTGTATTGTGAGTCTAAGTTCAGTCCTCCGATATTGTTCTGTACTTTTACAATTAATGGCAAACACGATGGCGACTCTGCTGGAGACAAACTTCTCCACGGCTGAGGAGTTGGTGACGCAATCGGATGTAGCCAAACTTGGCTCCACGCAACAAAAGATGGTCGTCCGCTTCGACCAACAAGCGTTTGAAGAGATGCTCTCCGAAGGAAGCGCTGGCCCGGTCCAGAAGCGCACCCGCACGACAAAGGCTCACAGAGAGTGGAGGCCAAAATTATTTGCTCCTCCCCAAGCCCCCGACGGTGTACCCTCTGTTGCTCAAGACGGTGAGAAGGACTCTTCTGCGGCCCCACTTCAGACCGTAGACAACTCTGCTGTCTCCAAGTCCGGCAGAAGAAAACACAATGATGCTGGACTTGCAGAGGCAAAGAGGAACTCTATGCGAACTGAGCCGCATAGGGGTGCTAGCCGAGTGAAAAAGGCTCATACGACCACATCCGCTAGCCGCAGGGACAAAGCCCATGCGGCCACAGTCGCTGGCCGCATGAAGAAGAATCATGCGGTCACATCTGGCAGCTGCATAGTTTATGCAGCTACAGTCGCCAATCACATGGATGAAACACATGAGGCTACATGAGGCAGCCGCTTGCAGAGAACCCATGCGGCCACTATTGCCAACCGTATGCGGCCAGCCTGCACGGTCGTGACTCCTAACCGCCCAAAGACAACTCATCCGACAGCAGAAGATGACCGCATGCAGACAGCCTGCACGGTACCCAACTCTGGCAGCATAGCGTCCGTTCCACGCTTCTCTCGATCGGTCTTCGACCGTCTCTCATACGGTCCCGACCCTGATGATTCTCTGTATGATAAGCCAGATTCTGTGGCATTCAACTTGGACTCCTCCTATTATGCACCCACAAGTGCTAGAAGGAGGAAGTCTAGGGCAGCGCGGGCTCATCGAGCCCAGTCAGCTGTCCCAACCTCTGACTATCGGAGCGTCCCGTTGACTATCACACGGGCCTCGGATGGAAAGTTGTATACAACCACTCAAGTCCAGCCCCCCGCGGCAAACAGACAGAGTGGTTCCTCTGACCTGCGGGAGACG
The DNA here is from genome assembly GCA_029216955.1 of Iris pallida. Taxonomy (NCBI): domain Eukaryota; kingdom Viridiplantae; phylum Streptophyta; class Magnoliopsida; order Asparagales; family Iridaceae; genus Iris; species Iris pallida. The sequence goes on from JANAVB010025196.1 coordinate 14,168,063, forward strand.
ATCCTCCACAAACGCAAGGAAAGAGAAGGAGTGTCGGTGTGCAAAGAGTCCTCGCTTGGACATCGCTGCACCCAAATCATCGTCAATTGCTGCTGCAACAACGCGGCAATGACGGAAGCTCGGCCATCCGCCTTCCAAAGGCTACAGCACCCGAACTCAGAAGATGAGGCACCTCCTGTTGTCTCCTGCAATTCTGCTCAAAAAGTTCCCGCCGAAGAGAGGAGGAAGAAAACGAGCGTCTCCAGTCCGAAGATATCAACCATTACAACTAAGAAACTGTCGTCTAAACGGTTGCCCTCCACTGGTGTATTCCAATACACCCGTTCAAAGACGAAATTTACCTCGATGGGAAATTCATCATCCACATCGCTGGAGGTTAAAGGAGCTGGGGGTAACACTCCTTCGAACATCCGCAACAATCCGATGTTCCAAGGAACCGAGTCCGCACAAACAACTCTTCCATCAGGAGCAACGGACGCTGATGCCCCCGAGGACATCCGTAACTCTCAAGACAAGGCAAGCTCTGAAGCTGGGGATACCGTTCCCTCCGAGTCCGAGCCCGAAGAGAACATTCCCACCTATCCCGATGACTTCTCGGTGCATGGGTACGACTCAGAGGGCACATCCTCCACCGTTCCTTCTATCACTCCTCACGTAAGAACGGTGTTCATGACGGACAGCGATCAAGGTGGTTCCAGTGATCGCCAGCGCATCGACAGTCTCGAAGCCATATTACTTGCTTTGGTCAAGTCTGTAGACGAGATTAAAGCGGCCCTGCCCACTTTACAAGGAGGAGCGCCTGGTCAAACAAATACGGGTCCCGCGGTCAATATAGATTCGAACTCAGCGGCACCAAACCCGGGCAATAATCCTCCCGAAATACCAGCCCCCGCCGCGACAAATGAGACCCGAGAAGTAAGAAGAGAGGTCCAAGAGCTCCGTGCCATGTTTCATGCCCGAAAAAATGCTCAAGATCTCAGAATACGGCAACCATATCCTGTTGAGTGGAGGGATGTTCCATTCCCACCAAGATATAAGCCGTTCAACATCAACCCGTATGATGGCAAAACTTCAGCAAGTCGATACATCACTTACTTTGAGGTCACCACCGACCATCTGCCCCATGAAGATGCGATCCTCACACGGTTATTCATTGGAGCATTGGAAGGAGTCGCCTTTGATTGGTACCGCAATCTACCGGACAACTGCATCCATTCCTTCGCCGGCTTCAAGTGCATGTTCTTGGAACGATTCTATGAAGTAGGACAAGACATCACTATGTCCACTCTCATGGACGTCGTCCAAGGGGAGAAGGAGCTAACAAGGAACTACATCGAGCGGTTCTGCCAGACCGCCATGAAGTTGCCTTCCGGAAATTCGGATTCTTCTTTGATCGAAATCTGCCAAAAGAGACTGCTTCCAACGATCAGTCTCTGGATGGGCGAGAGTTAATTCAAAGATTGGAAGGCGTTCATCATCAGCGCCACGAGCGCTGAAGAACGACTGAAGAAGGCCCGCCAACTGGGGTTGCACATCTCAGAAGGAGAAAACAAGGGCAAGCGTCTTAACAACGATAATGGGGGTAACCCCTCCAACAATCGGGACAGCAAGGAAAAACAGGCTATGGTGGCCGACACGGCCCAGAAGCCCGAGCCACAGCCAGCAGACAAGCAATGGCCTCAGATCACTTACTCTTTCGAAGACGGCCACGTCAAGCCTATCTTAGACATGCTTATACAAGGAGGTAGAATTCAGCTTCCTCCACCAAGACGGGAGCCTCGGCCGGCTGATTTGGAGAACCCAAAGTTCTGCCATTACCACCGTTATGTACACCACGCTACACATGACTGCTACCAACTAAAACGGTACATCCAAAGCCTCATCGATTCGAACGCTCTGGCCATCGACTTCGAAGAGGTAACCGTAGCAGCCAATATGGTGTCCGTACAATTCGGCAACTTCCCTCCAACGGAGACCCAAGACGGGGTAATTCCCGTCCCTCTCGCGACAATGGAGATTACCAATCTTCCTCCGCCCCGAGAACAAGTTGCTGGTCTAGTACCTCTCACCACCTCAAGAGGAGAGGTCATGTGGGTCCATCCAGACTTGGTGTCAGAAGTAACTCGGCCCACACCATCTCCCACCAACAAAAAGAGTGGAAAAATCAAGACCTGTCGCACAATTTCAGCAGACAACGAGGAAGCTACTGCCGTCGTCACGCGGTCCGAAGTGCAATCCCAACCTGTGGTTGATAGTCCAGCTGAAAATCATCAACCCACTGCAACTGATGCTCTGGGACCGGCTCAGCCTTCGACGACCGACAAGCCTAGGCCGAAGGAGACTCGCTTCGACAAATCTCTCCGAAAGGACGCAGCCCAAGGGCTAGAGAGGCCCTACAACTTTGACATCTTAGCACAATTGGCTAACACTCCGGCCAAATTGTCATTATATGAACTCCTGAGGCTCTCCAAAGACGTTCGTATTGCATTGAGCGAAGTACTCCAAAATGCCGATGCCTATCTCGCTCAATCTAACCTCACTGGGGAGGACTCAACCATGGATCTCCAAGATAGTGCCTGCACGGGAGCAATGCCCAACATCGTCTTCACTCCGCAGGACATGCTCATCAAAACCAACCTACATGATCGCCCGCTATACTACACGGGATACATCGACGACGTGAAGGTGGATCGGATGCATATTGATCCTGGCTCTTCCATAAGCATCATCCCGAAAGGTCTGCTACATCATCTCCGCATCCCAATGCATCGCCTAACACCTACAAGCACCGCCATCAGCGGTTTCAATTCGGGCAGGAGCTACCCTATCGGGAAGATTCGTCTGAAGTGTCAGATTGGCAATCTCCAATCCGAGGTTACCTGCTATGTCATAGATGCAGACACTTCTTACAACATCCTCTTGGGGCGCCCATGGATACACGATTATATGATCGTGCCTTCCACGCTACACCAGTGCTTCAAATATGTCGACAAACACGGCTTCGTGAAAACAGAGTTTGCTGACATCGATCCCTTCAAAGGGGTCGAATCTTACTACTCGGACTCCTGTTTATACGAAAAGTCGAAAAGGCACCTGGATGAAGGAGACGCACAAGCTCATACTGAGACAGCCACGGGATCAGAAGGACCCCTGACGATCCACCTCCAAGCTCGCAAACCGGGCAAGTCTGCACCGCTCACCGCCACTCTGTGGAAGGACGCGATCAGCCTCTCGGCGCAAGAGGAGCAGATGACAATCCGGCTGCCGAGATCCGGCCAAGTGCCGAGACCCACAACGGAGCCACTAACAATCAGGTTACCAAGAGTCAGTCAACCACAAACAGGGAAGCTCAACCCCTCGGACAGGCCATTGACAATACGCCTTCCCTAGAAAGGTTGTCGCCTCGATGCAAGGTCTGACACTTCCAGCGAACCAGCCACTCCTCGCTCCACATCGAATGCCAAACTGGGGGTCGCCAGTCTGCCAACGAATCCACGCTCTGCTCCATCAACTGGACCACTGACGATCAAGCTTCCTAGGTCGTCCTCTCAGTCTTCGTTCACACAGGGGGTAGCCGAAGAGGAACCGGAGCTAGCCAAGTATGTGGCTGCCCACACTGATGTCCCCTCCGCCGATGATGTAATCCCCCTAGAAAAGATACCTTACTTCATCAATAAAGGGTTATCTTTGAACTACACCGAGCTCAATAAGCTATGTACGATGTATGCTATGGAACACGGTATAGGCGCTCACCTACACACACAGGTGACAAATGTGTATACCGCAATCCAGCTTACTCCAGTAGAAGACGCTTACCTAATACACAAGGGAGGAGATCATCCAATCATCTTCGGCCGGACGAACAACCCTCATCCCCGCACCATAAAAGAAGTCGACCTCGGGTCAGATGCCGGGAGACTGCCTCTGTATCTCTATAGCCCTCAATCCAAATATCTCATGCAGAAACAGGGGTATGATCTAGAGACTACGCCAGGATTGAACTATGACACTGGGCGACGATTACCTTTGAAGCCGCCAGCCCCGGCGGGCAAACCATGGAACTACTATAACAAAACTCGATGCGGATTAGGGTATGTAACGCCTACTACGACCCCGGAAAGTTCAGATGAAGAATGCGACTGGCAGTCACATTCAACCGGATCACCAACTTCCGACTCAGATACCAGCATCGGAGATGTGTTCAGACAAGTCATGTCAGTCAACATGACGTTCGCCGACGCTTACGAGGAAGACGAAGACATCCACAAAATCCTCGAGCTAGAGCCATAGGCCCAGCAATTAGACGTGCAATGGGAAAAGCGATTTGAACTGAGAGAACCTCCTACTGAAGATAAGGTCATACAAGTGGATCTCGGCAGCGAATCTTCTCCAAAACCGATCTTCATCAGTGAAAGCCTAACCAACGAAGAACGGGAGTCGCTATTAGAACTTGTCAGGGAGTACATTGATGTGTTCGCCTGGAGCTATGAAGACATGACAGGGTTAAATCCTGACATCGCTCTTCATAAACTCAATATTCGGCCAGATGCGAAGCCAGTCAAACAACAACAGCGACGCTTCCGCCCAGGCATCATGGACGCGATCGAAGCTGAAGTCAACAAACTAATATCCAGTGGCTTCATTCGTGAGGAGCAACATCCCGATTGGGTCGCCAATATAGTACCTGTCCTCAAAAAGAATGGGAAAATTCGAATCTGCATCGACTTCCGTAATCTGAACGAGGCATGCCCCAAAGATGAATTCCCCCTCCCTATCACAGACATCATGATCGACAATACCTGCGGCTTTGAGCGCATGTCATTCATGGATGGCTTCTCGGGATACAACCAAATCAAGATGTCTCCCGACGACGAAAAGCATACATCATTCCGAACACCGATTGGCACGTACTGCTACACAGTCATGCCTTTCGGTTTAAAGAATGCTGGCGCCACATATCAAAGAGCTATGAGCATCATCTTTAGAGACCACTTACGCAAGACGGTGGAGTGCTATGTTGATGATATAGCCGTCAAGAGCCGTAGCAAAAGAGACCATCTGCAGGATCTAAGGACGGTATTCGACCTAATACGGACGCACACACTACACCAAAAAAGATATTTAGGAACAATTTTTATATGTTTCTAATATTTTTAGGAACATATCATAATCGTTCCTAAAAGTGGCGTTGCAATAATTGGAACACATATAAAGCGTTCCTATATTTAGTCTAGAACGGTTATTAGATGTTCCAAAAGCATATTTTGGAACATATATAATGCGTTCCTAAATTACTTTGGAACGGCTGTTAACTGTTTCTAAATGTCATTTTGAAACACTTCATACCCGTTCTAAAATGTAATTTGACACACTTTTGCATTGTTCACGTGGCTAGTTTTGAAACACTTTATTAGCGTTCCTATGTATTTTTTTATTTTAAATTTGAGTTTCAATTCTTAGTTTGAACCGCAAATATGATTATTTCTATATTGATCATTAAAACAAATAATAAGTGCTGCAAGATTTTATTCCATGAGTCAAAACATCAAAGAATTTCATTAAATTTACCGAAGCTGTCAACTTAATATAAAACTTGTACCATATCCCAGAAGTTAATTTTTATAAAATGTCGTCAAAAGCATATATAGTACAAAATATAAATAATATATAAAATCTGGCTAGAAAGAACACAAAAATTATATTGTTTAGCAGTGTGCCTACATCAACAACAAAAGGTGTGTGACAACTCTAATATCCAAACATGGCTCCTCCTCAAATGGTCCTCTATGTAGTTTGTACTGCTCCGCTGTAAATTTTGGTTGTCGATCTCCAGCAAATATCTTTATGATAAACGAACAATCTCCTTCAGTTGAAGTCATTTGAAGGGTCCACATACACTTGCATCAATCAAGACCAACTTTGCAACCTATTGAAAGACAAATAGAGGAAATTAAAACCATACATCGTGAATATTGACCTTTTGTTGCATCTTTACATAATACAAATTAAACTTTGAATGTAGGGACAACAGAGAAACTAGTCATTTCTATTTGCATATACTAGCATGATTCCTTACAGAATGTAAGAAACTTCCCACTATTTATATTAAGAAATTCTATCAGTAAGAAACTTCCACTTAAGCCAAAGAGTCGATAGTTGGCCATGTTGGTCAACAGTAAGAAACTTCCACATAATCTTTGTAACATTTCCTTCATTGCAAAACTCTCGACTGCACCAAATAAACCAAAGAATCTTCCACAATGTTTTCACCTATTGTCTCTTCCATTTTTCATGTCCATACCAATCAGCAAATTTATTATAGGTTTTAAAGTAATACTTGCAGAAAGAAGGATAAACTGAACAGAATCAAATTCACTTTGGAAATATTTTAGTTTCAAGTGTTCCCAGACTCTCTCAAAACTTTCCAATTGTTGCTACATCCAAACACATGAAGGGCCAGAGGGGCAAAACAATCTATCCATACTAGAACTTCAACTGTGACAATAGACAAAATAAATGTTTAACCAGACAGTTTATCGAACACTTATCTTCAATTCTGTTATTCTTTCAGTACCAGAACCTCGCTCCCCTTACGAAGACCTAAGTTCGCCACTATGTCCATCAGAGATTGAGGAGTTATCAAATCCATTCCCCCGGAACATCTCGTCTCTGCACAATCTGGAGAGAGAGAAATTACAACAGAATTCACCCAATAACCAGAAAATATGATCGTTTCATGTGCACGTCATAAATATCCAAAATAAGTCGGGAACTATACATCATCTTAAATATACATATATCCAACATGTCTACCCATGTGTTCGAGTGTTTCAATATTAGGGAACTTGACAAATAAAAAAAAGGAAAAGTATACCGACACGCAAGTTTGCAGTATCGGACCATTTCTATGAGTATCAATATGGGCGCTTTCTGGGTTTCGAGTGGTTTTCGAACACGTTCACCTTTGGTCATTTCTTGGCCTCCATAACTGACAAGTTCAGATTATTTAGTTAAAATAGCACCTAACTGGAACCTTTGGGTAGTAGACTTATTACCCATTTCCAAAACAATCCACTCTTTAGCCAAATAGTCAATAGTTGGCCATGTTTGCAGGCAACTATATTACCAAAAAATACATTAGTAGTAGACTTATTACCCATTTCCAAAACAATCCACTCTTTAGCCAAATAGTCAATAGTTGGCCATGTTTGCAGGCAACTATATTACCAAAAAAATACATTAGAAGTCCAAAGTGTTACATGAACAAAATGAAGAAGTGAAAATGATCAAAATTTGACACTATATTTTGTCTAAGTAGTAAATGAATCGACTTGAAAATTTTGTTTGAATCTAATGTCTCGACGTCCCAGAATATTCATGTTTCAATCTGATGACTCGACCACCAGGAGCAATAAAAGAAAAAAGGCATCACCTTCCACCCCTTTGGTAAGATGCATTGCTTTTATTCAAGAACATACATTGCAGAATGCATGTTTCAGATTGAAAGATGCATTGCTTTTATTCAAGAATGCATGTTTCAGTCTTTTATTCAAGAACATACATCACAACCCATGCTTTTTTTTATGCCCATGTGTTCGAGTTTCTGCATCGAACACATAGGCATAAAAAACAGAATAAAAGGCATGGGCTTTCGGTAAAGATGCATTGCAGAATAAAAGACGGGTTGTGATGTATGTTCTTGAATAAAGGCATCACCTTACACCCCTTTGGGATAAGGTAACCTGCAATATTTTGTGCAATTCAATGCATGTTATTTATATAAAATACAAATAACTGGAAAGTAAAGCCTCAAATATTTGAAAATGAGTAATACTTATCATGCATGTTGTGGGTATACCTATGCCCGCAAGTAGCTGAGTGACGTAGATAGGAGGTGCATGCTTGGATATATGACCCAAAATTGATTCATACAATTTTAAATGACTGACATCAGTAATAGCCTACTTGCCATTCTCAAACTCTCTAGTATAACCTTAATTCAAAGAATATCATAGGATTCATCTCCTACCTACAGTTCCATGGAATATCAGCTTTTTATTGAAATCGCATACGTAACTTATTCTTACATAAAATTCATATTTGTGTCAAATTCATAAATCTGAAATATATTTGATATTGCATCAATAACAAAAATGTTCACCTTTGGAGGGTTCATGATGAGACTTGCAAGAATCTGGACAGAAATGTTTGAATAGAGAATCTATGATGCCAACTTGCAAATCTATTCTCCCAAATCAGACTTGAAGCCAATAACCTCCATGTAACTACCCCTCTTTACACATTCTCCATAATATCCTGATAAAACCAAGAGTCAATTACTACTGTGTATCATGACACATCATGTCAAATAAAAACAAACTTACCCTTAGAAACTGACTTTAAAGAAATTAGTGTAAGGTCCTACTTGTCGTATCCCATTAACCTTGTAATCTTTTTAAATGAGTGGAAGTTCTTGTCTTTGGCATAAATATTTTCTTGGTATACCTGTTGCAGCAAACTCTCTTACTCAAAGTCAATAAAATACTTTCCTCGAATATATCTAGAAAACATATTTAACTAGTACAGTAATATCTTTATTTTTGATCGAAGGCTTGGTACAAATAGTTTCCACCTCATCTTCAAGGAGAACAAGACCTTCGTTGCAAAATTCCACTTGCCCGCTGGTTTTCTTCTGCAAGAACCTAAAAAGTAAGAGAAAATATTAACACCAAGAAAAAAAAAGTTGTCCATAATAAGTGTCTTAAAAAATACAACAGACTTGTTGCATATATCAAAACATTACCTATAATATTTGGTTCTAGTAAGAAATAACATTAGGAACAAAATGGTGCATCTATTTGATTTATCTTATTTTCATCGTTTAATAAACTTAACTAGAGTTCCATTCTATTAAAAAAGTGATAAGAAGGTTCCTTGAACTTACAGGAAATTACAAAAGTAAACTTGTCGAGTTGGATTGCTTGGATTTATTACAACTAGTGCCCTCACTGATATACCCTTTGTTCGAGCATCTTTCAATTGTTTCTTAAGCTCAGAAGTTTCCAGTCCCCATCTAGTTGCTTCATCAAGGTAATATGGAACCTGAAAACAAAGAGGAGTTTTCACTCATAAAGTTACTATCACTAGATAAAACTTTTATATTGTCAAATAATGTGATCCAGCCTATATTAAAAGAGGCCACCTAGATGACAGACAATCATGTTGCTTAATGCATAAAGCAGTTGTAAACTTGCAATAAAGAGCTCAAATAGAAACTCATCAAACTACTAATTAGTTTTACGGAGTCTCTTTTCTTATAAAAAATTATTTCATACAAGCTATATTAGGCCGAATTTGACCTGAACAACCAAAATTGTTCCATCCTTTTCTGAAAGCAACAATAGTTGCATCATTATGTGCACCTGAGAAGGAAAATTAATACTAGTTAGCAATACAGTTCCACCATTGTATCTATAACAAGTATTATCAACACATTGAGAGAATATAAGAGCTCCATGAGCTAAAACTTTAATGACGAGACATTAAAAATGGTATCTCAGTGGTTCATGCTTCAAACCTTATTGGTATCCAGTTAGCCTATCAGCTATGCCTGAAGGATTTGTACAATAAACCAGTTTTGAATGCATTGTTTGCATTATCGGCCGATACCGATCCAATACGGCCAATATCGATACAGTTTGGCATGTCCCAATCCGATACCGACCGATACCCGATACTAACGGATACCAACATTGGGGGTCACTTTCAGAAAATAGAACGAAAAAACCAATCGGCAAAGGTGTAAAAACATAGTAAAGTTGTAAAAATATGTAAAAGAAGAAAACTTATCTATCGCATGTAAACCAATTGGCAAGGGTGACTAGTATTTCATTCAATTTCAAAACTGCTAAAAAATAACAAAAAAATCTTAAAATTATGCCTAAATATATAAAATATACTTTATAAAATGTTAATAATTATTTTCTTTTCGGTACCAAAAAATTTGATACTCCGATCCGAAACTGCCTATAATGTCGATCCCGATACTCATAGGAATGTTCCAATATCAATTCCTATACCGATATCGACAATGAGAACCTTGAATGGCAAGAAACAAGAAATATGAAATAATTTGCAGTCAAACCGCAAAGATAACCTTACTTCAGTAAAAAATTTATGGTCCATAAGGCGACATTATGGTGTAAAATATGGAAAAGGAGTAAAAATTACCTGGTTTGTTGCCAAATTATTGAAGTATATAATATTACGCATCATCATAGTGACTTGTAGAGAATTGGTAGACTTCGTCATAAATGTCAGCATCAAAATGGATGCAATAAGAAAACGCAGCAAACTGTAGCAGCATGGAGACATACAAGAGACGTGGATTAATGCAGAAAGAAGACTTCATACAAGAAAGTCAACAACTTACGGTATGAAGGCATTTTGTGCAATTGTCAATTTCTAGAATAATTGACAGTTTCTGCTAATGCATCTTTACCTACAAGATGCAGTATGAACTTCTTATAAAACCAGATAAAATGCAAACATATACAATCACACAAATGGAAAATAACATACAAACCTCAAATTCACAGGCAATATTTGAAAACGGCTAGATAGGTCTTATGTATGTTGATACAATTCTGAGGATATCAAGTGAAACAGAAGAAGGGGGGATAAGTAGCAATGTTGATGGTAACAGCTATAAAATCTAAAAATGGAACACAGGCTGTGAAATAAACATAATAGATGGAAAAAAAAACTAACATGATTTCATTCTTTCTTTTTCCTTTTTGAAAAATACCCTTCATCTTAGAAGGCATTCTATGGTCAAAAGATGTTACAAAAGCACTTTCACATCAAATCATCTGATCTAGTAACAACATCCTCCTCATCTTACTTTCATGTTCAATAGGTTTCGAAACTAAAGAAAACTTAACGCACACTAATAGAGATGTACGATGCGGACAGAAAGAGGGTCATAAGGTCTCACTATCCATTTGCACCAAGTGTTGAAGGAGGGATGTAAGGTCCTAACGTGGCAAGAGAGAGTTTTCTGTTTTCGATTCTCAAAAGATGACATAACATCTATGAAATTTTTTTATGCCAGTTGGCTATGTGTCAAGGAGGGATGCCTCAACTTGTATTTAGTAAGGACTCAATCATTTCATACCAGACCTGGCTAATGAATACCTAACCAACCCTCCTTTAGCAACTGATTTCGAACAGGCACCAAACTTGCTGTTGGTAGGACAGTCATGCATTTAAGTTTCACAATACTTTCACTTTCTATACCCTCAAAGAATTCTTAAGAGTCAACAGATTATAAATATTGCATCAAATTGTATTTCTTGATTAGCTGATTGATTAGGACACCACAACCTAGCAATGTTTTTTTATTGCTGCTACTGTTGAATCTGTGTAGAAGGCTTTTATAACTAGGATTGATGATGTAGCTTGCTGCTAAATTCTGATTATCCCGTATAGGATCTGATATGGAAGTAGGATTGCTTCTTATCATGCATTGGTTATGTAGATAAAAAATAACGAGATACTTTATTGAGGTAGTATGAGCTTATATTTATATGCGACCGAAAGTATGTTGCAGACATAGAAAAGTGTTGTATGTATCCATATCGTATATAAATTCGTTCAACATAGCTATGTATCTTGTAACTATTTGAAAATGTTCGTATCCCACATCTATGTCGTATACAACGGCCAATTATGTGGTTGTGTATAAATAACGCGTACAAATTATGTGGTTTCCTAACCGTGCAACATAAAAAACTACATAAAATAGATGCGTGCTATTAAATGGGCCCTTACAAGTCGTGCTTTCTCGTATCACCTCGTCGAAATTCCGCCCATGGGAACCACAAAGCCAAAGGAAAGAGTAGTAGAGGGGGAAATATTGTCTGGAGGAGTTATCACCGAGGTCTGAAAAAGCCATTGAATGGATTGAGAAAAGTGTGTGCATGTTTGTGTGTGTAGAACTGCCAGCCACCAGGTGTAATCACAAGTTATCAGTAACAATATTTAGGATTGTTGAATTATAGGGTTCGCTTCCTACACTTTCAGCCACAAAGATCTTAACAACAAAAGAAACTGTCTTGTCTAGGAACAGAAATTTATAATGCACCTAAGGAACATAGAGTAAGAAGGGAAATTTGGAACAAAAATTGACATCCTGGATTCATAATCTATTCCAAAGTATGATAAACCATTCAATTAGGTTCAGAATAGGTAACAGTTCAACACTCGGTTGAGTTTCCATATTCTATCAATAAACTCAATCTTTTGATGGAAATATTTAGGCACATAGTATCTTAGAGAATATATTAATTACATAGTGCGTCCTAGCAAAATTGGCATAGTAGGGAGGCATTTAACAAACCTAATTCGATTTGGTATAATGACCTTAATCGTGAACAAGTGGTCGCCCAGGATTGAAGTCTTATTTAACCTAGGGACACCTCGCTTTACTAGAACTACCACACCTCTTCTACAAATGTATCTTCTCCTATTAATGTAATGCACTCGAATATTGCTAACCACCTCTCGAGTAGGAAAGTTTCGGTTCCCTTCATTAGAAGTTCTTATGCCATATTATCATTCTCGTCTATGGACATTTGTGAGCTCCTATGGACAAACAATGACAAATAACATTAATCTTTCAAAAGCAAGGTTTAATGGAATGAGAAGGTTAGCAAACATTCTTCTTCTTACATTTACGGTTACTGGAGCCATCGGTCGAATCAAATAGTGCTTCATCAAGTGTAGCCGGAATCCTCAAAGCGAGAAATGCTTAGAGAAGAGGTACTAAGTAAACACTGACATATGAAAATCTAACTCATCGGAAGCCTCCCTGTGCCCGGATCTCCTCACACTCAACCTCTAACCATCATTCGTCTTTCTGCCATCCTCCACATAAGACCAAGCCAGAAACGTAAACATCTCATTCAATGCGGTAGTCGGGTGACATTGAACGTTATTGAAACCTCCTCTTCGAACCTTATCTGAAACCACCACCAAAGCAGTCAAAGGCTCGCAGTACCTCAGGAAAAGCCGCTCGAACACGACCGCTAGCTCGTCGACTCACCTCCCGACTCAACAAAATGGCTTCGGAACAACACTATAAGTAACAAACACCCACATGAACCACATTATCAAACTTTATCCAAAAGATTCAAACTTAATTATCAAAAGAACAACCTTTTGCCCAAATTTTACCTCAAATCAAAGAATAGAATTTTTGGTTCTCCTTATTCCTCATAAAAATGCTTTGAAGATCATGCACGGAGATGAGGGGTCATAGCTGAGGGAGAGGAGCTAGGGGCGGCGGGAGGGGAGGGAGGAGAGGAGGTGGTCAAAGGAGTGAGGGGATTTGGGTTAGTATTTGGGGCTTTGAAAGGGAGGGGAAAGGGATGGAGGTAGTATGGGAAGAGGAGGATCTGGCGGTTCATTTGGGGGTTTCAGAGGTTTCTTCTGGGACATTCTCTTAAAGGGGAGGAAGGAAAAAGGGCTAGAACGTTTTTCTTATTGATCGTATGAGGATTGCGTGCAACTTGCACACAACTTGAAACGCCTCTTAGCGTTACAAAAAATATATAATGTATGCTTAATTTTAGAAAAATAATAATTTTAGGAACATTTAATCATTTTGGAACGAATAACATAAGTTCCATCACCTAAGAACGCTTATAGACCGTTTCAAAGTCCAAAATGCTAAATGTTTCAAATAGCCTTTTTTGGTGTAGTGACAATTTGAAGATGAACCCTACGAAGTCCTTCCTGGGCGTATCTAGCAGGAAGTTCTTAGGCTTCATCATCACTGCAAAGGGTATCCATGTAGACCCCGAGAAGACAAAAGCAATCATGGAGATGGGTCCCCCGAGAAATCTCCGCGAACTCAGAGGCCTTCAGGGAAGGCTAGCTTACATCAGAAGGTTCATTTCCAACCTCTCCGGACGATGTCGACCATTTACGCACCTCATTAAGAAAGGAGTCTCATTCGTATGGGACGAAGAATGCCAGCGTGCTTTCGATAGCATCAAAGAATATCTGTCAAATCTTCCGGTCTTGGTAGCCCCAGTCCCTGGAAAACCATTTCTGTTCTATGTACGAGCAATGGAACACTCCCTCGGTGCTATGCTGGCACAGAATAACGATGCAGGCCAAGAACATGCCATATATTACCTCAGCCGAATGATGATTGGACCAGAGCACCGATACACCGCTGTGGAGAAGGAATGCCTCGCTCTGGTGTTCGCCATTCAGAAAATGCAGCACTATGTCCTCGGACAAACGATACATGTGATCTCACGAGTTAACCCTCTCAGGGTCCTCATGACTAAACCAGGGGCACTCAGCTCTCGCCTCGCTACATGGGCAATACTACTGTCCCCTTATCATATGATCTTCGTCCCCCAAAAGACAGTCAAGGGTCAAGCCCTGGCAGATTTCTTGGCAGCCCACCCAGGCTCGGAGTCCTCCAGGATATACGAAGAGATCCCAGATGAGGTCGCCGACTCGCATACAACCTCCCACGAAAATATATGGCGAATGTTCTTCGACGGCGCTTCGAGGACCGGACCTAAAGGCAATATAGTCGTCGGAGTCGGAGTAGTACTAATCTCTCCTTCCGGATTGGTGATTAACCGTGCTTATTCCCTCACTGAACCCTGTTCTAACAATGTGGCCGAGTACAACGCTCTGGTCATTGGCCTCCAACTTGCAAGAGAGCTGGAGGTAGAATACCTTGAAGCGTACAGCGATTCCCAACTAATCGTCAATCAGATCCGGGGTTCGTATGAGGTACGCCATGAAGACATGATCCCTTATCATCAAATAGCGATCAATATCATCTCGGCATTTGAGGGGTTCTTCATCGAGCACGTCTCCAGACTCCAAAATATTGAAGTCGATGCCCTAGCTGGTCTCGCCGCTTCCCTAGCAGTTCCGAATTATGATCGGCAATTAGTGGAAGTGATAGGCCATGAACTGGTCTGTCCCAAAAACAATGTGCAATTCGTCGCAAGTTATTCCGCACAGACGATCGATGACGCCCCAGATTGGAGACAACCATTCATCGACTTCGTCGTCTATGACATCCTGCCTGAGAACCCAAAGGAAGCTACTTCCATCAGAAGGCGTTCCCTCAGATTTTTCTACGATACAGAGACGAAAATGCTGTATCGCCGCTCCTACGACGGATTACTGCTTCGGTGTCTGTCAAACGCAGAAGCCAAAGAAGCCGTACGAGAAGCCCATGACGGTGTTTGCGGGGCCCACCAGCCCGGCCCGAAACTGTAAGACTGCCTTCGCCGAATGGGCTACTATTGGCCCACAATGGTGGCAGACGCGATAGATTATGCTAGAAAGTGCAAAGCTTGCCAAGTCCACGCGGACTTCATCCACCAACCCTCTAAATTTTTACATCCGACAGTGGCATCCTGGCCATTCGAAGCATGGGGAATGGATATCATTGGTCCAATCACCCCACCTTCCTCCCGAGGACATCGCTTCATACTTGCGATCACTGATTACTTCTCTAAATGGACGGAAGCTGTCCCACTCGCAAAAGTCAAGACTTCAAACGTGATCAGCTTCCTTAAACACCACGCCATCTACCGCTTTGGACTGCCCCGAAGGATCATCCATGATAATGGTCCGCAGTTTACAAGCCACACATTCTATCGGTTTTGTGATAAGCACCGTATTCAGAATATCGCCTCGACGCCGTACAACCCGGCAGCAAATGGTTTAGCAGAGGCGTTCAACAAAACAATCATCAAACTTCTTAAGAAGTTTGTCTCCTCCAACAAACGTGACTGGAACGACAAGCTCGGCGAGTGCTTATGGGCTTATCGCACCACGGTCCGAACAGCCACCGAAAATACACCATTCTCCCTGGTATACGGAAGTGAGGCAGTCCTCCCCTTGGAGAACAGATCCCCTCACTACGTGTCGCCCTCACACACCAATTGACAACCGATGATAACTACCGACGTCGACTGCAAGAGTTAGAGGCCTTAGATGAAAAGCGCCTCCTAGCTCAGCAAAGGATCGAGCTATACCAAGCACGCATCTCAGGAGCCTTCAACAAGAAGGTCAAAATCAGAACATTCCAGGTAGGCGATCTCGTCTTGGCAGTCTGGAGCCCAATGGTCATGACTCACAAGACCACCGGCAAATTCCAGCCAAAGTGGGAGGGCCCATTTATCATTGAGACGGTATTCTCCAACGGTGCTTACCGCCTTGCAAAGCAAAACGGAGACTTGCTCATGTTGCCCGTCAACGGCAAGTTCTTGAAGAAATATTATGTCTAAACGATATTCGCTACAAGGTCGTCGAGTCATGTACCCGCTGGTACCACTGAACTCACACCCTCAGCATTTCAGATTATCGAGTCATGTATCGACTGGTACCACTGAACTCACACCCACAACATTTTAAGATTATCAAGTCATGTACCTGCTGGTGCCCCTGAACTTACCCCTACATCCCTTTTAGATTATCGAGTCATGTACCCGCTGGTGCCGCTGGACTCCCACTTTCTCAATATGTTAATTTACCGAGTTATGTACCCGCTGGTGCCTCTGAACTCACATTTCGGCCATCCACCAAAAACAAACCGCCCCTCACATAGAACCTCCACGTTCTCCTACCTCTGAGTCGTTCTATGTACTCCCTCTTCATTGAGCCTACTCCTGCCATGTCATCATTACCTCTGAGTGGAAAGGCTCCGTCGAAGAACCCTTCATGCTTGCCATGTCCACATTACCTCTGAGCAAGTATGTCGGTCTCCTTTCGACCTATTATCTGTACCCACAACCGGAGTACGACAAGGATAATAGGTCCACAAATGTCCACTGTTGACCACGAATATCCCCCGTGAAACCTTTCCTGCCATGTCCTCACTACCTCTGAGCAGGAAGGTTCCACGGTAAAACCCTCATGCTTGCCATGTCCTCATGACCTCTGAGCAAATATGTTGGTTTTCCTTTCACCCTATTATCTGTATCCCGAACTAGGGTACACCAAGGATAGTAGGTCCACAAATATTCCTTTGCTAAGCTTCTTAGCATAAATCCACTACCCCACCATGCCCCGGGAGCCCAGCTGCTCTACGGCATTCCTTTTTTTGTTAAGCACCGAGAACATCCATGACCACTTTGCCACGGCTGTTCCGGACATCCTGTCCAAACTTGTTATCCGTACCTAAAACCTAGGTACGCCTAGGATAACAGGTCCATAAATAAATCCCCCAGCAAGTCCAAATTCCACAGACGCCATAAGTACAAGAAAGAGATGATGAGTTGAAACAGGCTCATTTATTCAAAATTTAATGTACTACATCATTTGGGGATCACACCCCTTACAAAAAAAAAGAAGAAGAAAAGAAAGCAAAAGAAAACAGACGACTGATCACTGCTCTGGGGCACATAACGCCCTGAGACGGTCTGTCAGCAAAGCAACCGACCGCTCAAACCTCTGAGAGGCTCGACGCTCTGCCTCGTGGGTCAGCACTGCCTCATCCTCCAGATGAGCGTGAGCCTGCCAGTTATCCTCAAATTTCTTAAAGGCCCGCTCCAGGTTATCGGAAGATCGGGAAACCTTCTCGGCCTCCCGAACGATCGACTCCTGCTCCGCCTGAGCAGCCTCCAGCTCTGACTCTAAGAAGGCCAGTTTCCTCTGGAGTCCAAGAATACGCTCCTTCGTATCAGTAATTCCACGAGAAGCGGACTCTTCCCGAGCACGGCAAGCCTGACTCCTGCGACCCAACTGGTCATACGAAGTGGAGAACTTATCAAGGTCCCCCCGTACAACTGGCCCAGCAGTATCGCGGGCTAGCTTAATCCGATCCCGAGCAACAATGAGGAAGCCCCGCTCTCGCTCGATTGCAGCAGGCAAGCCCGCCTGTCGTATCGCCAGTAGCTGGGTCACAAGCTGATCAGCTTCCGTCAGCTTAGGCTCCAGCAGTACAGCCAATCCCACCCCGCCAGGAAGGGACTTCAGGGTTGCAATTTGACCCCGAGCGCACCGGAGAGATAAAGAAAATGGGGTCCCCCGCTCTATGGCAGCGTCTACGCCCCTATTCAAATGACGATAGAAGCTATCGACCACATCCTGCGTCGCCTCGTTCAGAGTCTCCGTGGAGGCCGGTGTCAACGGGAGAGTGGCTGGCAGCACCGAAGAAGACGCAACAGAATTCGCCGCTCCTGCTATGAGAGAAACTAGCTCCGCACGAAAGGACGCTTGAACAGCGGCCAACTCCTCTTCGGCAGCCTACAAAACTTGAATACTTGGCAGGGTCGAGAGGTCGGCCTCCGGAGCCGTATAATCTGCAGAGGATGAGGCGGAGACCATCGCCAACCCCATTCCAATCGGCCCAGAGCTGGCAGTAGGCTCCTCGACGTGAGACGACAAAGGAGAGGGAACGCTCCTTCCTCCCGTATCACGGCAGACCGAACTTTCCCCAAAAATATCCACGGCGGGAAGTAAAGGGTCAGGACCTGCAGGGCCAAGGCAACCATGAATCGATTTAACCCGGAGGATATGTTGATAGAGCAAATAAGCCCCCTCACTAGTCAATATCTGGCTTATCTTACCAGTTGAGGAGTGTGGAGGCCGAGGTTCGCTTACAGCCACCACAGCCTCTTCACCAACAGTTCCCGAGTCAGGTATAACAGACTCCTCCTCCCTTGCGTCCTCGGGAGGGGATGCACCGAGATCAACGGCACCTTGTTGAAGATCAACGGTCTCGGAGACGGGTCCGAGGGAACCTTCGTCACCCCGGGCCGAGACCTCAGCAACCTCGGAGCTTCCAGCCGCTGCTGAGAGAGCCCCCGCAGAAAGGACCGCAGCACACATGTCACTAATCAAAGCAGCAAGGACCGGATCAGCTTCAGGGGTGGTAGACGATTCAGGAGAGGTCGGCTCATCGGACGCCTACAAAGAAAAGTGATTAAGTCATATCCCCAAGAGAAAAGAAAACTACAACAAAGAGATGGCTATGACTTGGTCTTACCTCCCGAATAGCGTCTGTATCTTTACCCTTCTCGGTGATAAGTAATCCACGAGATCTAACAGCGGCTCTCTTCACGGAAAAGGTCGCTCTACTGTCAGAAGACTCGGGTCTGACCCGTTTACGCGAGGGACCAGACACGGCTGAAAGTTGTTCTTCTGTCACTACTCCCTCTTGCGTAGTAAACAATAGATCCTCTGCCGGTTCGTCGGGTGTGGGATACGGTTGATCCGCTACTTCTTCACCCCCGCCAGAGAGGGAACCTTCGTTGTCATCATCATCCTCATCTTCAGCCGACTCGGAAGGTTCTGATTCAGGGTGGGGGGACCTGGAGCGCCAGTTGCTTTCTAACCTTAGCCCCTTTGGGCTTCTCCTCTAAACCGGTACACACGATAAAACTGGTACTCGGATCAAAGTTAACAGGAGGCTTGTTCGCCATAACGTGATATAAAGCAGCCACGTACAAAATTTCCTTCGGCGCCTTAGCATCGGAAACTGAGAAGCTGGCCCGAGTATGATAAGCGTCGTAATAATTCCACGCTCGGACGCCGTCAAGAATGCTGTCTTCAAAACCCAAACAAGGGTTGGGACAATCAAGGAACAACTGGCTATAACCAAACTGGCGGGAAAACCTGCTAGGTAGGTAAGGTTCCAAGTATACATTATCTCGGTTGCGATAAACCAGATGCACGGGGCGGATATTGCGCAACCAAGCAAGCATATCCGGAGATAGAAAATAAGAAGGTCCAGTACCATCAAGGTGTACCTTCCTCACTTCCTCATCAGAAAAAGAAGGAACAGACACAAAGAGGTCACACCCATCCACTCTCGCCAGTGCCCTCCGACAAGCTGGCATAGTATTGTATTCCCAAGACCGGTGATGGCATTTGAAGAGAAAAGCATCTTCGGCTGTAGCATCTTCCGCTATCCCAGGTCCCAGCAAAGACTTGTAGTGCATCGCCAACCACCCCATCAGGTAGTGGAAAGGTAGTTCTACGCGCTCAAAATCCAAAGTCTTCTTGCGAGCAATAACCTTGGACGAGAATGTTCGCAGACCATGGTGTATGCTGCACACCATAGCAGGAAGGAGGGCCAATCTAACTCCGAATACTAGTTTAACGGCAGGGAGGATGAAATGACGACCAATCCTCTCGATAGAACCCGCTCCTCCCGAGACTACGCAGTTCCATAGCCATATCATCAAAAATCCAGCCAGAAGCGCCTTCTCCGACATCTGTATGGTCCCGTAGTGAAAATAACTAAGAGAGTCAGCTTGACTTTCGAATATATCGCTCTTGGATCGCGACTTCTTGACACTTGACATCAGATCCCTTACCTCTGCATGCGTTCGAGGGGCTCGGGGAGTAACTTCGCCAGAAGGATCAACTCTAAAAAGATAATTAATCCAGGATGTGGTATGGGGAGCGGTCCCCTCGGAGCTATCTGTCGTTTTTATAGCCATCTGATGACAAGCACTATGGTGGCACAATAACTCCCGATACACCGCAACAGAACCCGGGAGTTGCCTGTCCAAGGCCTCGAACTCCTCATTCGACGGGGTATACACCTCGAAAGGCTCATTTCCCCATAGAAGTTTAGAGACAGTATATATCTCGTGAAGAGCAAGCCCCAGCTCCCCTACTGGTGCAAAGAATGTCCCCATTTGCCGGCTATACATCTCCAAGAGCGCTACGAACAGTGGTTTATTAATGGGAAGCCCGTGACAAGTGCCCCGAATGGCATGGTAAAGCTCCACCTCCCGCAAGAATGTTCCATAGGTCTGCAAAACCCAAGTAGTCAACTGGGCCCACGTAGAGGTAGGGTTTATCCAGTTCGGCAGTGCCAGCCTACCAACAGGATAAGACTTCTTGCGAACGAGCCGATTTAGGAAAGTATCAGCTTGAGTAAGTGTGAAGTTGGGACCGTATACATTCATGAAAGAGCCCGGGGCCAGACCCATCATATACTGGAGGACGGAATCCTTACCCGCATACGCTGACCGCATGTTCGGATTATAATGGATGTTGTCCATCAACATCCCTGATTGAGTAGGAGTTAAGTTACACACCATCTTCCAGTCCAGCAACACCATATTGAACCATGACAAAGGATAATGACGTTCTATGAGAGGAATATGGATTGCCACCCCATCCAAAGACAAATCCCAGTTCTCGGTAATCTCTAAAACTCGGGGATTCTTGATGATTAAAGCATCTCCAAAAAGGAACAAAGGCTTCAGGTATTTCCCATCCAGCTTCCCAGTATTCATCATGGAACGGAGGTAATGGAGGGTCTGATTCTCAATGGCCTTCAACCTCTTCGAAGGCTCATCAGTAGGGAATTGATTCAACATATGCTTAATTAAGTCGTCAAGACGCACGCCCAGGGCAAATTGATTTGAACCCACTATGAGCTCCCCAGCATGATTTACGGGCAAACTCACTGGAGAAAGATAAAAGAAACGAGGTTAGAAGATAGTCAAAGAAAATAGAAGCATTAGAAAGATCATTTGAGTCTATGCGGCTCGGGTCGTCACAGTCACATGTGGCTCAGCATTAGATACGTCCATGCGGTTCTGTGCACCGTAGCCGCATGTGCCTCCGAGCCGAGTCCGTGCAACTCAAATTCAGACGAGCTTATAGACCCATGCGGTTCAAATTAAGCACGCCTACGAAACCAGACCCATGCGAGCTGACGCGGATACAAGAAAGCGAGCCTATGCGGTTCGAAAGTGAGCGACGCTTATGCGACCCAAATCGAAAATGCATATACGGCTCAGATCGAGTATAAACAAGCTCATGCGACCCCAATGGGGGAAGTGCTTATGCGGTCACATCGATAAACCTCGTACATACGGCTTGTGCATAAAGTATGCAGCAGAGCCATAGCAACAGTTAGGGTTTTCAAACGTCCCTTACCAGCAATGGGCGGGTGGACGTCAGGGTGAAAAGCAGGCATGTCAGTCGGCGGAGGAGCCGCCACATTCGCCGCCGCAGTCGATGAAGACGCGGCCTTCTTGCCCTTCACAGCCGCAGAGGATGATACGGCCTTCTTGCCCGCAGCAGCAGCAGCCTTCTTCGGAGCCATTGTCGATCGATAAAGGGAGAAGACGAAGAGCAAAGTCTGCAACAGGGGATTTGAGCAAAGAAAGAAGGTAAAGAAACCCAAGGGGACTAAAAGACTCTTATTTATAGGCGAAAGAGACCCATAAAATGAACAAATGTCTCGGATGATGCCTCGGATTACGCGCTGCTTCAAAAAACTAAAGGAAAAATGCTTCGGTCAAGGCATAACCGACCCTTGGGATCCTCCCCCAAAAGATGGCGTTAAATCAAAACGAATCAAGAGCATTTAATGAAGATTTGCACACGTAGTCAGGACACGTGGCAAAGAGCCTATGCGGACAGATGAATCTATGCGACTGGGACACTTATGCGGCATGAACGGGACCATGCTTCTTATTCAAAGTGTTTCAATTTTGCAAATTGAAAACTTTGAAGGGGGTCCTGTAGAAGCATGGAAAATATCAGAATAATGGTCCATGCGGCTCCGGATACGAAGCCCATGCGGCTCATATGGGAGCTGTCTTATACAGTTCAAAGGAAGACTCTCCGTCTCATGCGGCTCGAGAGTGTATGCGGTTCAGCAGGAATATGTGCCTCGATCGATGCCACGTGTCCCCCTGTGACCCTTCCCTACAGCTGGCCCTTTGAATAGTGGCCTCATTTAATGCTCTGACACGATTTGACGACTGTGGCGGCTCTGGCATAAAGTATCATAATGACTCTGCCATAATGACAGACTCTTCAGAAAAAGAAGAAGATCTCTGACCCGATCCGTCAGAAATCTTAGGTTGCCACGTGGTAAATCTCATGCGGCTTAAATAGAGAACAGCTTCATGCAGCTCACTGAGAAGTCACCCTATATGACTAGCAGAAATCAGCCATATGCGGCCCACTGAGAGCTCAGCCCCTGCGGCTCAATACAACGCTAGCTCATGCGGCTCGTAAAGACTATGCATATGCGGCTCATTGAGAGTTCGTTCCCTACGGTTCGATGAAGCATTGTCCTATGCGGCTTACGAAGAGTATCTCCCTGTGGTTCAAGTCTTGCCTATCCCATGCGGCTCTGGCAGGACCTACAATTAAAACACACAGCATCGAATCAATCAAGGATCTAACCGAATCCCAACAAGTATATTTGACATCATCGTCATAATTACTAAGATCAGGGCATATCATTTATCATCAAGCCAATGGGACACGTGGCGAGCAATCGGGCATTGGTATAATCAATCATGAAGATTTAAAGCAATCAGCATTAATTGCTCACAAGATTCGGTGCTATCCTCATTAATGGCCGAGATTCATTGTAATCAGAAGCAAGGGTTCAGATAGATTAAAGGAGCGCCGACATTCCAAACAAATGATCATTAGCAAACCCTAATGATCATATCCCACTGTTATAAATAGCCAGCATCATTTCTTTAGGGACCGGCAACAAAAGAATAAAAATATACAGAGTCAAAGAGAGAATACACAGAGAGAGAGAGAGAAGCCAGGAGAGCAACGGAGGAGCAAAAAGAGCACTTTTTCGTCAACGCCAACCATCTTTTCACAAGGAGCCAAGGCTGCATACCGATCGTCCAAGGAGTAAGGCAGGGCTGCCGTCGCCTTCCCGAGCCTCTATCGTCACCCCCCAGAATCTAAAATAAACAATTGTACTTAGATTGCTGTACCTAGGTTTTCGTCCCTAGGCTTTCTTTGTACAAGCGAGTTTGTATTGTGAGTCTAAGTTCAGTCCTCCGATAATTGTTCTGTACTTTTACAATCAATGGCAAACAGACATATTGTTACTGGAGGCGACGTATTGATAGATTCGGAGAAGATCACAGCAGTCAAGGCATGGCCCACTCCCACATCAGCTTCCGAGGTGAGAAGTTTTCTTGGACTTGCGGGTTATTACTGAAGGTTCGTAGAAGATTTTTTTCGAATAGCGGGGCCTATGACTCGACTAAAATATAAGGATCATGAGTTTGTGTGGACAGACGAGTGTCAAGATGCCTTCGATGAGTTAAAGAAGCGCTTGACTACTGCACCTATCTTGACACTACCATCGGGCTTGGAAGGATTTGTGATATACAGTGATGCATCCAAAAAGGGATTAGGATGCGTATTGATGCAGCATGGTCATGTAGTAGCATATGCATCGAGACAGTTGAGGGTTCATGAGAAGAATTATCCAACCCACGATCTAGAGCTCACAGCAATTATCTTTACTTTGAAGCTATAGAGACACTACTTGTATGGCAAGAACCTAGATATCTACACTGATCATAAGAGCCTCAAGTACGTATTCACACAAAAGGAGTTAAATATGCGACAACGACGTTGGTTGGAGTTGATGAAGGATTACGAGATCGAGCTACATTATCATCTGGGCAAGGCTAACGTTGTGGCAGACGCATTAAGCCGTAAGCCTATGGCTCATTTCTTGACCACACAGAGTGAGTTGATTGCAGACTTGCAACAGCTTGGCATTGAGGTAGTATTGCCTGGAGCGGATGACATATTAGCTAACTCCAAGTGCAATCGTCACTAGAAGTGAGGATCAAGGTGGCATTGCCCACGGATGCTAGATTTCGACGGCTTAGAGAGAGGAATGAAGCAGGAGAGCAGACGGGATTGAGGATTCATCCTGATGGGACATTGCGATGTGGTGATGTTATTTATGTTCCTAGTAAAGAGTTACGGTAGAAATTGAGTGCGGAAGTACACAGTTCGACTTACTCTATTCATCCCGGAGGAACTAAGATGTACCGGGACTTACGACAGTATTATTGGTGACACGAAATGAAGCAGGAGATAGCACATTTCGTGGCCAAGTGTTTGGTATGCCAACAAGTGAAGGCCGAGCACCAGAGGATGGCCGAATTACTGCAGCCGCTACCCATTCCCGAGTGGAAGTGGGAGCACATTACGATGGACTTCGTTATGGGATTTCCTTGGAGTCCTAGTGGATGAGATGCGGTATGGGTGATTGTTGATAGGCTTACAAAGTTAGCCTATTTTTTTACCTTTCAGAGTGGGACAGTCCACAGAAGTTTTGGCGGATATGTATATGAAGCAAATAGTGAAGCTACACGGTGTACCAGTTAGCATCGTGTCGGATCGTGACTCGAGGTTTACCTCGCACTTTTGGAGGAGTATGCAGGACAGTTTGGGTACGCATTTGAAGTTTAGCACGGCGTACCATCCACAGACAGACGACCAGTCAGAGCATACTATTCAGACGTTAGAGGATACGTTGAGAGCGTGTATGCTTAATTTTGGCAGATCATGGGAAGACCATCTTCATCTTGTAGAGTTTTCCTACAATAATATCTATAAAGCAAGCATTCAGATGGCTCCGTTTGAAGCATTGTATGGAAGGAAGTGTCGATCTCCTATTTGTTGGAGCGACATAGGAGAGCGGCAAATATTGGGTTCCGAGTTGGTATTGAGCACAGTGGAGAAGGTGAAGAAGATACAAGATCACCTGCGAGCAACACAGGATTGACAGAAGCTGTAGGCCGATAATTATCGTCGACCCTTGGAGTTCAAGGAAGGCGACCATATTTTCTTGAAGATATCCCCCACTAGGGGCACGATTCGATTCGGAGGACGTGGCATATTGAGTCCAAGATACATCGGCCCTTTCGATGTCTTAGAACGTGTTGGAGAGGTTGCCTACAGATTGGCATTGCCACCGTCGCTAGAGGGAGTACATGACATATTTCACGTGTCTCAGCTGAGGAGGTACGTAGCAGACAACAGTCATGTGCTTGATCACTCCGAAATCCCTGTTGGACTGAGCTTGTCGTACCAAGAGGAACCGGTAGGTATCCTTGATCGCCGAGTGAAGGTGTTATAGAATCAATCTATACCATTGGTTCGCGTGTCATGGAAGCATCACTCGCCTGGAGAGTTTACTTGGGAGCGCGATGACGACATCCGAAATCGTTATCCGCATTTGTTCAAAAATTAAGGTACGTCTTGCATGTTGGATCCTTTAATTTCGTATTACATAGCATGCCCCCCGACGTTAGATTTAATTTCGAGGACAAAATTTTTATAAGTTGGGTAGGATGTAAACCCTCATTTTTTTATAAAATTTTTTATTCATATTTTACTTTAATATTTTATGCGATCTGCATATTTATAAACAACTTAGGAAATACTAAGGAGAATTTAGATATTTAATACTAACATTCACCAAATAACCATTATTAGCCAAAATACTAAATAAATAAATATGAGGGAAAAATATGGGCTATATTGGAAAGTGGGGTTATAAATCTACCCTCCTTGAAAAATTTAGTCCTCAAAATTTTAGGAGAGGTAGTGGGTACATTACATCTCAAAGAGATAGGGGTATCTCTCTCTTATATCATCCTCTCTCTCCTAAGTAGACTCCTCTGGATAGTGGTGCTTCCTAGCAACCCGAACTAGTGGAATCATCTGATTGCGCAGCTTATTCTCTCTGCGATCAAGTATCTCTACCGGCTGCTCTGAGTAAGTAAGGCTGGGCCCACCTCAAGCTCTTAATGGTCCAGTACATGACTGGGGTCAGCTATGTACCTCCAAAGCTAGAAGACATGGAACACATTGTGTACTCCCTCTAGGTTAGGTGGCAAGGCAAATCTGTAAGCGACTGCCCCTGCCTTGCTCAATATCTCAAAGGGTCCAATAAACCTTGGACTAAGTTTCCCTCCTCTGCCCAATCTGATGATGCCCCGAGTCGGTGAAATCCTCAGAAATACGAAATCCCCAACTACGTACTCCAAGGGTCTTCGACTGTTATCTGCCCAATGCTTCTATTTGTCTTGTGCCACTCTCAAGTGATCTCGAATGTGTCTGACTTTGTCTGCAACATCCATAACTATCTCTGGTCGAAGCAACGGTCTCTCACCAACATCATCCTAGGATAAAGGTGTGCGACACCAACGACCATACAATGCCTCAAAAGGAGTCATGCTAATACTAGCCTGGTAACTGTTGTTATAAGCAAACATTACCAAATATAAGTGGTCCTTCCATGATCCTCCAAAGTCTAGAGCGCACGTCCTCAACATGTCTTCCATTGTCTGAATGGTCCTCTCGAACTGCCCGTCAGTCTAGGGATGGTAAGCAGTACTGAATTTAAATTGTGTTCCCATACTCTTCTACAAGATCCTCCAAAAAAAGAAGTAAATCTGCTATTTAGGTCTGAAACAATGCTGACTGGTATGCCATGAATCCTAACAATCTGTCTCATATATAGTTCTGCTAGCTTCTCCGTAGATAGTCCTACTTTAAAGGGAATGAAGTGTGCTAACTTGGTTAACCGGTCCACTATCACCCTTATAGCATCCTTCCCACCAGACGATCGTGGTAACTTTGAGACAAAATCTATGGTAATATGTTTCCATTTCCACTCAGGAATGCGCAATGGCTATAGTAATCCTCCTGATCTCTTGCGTTCTGCCTTCACTACTGACAAACCAGACATCGGAAGACAAACCTGGCTACCTCCCTTTTTATCCCATACCACCAAACATACTCTCTAAGATCCTTGGACATCTTTGTTCCTCTTGGATGCATCGAATACTACTACTGGTAGGCTTTCTGCATGATTTTCTCTCTCAATCTTCCTTTAGGTACACACAACCTAGTACCATGCCTTAGGATACCATCATCTACTATGACAAAGTCATCCTATAATCCGGCTTGCACTTGTTTTCTGATACAACGGAGGCCCTCATCAAGAAACTGGGTCACTTTGATCTTCTCTATCAACCTGGACTAGATCTGCATACTCATCAGCTGTCCCTCGATCCCTGAAATGATGATCTGTATCTTCAAGCTCTCCAAATCTTCGAGAACATGTCGTTCATAGTTAGAAACATTGCTATAAGATACCGACTGAGTGAATCTGCTACAATATTGGCCTTCGCTGGATGATACTGAAGATCGATGTCAAAGTGCTCTATCAGCTCTAACTTTCTCCTTTGTCTCATGTTCAACTCCTTCTATGTGAAGACATACTTCATACTTTTATGGTCTGTAATATCTCCACTCTTTCCCCATAGAGATAATGCTTCCAAAGCTTCAAAGCAAAAATGATCGTACAAGTTCCAGGTCATAGATGGGATAGTTCTTCTCATGAGGCCTCAACTGTCATGAAGCATATGCTATCACCCTTTTGTTTTGCTCTAGTACACATCCAAATCCTTTCCCTGAAGCATCACTGTAAATGGCAAACCCTCCTGATCCCAATGGCAAGGCTAGAATAGGGGCCGAAGTCAACCTCTTCTTTAATTTATCAAAAGGTGCCTAACATGCTTCCGTCCTAATAAATTCCTCATCCTTCCTTACGAGTCTAGTCATCGGCTCCACAATCTTGGTAAAGTCTTGCACAGACTTCCTGTAATATCTTGCTAAACCCAAGAAGCTTTTGATTTTTGCAACTGAACTAGGAGTAGCCCATGATTTTACTGCCTCGATCTTCTTTGGATCTACTGCTATGCCTTCCTAGTCACTACGTGCCCAAAAAATTCTAATCTGTCCAGGAAGAACTCACATTTCGAGAGTTTTCTATATAGCTTTTCCTTCCTCAAAGTCTCCAAAACTATTCTCATATGCTCTTCATGCTCCTCTGGCATCTTAGAATAGATCAAAATGTCATCTATGAAAACTACCACGAACTTGTCTAAGTACTAGTGAAAAACCTTGTTCATAAGTTCATGAAGACAACTGGGGCGTTGGTGAGTCCAATGGGCATAACCAGGAACTCATACTATCCATACCGGGTGTTGAAAGCAGTCTTAGGAATATCCTATTCCCTCACTTTCACTTGATGGTACCCCGACCACAGATCTATCGTAAAAAAGACCTTTGTTCCACTCAACTGGTCAAAACGCTCATCAGTCCGAGGTAAAGGATATTTATTCTTGATTGTAGTATTGTTGAGGGCTCGATAATCAATGCACATTATGATGGTCCCGTCCTTCTTGGGCACAAATAGAACCGGGGCTATCCAGGGTGAAGCACTCGATCGAAGTAAAACCCTTCCTTTCCAACTCATCAATTTGTTCCTTCATTTCCTTTGTCTCTTTAGGGTCGACTCTATAGCAATTCTGGAAAACTAGTGCTGCTCCGGAAACTTAATCGATAGTGAACTCGATGTTTTGATCTGGTGGCAACCTTGATAAATCTTCAGGAAATATCTAGGAATTCTAAAATGATGGGATGTGGTAGTTTTTTCTCTTCTACGACTGCTCCAAAACTGACTCCCTCTGGTCTCTCTGTAGCACTTCTCGTGACTTCGAATGGTAGCTCTCCTGGTGGCCTGAATATTACTTTTCCTGGTGGCAATCTATAAAGGCAAAATGCTCACTCAAATAATCCATCCCGAGGACCGCATCGAATCCCGGGAGTGGCATTACGAGGAGCTGGGTTCTATATTCCCTCCCGGCTATGCTAATGGGGCTAGTCACAAACATCTCTGATTGGTACTATACCGACACCAGTTAAGATTCTACAATTCCTCCTAGCAGTGTAGGTACTATGTGATGTTTATGCATATACTCAAGTGATATAAAGCTATGTAAAGCTCCATAATCAAACTAATGTAATAGAAAAAAAGAATAAAAAAATACTACCAGTAATCACATCTGCTATCGGCTTTGTCTTATTTTTAGTCATAACAAAGGCTCGACCATGTGGTTGTCTACCCTCCTATTGATACTGGGCAAATCGTTGCTACTGAATAGGCAAGGGTGGTCCTCTAGGTGGTGGTCCTGGAGGTGCAGCTACTAAACTCTTCTAGGGTGGTACTGCTAGTGCAGAGAAGGAAGCTACGGTACACTATCGCCTGATGATCAGCTTCTCCGCAGATAAGACAATGTCCAAACCGTTTACGACACACCTGCCATATGTGCCCTATCTTCTGACAGTACCCATAAGGTTGCTGAACTGGTCACTGGTGTAGTGAAGCCCTCGGAGGAAGTTGTATAGGGGGTACAAAAGTCTTCGTATGAATATAAGGACGCTTGGATGGTCCTGAATGGCTTCCGAAAATGTCATGATCCCTCTTCTGACCGAACTCCATGTTGGCCTTAACTCGTTGTACAATCGCAACGGTATTTCCGAAGTTCTTGGCCTCATTGGCTATAAGATATATACGGATCTCGTAGGCTAAACCATAACGGAATCTTTTGACCCTCTCCTCTGGGTCTCGCACCATCCCCTCAGCAAATCGGCTCAATCGAATGAACTCCGTTGCATACTCATCGACTGGGCAGGTCCTTTGTCCGAGGATCTGAAACTGTCTCTCTAATTACATCTCTCTAGCAACAGCAGGATAGAATTTCTTCTTGAATAGCTCCATAAATCTAGCCCAAGTGAGTCCTGGTGCAGTAAGGTTCAGATCATTTCAGAACCAAGTCTGGGCTAGGTCCTGCATCTGAAGTCTGGCTGCCTCTATCCTGAGGTCTTCTGGAAGTCTGGCTACTCGGAGTTGTCTTTATATATCCTCTAGCTATTCATCGGCATAAATGATGTCCTCCGTGCCATAGAAGTCTCGAAGAACAGGCCTCTTGAAGTCTAGTATAGTGCCTTCCTTAGGTAGTGTAGGAAGTGGTTGATGCTGGAGTGGAGGTGATATATATGGTGGTTCTTTGGGTAGAGTAGGTAGGGGCTGTGACTGTGGAGTGGTCTACTGAGGCGGTGAGCTGATCAACTTCTCTATAGAAGCTATGGTAGCCTGACGAGAACTCTCTATGTCCTGTCGCAAAATAGTGGCCTGCTCCCTCTGTGCCACAATCATGCCTTGGACTAACTCGAAGAGCTGGGCTCCTTCTAGGGAACCGGAAGGGTACCTAGTGGAAGTAGCTCCCCATAGGGTTCTGGAAGTATGCCTAGCAGAGGTAGCTCCTTGGGTAGGAGATGGAAGATAGGTCACTGTCTGCTCTTGACCCATTGGAGGGGAAGATGATGCTCTCTCGGACATGGCCGCACTAGGGGTGTGGGCACGCGGTGGTCTTTCTTGGGCCATTTTCTGAAATAGAGGAAGAGACGTAAGTTTCTAATCGTGTGATGTGGGCAACATAAAGCATAAAGTAAATATAAGCATAAAATCCATAATCGGTCCTATGTTGTGATGAGTTCTAAAAGACCTGCATGGGCCACCACAAAAATATGTCACGACCTGCTCCCGAATAATCGGGTATGACTTAGATCACGCCCGGCCTACACTGTCATAGACAGCGGTAGTCAGTCGTCTAGACCTCCTTTCTTATCAAATCTTATTGTTGATTTCTCTATCACAACATCTATAGTACGTGCCCTGTCACAAGATCACCACATCATCCACTATTTACAGTTATTACAGGCCTTTTACAATAGATCTATGGAGATAGATTCGGTAAGGAATAAAGGAAACTCTATACATCTGTTATACAATGTAATCTCACTCAACAGCCCTATACAATCATCTAAAGTCCCTCAAGATAAGTCTCCTGGTCCTGCCAGCCTATGGAATGGTCTCCAACAACAGGTCTCCGTGTGGTACATATCAGGATATGCTATCTTAGTCTCACATGTATGTCAACGATCCAGTCAGAAAAGAAGCAAATTACAGTGATACTTACCAACGCGATACAAAGGGAGTAGGTAAAGCAAGAGCAAGTAAATGACAAGTAGATATAAGAATAATCAGAAATATACACTAGCTACGCGTACATATGTAATTGGATATCATTAAGCATGTAGGGGCTAAGTATGAATCAGGCATATCAAGAAATATATACTATCAGTCACGCACGAATCATACATGTCTATTGACAGTGCTATCAGTCATGTATGAAATGGACATTAGGCATATTAAAACAATATGCTACACTACAAAAAAAGTGACCTTTGGGGACAACAAAAAATTGTCTTAAAAACTGCAATTACCGTCCCAACAAATATTTGGGACGGCCTTTGGGACGGGAATGGACGGTCCCATTAGGGTGGCGTGGCAAAAACTTTAGGGACGGATATTGCCGTCCTAATTACTGTTAAAGGACGGTTAGGCAAAACGTCTCAAAAGTTTTCAAATTTATTGTTTTGTGTGACGGTTTATTAATTTGTCCTAAAAAACAAGTTTTTGTAACAGATATATTTCGTCCTAATAAATAAGGGACGAAATTTTAAAAAGTACTGTAATCGTGCGAAAAAACTTAACAATTGTTTAAATTATTATGGAATTACTAATTTCCTGTTTATATATAAATATATATAATTGAATTTTATATACAACAAAAATTCATACATAACTATTTTATTTAATCGGAAATGCATATGTTAGCCGCAACATTAACAAAGCGTAGCCGCAACATTAACAAAACGATTTCTATAAAACATATTTAAAGGTAATATCCCATTGTTCACAAAATGAAATCCAAGTCTTACATCACTTAGAGTGTTCCCATCAAGTTTTACATCAGTAAGCATTCACTTAATTTACAAAATAAAATCTACGACTTTTACACAAGTCCAAAACATATATATTTGATTTTCCACATCCATTGACAAACCGATCCACACATCCATGGCTGCCAGCAGCATTGGCTACCTGGAAACACATGAATAAGCCAGAAATATGGTTAGTTATAAGTAATTAGGACCCTTGGTACATGAATAAGCCAGAAAAATGGTTTAATTAATCAATTA
Organism: Iris pallida; assembly: GCA_029216955.1. Taxonomy (NCBI): domain Eukaryota; kingdom Viridiplantae; phylum Streptophyta; class Magnoliopsida; order Asparagales; family Iridaceae; genus Iris; species Iris pallida. The sequence goes on from JANAVB010025196.1 coordinate 14,200,832, forward strand.
GAAGGTTAAGCAACAATAACCAAAATTTCTCTAATGATCTTGCAAAGATAAATGGGGCACTAGCATCAACTTGCTCTACATAAACTCAATCTACCATTTCTACCAAGAATCAAGAAAATAACAATAACTCTATCTACCATGTGTATCAGCAATTAGACCTAGGTAGTTAGTATCAGAGTTAATAATCACAATTGCCTCTTACGAAGGCTTTTAATGAAACCAATGAACCATGCAGAGATATGTTATTAGGCATTAGGCTCTTACCAATTTTCAACAGGCAATTGCCCTAGGCTCGGGATATGTTAATAATCACTTGATAGAAATATGTTATTAGGCATTAGGCTCTTACCAATTTTTATTTCTTCAACAAGATGTAAAAAATAACATAGTACTTGTATCAATATAAAGATATAACTCAACAAGACGAGAAGAGAATTGTCTCCTCACTAAGTTAGGAAAATCTAGATTATACTTCTCACTAGGTTAAGAAAGTACTTCTCCTGTTGATGTTCAAACTTGAAATTTAATTAAATCATGTCAAATAAAAACATCGGTTTGTTTCAACTATTCTTATAAAGTTAATATCTTACCTGACAAAGTGTACGTTGGCTGAAGTGCAAGATTTCCAGTGACACTAAAAAAAACCCAATTGAGATTTCAGCTTCTATTTAGGTACTCCCTGCAGATGTACACATCCAGTACCTGGGTATCAGACAATGTATCCACAATAAAATAATTCTATAAATAAAAGGCATATTTGAGATTGAATTGTCTTGTATAACAGAGTTCAAAATAAATAAGTTCCTGCTGATTCTGAATTACGTCACAAAAATATCAATGGCTGCGAAGGTTGATACACTAAATAACTAGCTATTGCCTTCTATTTAAAGACTAGTCAACCTGTAATTCAACAGAATAAAGACACATGCTAGTGTATTATCAGTCTCCTCACAGGTTTTGATTTTCTTACAACGATCGATTTCAGATTTCCAGAGGTCACTAGAGGGGGAAGCCAGTATGTGCATGATTTAGTTTTTTTTTCATTTTTTTGTTGTGACACATTCGAATCTGATACGACCGTGTCCCACACGAATTCATGTTGGGTTTGAATCTGACGCGGAGTCAGCCCCCATCTTACCGTATACGTGCTTCCTAGCATACGTCAAATAGTCATTCTTTGAAAAAACTGTCCTTCCTTTGTTTTTGTAGTTGTGATCTACTCTCCACATAAATATATTGAGATCCCAATTTTTATTTCACACTGAAAACAATCTAAAGATATATCAGATCAGACTTGTAAAGGGAAGAGCCTATCTTCCAGATGCCAAAAACCACCACTAAAACCATATTATAAACTTTTCGAATAATTTTCTGATGGGAAAATAGGATGGCAGGTCTATAAGTGGCAAAAATAAATAAATATAATATCATAAGTAGTTATGTGAACAATAGACTAGTTTCTAATTGTTGAAGAAAGACTCAGTATGTTACCTCCAAATTATATGCTGACTGGATCCATAACTTGCCCACCATACAGTACTGGATGGGGAGTAAGTCATAACAGACAAGCCAAATCCTCTATATAATCCCCTGATACCATCAAATTTAATAATTTTTATGCAACGTCCAGTCCACCGTTATACTTTGCATAACCAGAGTACCCTTGCACCATCAATTTTTGGCTAACCAAACACAAGCCATCTTAATCACAAAACAAGCATTCAAATACTAAATTGTCTTAAAGTATCATGGTTTATCATATAATACCAATAATAGAATTTCATGAATATCAGAGATGGGTTAACTAATTTTGTGAAAGATTTACATGCTTTCATCAATGTGAATGTAGCAGACAAATTTTACTATACACTAGGATGCCTTTTGCATGTATAATACACACTTTAATATTTTAATTCTCTTTGAGCATCTAGTGGCGCAAAGATAAATGCATATAACATATTTTATCATCCTTCACTTCTTCCAGGCCCTTTATTCAGTGAAAAAAAAATTGTTGGATAATTGATTGATGCATTAGTTAATAAACTACATAACTCATAAAGCCAGTTTCTGAAACACTCTCCACGCCTGTTATTTCCTTAGGCATGAATTAGCATCGACTTACACCGTTTATACTGGATTGACATTTAGTAAAAAAAAATAGACCATGTTTTTATGAAACCTCCAATATGGAGTTCTATATGCAGATGTGTGTATATGCATCTGTGCATGTACGTATATATTGCATCATTTTGTGAAAAATCATGATACAGTAGGAAGAAAGGATATATGAGTCACACATGGACAAACCAGTCGAGCATCAACCAATATTTTATTAAAAAATTAATTAGATTAAAAATAAAAAGATGCTTTCCATTATTAAATCAATGTATACATATAGATCGAGTGCATCTTCAACAGCAATAACAACAGCAACAATGGCTATTCTTCTTGTTCTTGTGCTTGTTTCCTTGACTGTTTTCCTGATTGCAACTCTATATCTTTGGAAGAAAGGAAACAAGGTATACCTTCATGATTGTAACTCTATATCATTACGTTTCTTAGAATATAGTCAAAAGAAATTTTTCAGGAAGATGCCTATGCTTGCGACAACCATCTCAGTGCTTGGATACCAGAGTAGCTTACATGGGAGCAGAAAAGAAAGGTATAAAGTATGACGCATTTGATAAATAATATATATGCAACTTACATAATTAGCAAATGCCTAAATTCTGTAGATAATGAAGCAATCATTAGTATGAAGGCCATGAGGTTTTATAAATTTACACGGATCTAAAAATACGGACAACATATCAGAACTGTTATGATACATATACCATCGAAACAACTAATAATGACAACATATACCAGCATTCTGATTTGATGTTAAACAATGATAATCGTAGAACTTTATACACAATTTGAGAAATCATACTCAATAATGCATGATATGCTACAACCACCCAAGCAGAGTACTAGTCCCTTCAATAACATGTATTAAACTTTAATGTGGAACTTGTGTAATTCCAGAACATGAAGCTCCAAACTTAATATACAATTATATTGTTTTATTAAGACATGATATGAATATAAAAACCATATAAACAAAGGAAAAAAAATTCAGTACCAATTTTCAATGATAGTCCATTTGTGTTGGGTGAATACTTTAGTAAAACCTTGCCAACTTTTAAAACCCTCAGCCAGTTGCTCTCTCCTACCAAGATCAGGTGAATAAATGAACAACCTACTGGGAAGTACCTGCAAAATAATATAGTGCATGTAATTTCCACGTGTTTGTGGGTGAAATGAGTTGGATGGTAACAAGCACAACAATTACTTGGCAATAGGCAATTCATGCAGCACAATATCAAGGACTGGAAGAGCATCTTGGGGAGCATCTGCCTGTTCCCAGCTAGAAATAGCTCTAGAATAATAGAGATCGGCATGGGCATCTGGCTTGATTACAATTTTGAAATCCCTTTGACGCCTGCAATACATGAATAAATAATCAGTGCTTATTTTACCATGAAATTACATAGAGGAACATAGTCAAAGTAAGTTACTGATACTTTTAGATAGTTTCCTCTCGGCTCCTGAATCTTCATCTTCATCAATTAGAATGATGTGAAACTCTTCCGATCTAAATGGCACTGGTCCAGTAGTGTGTAGGATTTTTCTCCCATTATAAGCTGGAAGGTGACCCCCTAAATGGGTCTTTCGACAGAGACATACCAGCTGGTTCATATCGGTACCAGGCGGAGGCCCTTCCATAAATATGACTGCCTTCTAAACAACAACATTAATAAGAAAGTTCCCCTGCAACAGCACCCAATCCTTATAATTTGTTGCCAGCAAACTAGAATAACAAGATTCTATTAACTTGAAGAGTCAATGATTAAAAAATACATTAATATAATGAAAGAGGAGATAGCACATACAAACCAAAAAAAATTTAAAAACTGATGCATTAGACTTTTAAATATAAATGAGAGCCAAAGGTGCCAGGATGCATCCGAGCAAAATATGATAATCTGGTGAAAGGAAATTATTTCCACCAATAATCAACATGCTGATTAACTAAGAAGAAATATCAATCTACAATATTACAGTCATGACTGTCCCAACATATAGAGGTGAATAACATAAGGTAGAATTATAAACTTAGAGAAATGAACAGTTCTTAAAATAAGTCAATATTACAGTCATGATGTCCACATATAGAGGTTAATACATACAATGTAATATTGATTAGTTTCTGTGAACATAAAAGTTGGCAACCAACATTATAAATCACAAGATGACATGACTCGTGAAAAATATTATAAGAATTTACATATATTTTATGGCACAAATGTATCTATAAGCTTATTTCAGCAGTCAAAGATTTGATCAACCACCAATCCAAACAAGGGAACTTCCCATTTCAAACACCATCTCCTTCTCCAAAGGGTTGATTATTGCTCTATTCTTCTCATGCCTCCTCCTCCCCTCTCAAAACGAACCGAGACAAATCGCAAGCCTCCATCCCCTAAATAGAGGTTAGGATCGCTTTAAAATTGATGTCATGTTTGAGTTTTATATCTATGCGAGTTATCCAAAGTCGGTAGCACATGTATCCTATCATGTCATATTCGTGTTTGCGAAGCTATTATTATATGTATCCCTTGGTTCTGAAGGTACATATGATACTGTAGTGACCTTAGGTAGAGAGTCATTATTGACATCGCCTGCGCCAAAGGGCAACGAAGTGTCTGACTCCCCTTTTTGGGGGCGACCATGACTAATTAATGTTGGTATGGGATTGCTTTCAACTGCAGTTTATGTTCCTCTAAATAATTTATTGCTAACGTCTACATGGACGCATTCATCAAAACCAGCTTCTCTAAAATATCAACAATTTGGGTTTAATAACAACCATGTATGTTCTAGCAAACTATCCATAGCAAACTGATATCACCATAACATTCGTATGGAATCAGTAGGGATATTGATATCCAACATGATATACATGA